>JAHRHZ010000024.1:30980243-31029533 GCA_024137785.1 Ginglymostoma cirratum
GAACAGCATCAAAAAGATTCTACACGCCCCGACACACATCACACTACCCTACATCAGGAACACGGCGGAACTCACCACAAGACTCCTGCGACCGCTGGGCATCAGAGTGGCACACAAGCCCACGTCAGCCCTACGACATCTGCTCACCCGAACAGAAGACCCGCTCACCCGAACTAAAGACCCACTTCCCCGCCATGGACAGGACCAATGTCATCTACAAAATCCCCTGCAGAGACTGCGAGAAAAACTACATCGGACAAACAGGAAGGAAACTAACAACAAGAGTACATGAACACCAACTGGCTACAAAAAGACACAACCAAAACTCACTCATCTCAATCTACATGAACAAGGAAAACCAACGACTTCAACTGGGACAACACCAAGATCATGGGACAGGCTACGCAGAGACAAGCACGAGAATTCCTGGAAGCATGGCACTCTACGAAGCATGCTATTTAATAAACACATTGAACTCAACCCCATATACATTCCACTATGAAGGCAAACCGGAAGTGAGGCAATCCAACTCAACGGACCCCAGAGTTCAAAAACCAGGCAGGAAAACACACCGACGCTTCATCGGAGGCTGCACTGAGGATGTTACCAAGCATGGTAACGAAACGTCTGCGAAACAAGAAACCAGCTCGGGAAGCCAACCAACCTCAACACCTACAACCCGAGCTACAAATCTACTCCAAAACCTCAGATACCAAGCAATCTTACCAGTCCCAAAATAGATTTGCTCAGAACTGGAGCTTTAGATATTTTTAGTGAACCAATTCAGACATGCTATGTCATACACCTGAAGGCCCTGGACCCAAGCCTTCTGGCCAGAGGCAGTGACATGATCACTGCACCACAACAGGCCTGAACTAGATTTTTAAACTGCGTTTCAACGTAAAATGACAACATTACTTAAAAATACAATCTGGCAACAGTTGGAATTCTGCCATATTTACATGCAATCACATAGTTTCCTTCTACAGAAGAAAGGCCCAAGATGTATTTGAGGTGCAAATTAAGTTCTAAAACGTTCAAACTGCCATATATAAGTGATGCCTGAGTAAGCAGTGAAACACTTCACACAAATTCATACAACTTAAAATTGAAAATAAACCAGCATTCTGAATCAGCAACATCCAAAAAGAAAGACAGTAGGAAGTACAATTCATTGCAACAAATTCGACTTTCAAATTTTGTTCCAGAGCAAACAGATCAATTACTTACAGATTTCTTCTTATTATTTTCCAGTTCTTTTAGCTCTCCCTCCATTTTGGCAATGAGTTCCCTGAGTTCATCAAGACTAGTGCAAATGAGCTACACAGGGAAATTTAATTAAAAAATTACTAACTTCAAAAAGGGCACATATCAGGCTATACAAAGAACAAAATATACAATAAGTACTTACAGCTACTGGCAAATTTGCAACTTTAGACCAACTAATTTCTTATATTTCATGTTTTGTTTCTGGAACTAAATCTGGCATTTGAAAATATTGAGATTGTCATGTGAGGAAAACAACTAAACAGTAAAAAAGAACTTTAAACTGTTAAATTGGGTGGCACAGTGGTTTGTACTGCTGTCTCATAGCGCTGGGGACTGGGTTCGATCCCACCCTTGGGCGACCGCCTGTGTGGAGTTTGCACACTCTCCCTGTGTTTGCATGAGTTTCCTGCAGGTGCTCCAGTTTCCTTCCACAGTCTAAAGATGCGCAGGCTAGGTGGATTGGCCGTGCTAAATTGCTCATGTTCAGGGATGTGTAGATTAGATCAGGTAGGTTACAGGGGGGTTGTGTCTGGGTGGGATACTGAGGGTCGACGTGGACTTGTTGGGCCGAAGGGCCTGTTTCCACACTGTAGGGATTCTATGATTCTAAATTACATAAAAAGCTTAACTGAGCACACACGTGAACACTTGTTGATTTTGAACTAAAAGAAAATTAGTAAGTAACATAGTTTTATTTCCAATACATGCAGTAATACAAAATTTTTTAAAAAATCAACATAAGCTATGCTCTCAGACAGTTAAACTGATTAAAGTGTCAAATTACACAGCCAACAAAGAATGTTCCAGATAGATTTACAGCCTTTCTCCATGTTAGCTGACCTTCTTAAGGAGGTCAAAGTGGTATTGAAACTGACTTCAGTGACCCTAGTGAACCTAGGATCATTGACAGGTTGCATTGTAGAAATACAAAGGTAATAAGGACACAATCCACCAAGGTACTCAGTGCTCATAAGACCAACAAGGATCAGCCCATGGAACATAAACAAATGCTGTCTGAAGCATGGAAGAGAGGGGCAGTCAGTCACTCCTTCAGAGGAACCATACTTCTGTATTACGTCAGGGTACAGGAGCAAACTGACAGAAGGAAAATTAGCTGCTTGAAACTTAGTAAGGAAAAAGTGATGTAAAACAAAGAACAGGCTGTCATCTTCTAAGCTGTAGTGCTAGCTGAATGCACATCTTCTCCCAACATGTCAAACTTGATTTCATGAAAAAGGCTGTATCTGTAAGTACACACATATTTCCCCAAGGCCTAGTCTCTAAAGGTGGCATGAGGTGAACAGCACAGCTGACCTCTTGTATAACAGACCACTAAGTCTACCCAGACCACTGGCTGTCCAGTATACTCTAAAAGGTTGAAAATGTCACAATACAGTTACATTCACACTAAAATTAAGATTTATTTGCAAGATTTAAGTAGAAATAAAGAGTGTCTAGATTATTATTGTCTAAGTAGTTGCAAACAGCACACACTGAAGGGCATGGGTGGCACAGTACTTCAGTGATCAGCACTGCTGCCTCTCCGTGCCAAGGACCTGGGTTCAATTCCAGCCTCAGATGACTGGCTGTGTGGAATGTGCACACTCTCATCATGTCTGTGTGGGTTTCCGCCAGGTGATCCTGATTCCTCCCGTTGTCCCAAGATGTGCAGGTTAGGTAAATTGGCCATGCTAAATTGCCCCACCTATGTCCAGGGATGTGCAGATTAGGCAGCCGAGCCACAGTAAATGCAGGGTTATGGGGATAGGGTGGAATGCTCTTTGGAGGGTCAGCGCGGACTCAATGGGCCAAATGGCCTCTTTCCTCACTAGGAATTCTATGAACCCTTGCGTACTGAGTTCATCAACATGCACGGGTACAACCGACAAAATACACACAGGGAAACCCATCCATATATATTTGCTCATGACTTGTTCAGGCCAGTTACTAATTTAAACAAAGCTATTTAAATTGGTCATTCAATATTTTGTGGAGAATTAACCTCAAAAATGTTCGTTTGCATCTCTCTAGTTTGCTGATTGATGGTAGTAACACATTTTTTCTGATTTTCTTTCCCTCCTGCTCATCACTTTTCTCCATACTCAATGTCTTTTTTTCCCAGCCTTCCATGTGTGACTTATATCCTGTTTCCTCCACCCTTGCCTTTAGATTTTTCCTTTTCCTTAATTTGTACATCTTTGTCTTCTTCCCTTTATCTCCTAGAATCTTAAAGTTTCTAGGAAGTCTAAAAGGCGTGGTATAGGAAAAGTGAGCAGCTAGTCTTTCACTTGAGGGCATAGATTACAACCATAAAATTCACAAGTAGAATTAGGCTATTCAGTCCAACGAGTCAGCTCCATCATTCAAGGAGGTCATGCTACTCTGAAAATGTTCAACTCTCCTTTCCCATCTTATCCTCACAACCCTTGATTCTGTTAACGATTTAGAAAGCTGTCTGTCTCAGCCTTGAAAATATGTTGCAACCTCAACTGCTCTCTGCAGTGAAGAGTTCTACAGATTCACCACCCCCAAAAATAACCTCATCTTGGTGGCTGCTCAGGTCCTAGACTCTCCCTCAAGGGGTAAATAACATCTCTGCAGGCACACTGACTGCCCCCCTAAGAAACTTATGTTCCAAAAAGGTCTCCTCTCATTCTGCTAATCTCCGTGAGTATAAGCCCAAACTATCCAACTTCTCGAAGGATGAGTCGAGGAAAACGTCTCTGCTTGCCTTCAATGCCAGCATATCTTTCCTTGGATAATGGGACCACAACTGTTCACAGTAGTCCACTTGTGGCTTGCCTAGTGCTTTCCATAGTTTTAGCAAGACTTCTCCATTTTTCTACTCTATGCCCTTTGAAATAAATATATTTCACTTGCCTTTCCAATGATCTGCTGAATTTGAATGTTACCTTTGTGATTCATTCACTAGGATGCCTGCACCTCTATACTGCAACTTTCTCTATTTAAATAATATGCAGCCTTGTTTTCTTCATATCAAAAGTGCCTAACCTCATATTTCTCCACAATTTTTTACATCTGCTGAGTTTTTGCCCACTCACTTGACCTATATATATCCCTCTGCAGTGTCACCCTCATTCTTGCCATCCTACATATTTCTGTTGTTATCTGCGAACTTGGTGACAGTATATTAATTTCTGTTGTCTAAGTCAAACATACACAATAAATAATTGTGACCACAGCCCCAGTTTAAAACTCGTAAAATCAGGATTAAAATACTGGGTAGCAGATCAGAGTGTGTAAATACAGTCTGTAAACAATCATGCATTCTGGTGCCAAAGTTTCTGAAGGTGATGGTGGGATACAACATGCTGAAAAATATAAACAGCATTCACTGCTTTGAACAATTCTGCATTAAATTACAGCCATCACTTTAAAACTTACATGATTATCAATACTAAATACTGCAACTCAAGAGTTTGATATTAATTTCAAGTTCCATGTTATTTCCTAAAATGTTGCTGATATGTTAGTAAACTCACCTGAAACTGTGGCACTGGAGGCAATTGTGGTGGTATCAACTTCTTCTTCTTCTCATCTGCCTTTTCAGAATCTGGTTTCTTTGCTGATAACAAAGATGTGATAAGCATATTTAAGTAACTACAGCTCTTCAGAATATTGAGCATGAATTATACTATACTGAAATTTACCTTTCAAAATAAAATTGTTCTTGCAATCCCGATGAGGAGTTAAGTTCGCTAAGACAAATGTTTCATGGGCATTATATATTTTGACTTTTATACAGAGAGTCACGTATCCTTTGTTGATTTCATGTTGAAAGTAAAACTGCTGTCAAGGTACATATACTGCCTCATCTTGTCACAAATACATGATGTTTTTGATAACTTATTTCCAAATACCACAGGTAAGATTAAAAATATATTTGATGAACAGAGCATCATGGTTTATTGGGTTGTCATTCACTGCTCTAATTATCCTACATCAGTTACATTCAAATACCAATGCATATTCAATTGTTTCCATTGGGCTTTTCAGAAATTGAATGCTCTGTGTGCGCCTCACTAAAGTGATCACTCATGCAATTGAAACTAAACTGGACTATTTAGCTGCGGGGAACGTGCATGTTAGAAGTAATCAGGGGTACCACATTCACACATATATGTAGTTTACACACCATCAAATACTGGTCACCTAGTGACAGAACCCTTAATTAAATTTTCTGACCTATAAGATGAGAACTAGATCCATTTCCAGACCCTACTGCCACTCTAGTGCAGCATAAATTAGAGACCAAAACTAGCTCAGTGATCATGCACTTATCTTTTCACTGAACCCAAGTAGCACTAATTTCAAATCAGTACAATAGTTGGAATGGATGACAGCATAGTGTGAACAGTCTCTGATCCTATAAAAACACCATACAACACCACTAACAAATCAGCTTCCCTCAAGCTCTACAACACCTAATGTTGACCTAAGCAGTTATTTCCAACACCAAAGATAGACGAAAGTAATGTTTTTACTCCTCTTCATTAGGCTGATAGTGAATACATCTCAAAAACAAATTGATATGTTTCAACTAAACCTGGCATACAAATATGCTGACTCAAACAAGAAGAGATCGGTTTTTGGCAAAGGCATGGATCTTGTCGATTCAATGTTTTAAACATTAACACTCAGAGATAAGGCAAACTTGTTAATTATTTAAGAATATTTCAGATTGTTTCTGCTATGGGGAAATTTGTCACAGTTGTCAACATGTCAGCAGAGTTTCCAGAATAGGTTGATGGGTGTAGAATGACCAGAAACCTCCTCAGTAAGATGAAAACACTTAATAAAAACGTTTCTTTTTTTTATGCTGCGCAGTTACAAAAGAAACCAACGATAGAAAAACCTTGAAGAGCTGTACAACAGTAATGATGTTGAATTACCAATGTGGCAGAGGTATGCACTGAGTACCACCTTCACTTGTCTAATTCTGGGTTAACTGACTCAAGATTTTTCAATCCATTAAGATAAAATGGGGAAGGGATGCAATTACATGCTACTGAGTGCACAATTGGCATTTGCTTTACTTCCAGTACTCCAATCATCAACAAGGGGACAAACCTGGAAGATGAACTCGCCAAAGCATTAACATAATATTCTGGAATAATTCACTAAAAAAAAAGGCAGTTGCATCTTTAACAATCTAGCTATTCACACAGAAATTAGATAAGGAAAAATTATTGTTAAAAAGACATTTTGTCAAAACTTTTCATCTTCTCATCAGGACATTCAGTAAAATACCAATGTTATGCGGAATAACATTTTTATTAAGTATAAAACTGTTGCTCCTTTCATTTGCTTTAATTAGTTCGTAGGGTGCGAGTCTCACTGGCTATCTCAGCATTTATTGCCCATCCCTAATTATTCTTTAGAAGGTGGTGGAGAGTTGTCTTTTTGATCCATTGTAGTCTTTGGCATGGAAGAACAGCCACAGAGCTGTTCAGGAGTTCTAAGATTTGTTCCTTCATTGTTATTGGCTCAGAGATGCAGTTCTAACTCATGATGGTATGGAGTTTGGAGGGGCAACTTCTCAGGTGGGATATTTACAAAAACCTGCTGTGCTCGTCTTCGCAGTGGAAGAAGTCACATGTTTGAAAGTACCAGAAGGAGCCTTGATGAGTTACTGCAGTGCATTTTATTGATAGCACACACTGCTGCAACCATGCATCATTAGTGAAGGGAGTGAATGTTGAAGCTGGTGGATGGAGTGCCAATCAAATATGCTTTGGAATTTTCCTGCTTCCAGCGCTGTTGGAGCTGCACTCATCCAGGACAGTATTCCAGGATTGATATTCTTGCAAATGCCCTGATAAGAGCAAGACAAAATTTTTACAAAATGTCTCATTTTTCAGTATTTATCAAGTACCATATTATCAAATATTTACAAAGAAAAATATTAAAGGCCATAAGAAAACAGCAGAGCATATGCTGTATTTGCTTTGATTTAATCCGGGCAATGCCTAAATTCTTGTACGTAACAGCTACATTCAGTCTGGTTCATGGCTGCAAATAGTTCAGAGTTTTCTCTGTGCAGGTATAGAAGAAAGATTGTTAGAGTCATCATGATAGTCTGCTTTCTGCAAGATCTGGAGGAGTTCCACACAGTAAGAGTAGATCAGGACTTTGGGCAACCAGGGGTTAGTAGTATTTCTCAAGGATTTATTTTGTATATTCAAGGCTGTCTTGGCAATCTGTCACAATCTTCCTTTTGCACTCATTCAGGAAAATGCTGTGCTCAATCACAAAGTAGACAACCTTCACAAATGTGTCCATTTATCTATGCTTGTTGTAATTTGCCCACCATAGACAGATGTGTTTTGATAAAGGTGTCAATTTGGCAAACAAAATATTCTGTGGTTTCTGAATATATTGGGTAGGAAGGCTACTAGGTTTGCCCAGTTTTTCCTCTTGACTGAGAAATTGCAGAGTGCAATTTTGCCTCTGCACGCTGGCAGTGATTTGTTTCTGTTAGCTTCATTTGCACCCCAACATGGCCATCCAGAGTACAGCATTCAATCTTTAGGGATAGGATTCCAGGGCAGGGCATTCTGGTCTTTGATGTAACCTCTATTTCAATTTATTAGTCTTGTCGTTTATATATCTTACAGCTGTAAAAGTTTGGAAGGATTGTTCACAAATGAACATATTCAGAACAGATCACCAATCTATGCTAAAATCAACAACTTATAACGTGTAAGTTACTGGAACATTTATTTACCTTTACATGTAGCCGGAGGCTTTAGGATGCATACAGACAAAGCTCATATACACCATGGTTTGATATCCCGACTTTAATAATGCATGTCAGTACTACGATACATAGAACTATAGAAATGATACAGCACAGAAGGGGTCCAATTCACTCATCCTGTCCATGCCAACCCAAAGATACACAAATGCCCTTTCTAATTCCATTTTTCTGCACACAGCCCACACCCCAGCAGCAAAAGTAGCTAAAGGTACTTTTTGAAAGTTTAGGGTATCTGCTGCCATCACCAACTCAGGCAGCATATTCCAGACACTCACCACCTTTCACACTAAAATAAAACAATCTTCCCCATGTCCCCTCTAATCCTAACACTTGGGTTGAATCTAAAACCTCCAGTTTTTTGAACTCTCTGCTAAAGAAAACAGGTTCCTCCTGTCCACTATCTCTACCCAACACAATTTTGCATACCTCAATAATGTCACCCCTTGGGCTTATATGTTCCAAGGAAACCAACCCAACCTCTCCAATCTCTCCTTGTAGCGACAATTCTCCAGCCCTGGCTTCATCCTAGTAAATCACGGCAACCTCTCCAGAGCAATACATCCTTCCTGAAATGCGACGACCAGAAATGCACAGTGTCTTATACATCCGAGAGGTCCGGTCTGACAGATACTCTCAAGGTTCATCGTGTGATCTTGTACCACAAATTTCAGAAAATCTTAAAAATACAGAACCCTAGATGAGATGATAATACCGGATTCAATTCTACTATGACCTCCTCTGATGATAAAGCTGAGGTCTTCTTGAGTGCTAGGTTACTAGTAGGTTATCAAAGTTTGTGGCAGAGAAGTGAACGGAGAGAAAAATAATACCAATGGGACACCAAGTACAAATGCAGTTTATTGGCGATGACTTAATGACCCTGGTTGCCCTGCCAAAACAATACTGAGTTCAATAACAGCATTAAACAAATTGAAGAGAAGAATTGAGAAATATTACAAGTTATTTAACCATTTACACTGCTTGCTATTAGCCTGTCAAAGCAACAGGTACTCATTCCCTAACTCGCCATGAGTTTCAAGATGTTTTGGCACGTGGCTATTTATCATCAATTAAGTAACAGTCCTGATTTTGTTTGCTGAGTTTAACAGTTCAAGTATTCATTAAATAAAAAATTATCTTCCTATAACTTTAATAACCCATTGGTCCAGAAAAGGGAATTACAAAATGCTCAGTCTCAATCTTAGATGAATTAAAATCTCTGATATGAAGTTTTCATTTTATTTTCTTACTTTTAAAATATTTTCCCACATTTAAGCCGATTTCTCCTTCTGTACCAATATGATTAAGTGCCTTCTGCAGTAAAATTGTGTCAAAATGCCCACAATTAGTGTGAAGTGGAGCTTCAAGATAGCCAAGGAAACCCCTCCGTAATCCCATTTGCATGCAAAAACGGTGCTTAAACAAAAATCAAAATAGTCAAGCAGTGTCCTTGCTTTTCAAGTTGTTCACGCTTCATAATGGCCTGACATTGTAAAATCAAACCATCGAAAAATATTGGGAGTTAGCAGTGGAAAAACACTAATTTTTTTTGGCTTAGCATGCCGCCTTCAAAGAGTCCACCATGTTTCCTGTGCTTTTGAGCTGCAGCGCAAAATCGCATAGCATCGCCATGGTCTTTGCAGCTACAGCTTGGTGATAAGGTAGGCATTCACTGGGCTGTTTGGGATCATCAGGGCGATAATCTTCCTTTACTTTGAGGCTTAGATCAGGAATGCAGACAAACTGTATCAATGAAAGTAAGGATGCTGGAGGGATTAACCACAACAAAACTAATTTGTTAGAGTTCTTCAGAGGTGTAACAAGCAAAGTGAATAATGGGGATCCTGTTGATATATCTGGACTTTCAGAAGGCGTTTGATAAGGTGTCGCAAAAAAAATCAATTCTCAAGGTTGGATCGTATGGGATTAGGGGCAATTTATTAGCACGGATAGATGACTGGCTGATGGACAGAAGACAGAGTCGGGATAAATGCGCTTTTTTCCTGGACGGCAAGAAGTAACTACTGGAATGCCACAGGGTTCAGTCTTTGCACTCTAGCTATTTACAATCTACATTAACGACTTGGATACAGGGATAGAAGGCTCCTATAGCCAAATGTGCAGACGACACAAAATAGGTGCAATGGTAAATTGCAATGAGGAAATAAGAACCTTACAAATGGATGTCGATAGG
The DNA here is from genome assembly GCA_024137785.1 of Ginglymostoma cirratum. Lineage (NCBI taxonomy): Eukaryota > Metazoa > Chordata > Chondrichthyes > Orectolobiformes > Ginglymostomatidae > Ginglymostoma > Ginglymostoma cirratum. The sequence goes on from JAHRHZ010000024.1 coordinate 30,990,488, forward strand.
TTAGGAGAGTGGGCCAAAATTTGGCAGGTGGCGTTTACTGTGGGTAAGTGTGAGGTTGTGCATTTTGGTCAGGAAAATGGCAAGGCGACCTATTATCTAAATGGGGAGAGACTTCGGGGTGCTCCAGTGCAGAAGGATCTGGGCGTCCTTGTTCATGAGTCTCAGAAAACTAGCATGTAGGTACAGCAGATAATAAAGAAAGTGAATTGAATGTTGGCTTTTATAGCTAAAGGAATAGAATATAAAGATAAGAAAGTTTTGTTGCAAATATACAAGGCATTGGTGAGACTGTACCTGGAATATTGTGCACAGTTGTGGTCCCCTTTATTTGAGGAAACGTAGTGGCATTGGAGACAGTTCAGAGGAGTTTCACTAGATTGATCCCAGGGAAAGAGGGATTTGTCGTATGAAGAGAGATTGAACAGTTTAGGCGTATTCTCTCTGGCATTTAGAAGAATGAGGGGACATCAAATTGAGGTATTCAAAATGATAAAAGGTACAGATTAAAAATAGACATGGAGCAGATGCTTCCTTTTGTGGGGCATTCTAAAATGATGGGTCATAGTCTTATAAGGGATAGAAAATTTAAAACAGTTGAGAAACTCCGTCTCCTAAAGGGTTGAGAGTCAAACATGATGTGCCCTTCCTCAAATAAGGAACGGGACATGCCTCAGGATACTGCATCACCGGAAAATGTAGTACATTTCAAATACCACATGGAAAATGAAGAACTAAAGGGTGAAGGAATCAGCATGGGTAAAATTGGGGAAAAGAACTGGCATTTAGGAATCACTGATGTTGCATGTGCAAGCACTTCACTTTGGATTGAAGAGGCATTAAAGTCATTCATTATTACAGCAATGATTGTCTTTCTGCCATGTGAAAGTTGACGATCCTTGAATGTCAAAAAATTTACTTCAGCCAACAGTAAAACTCTAACCGCTTCTGCCTTTTATGCATGTCTGCCAAACAGAAATTCGATTTGAATACCTATTAAATTGGGAATATACCGGAGCACTGGTGCATCTTTTACACTCTGGAAATATTGCTTAAATTGAGGAATTTGCATTATAACAATTGATTTGCAAATCTACAAATACCTCAATACAAATAACTTACATCAATAGAACAATGAAAGCTTGAAGAATATGTCATATGCCGTTAGATCCAAAACTTGATCTAGTATTCTGCAGCAACGTAGGTGGTTGGTTACAAAAAAAGTACCCCATATTAAAAACCAGTGCTGGTGTAAATATCTTATTATTGAAGATCACATCACTTTAATCTTCAATTAGACAAGAACAACGTACAATTGTGCATCACTACTTTTGTGGAGACCCACCATTAGCTGCAAAACCATTGGGGCCATTTCTATATGAAGGTACATATGCACTCTCTGACCAGGGATGTCCAAATTTTTGCATAAATGGCCACAAAGTTGAGTACTAGAGCTCCCAAGGCCATGTAAGAATTGATGGATGATGAAAGATTACAGTCCCTCTGGCTTGTCTTCTAGCATCTTGGTAGCAGCAGGATATAATACAGGGACAATTAAAAAATAAAAGCGTTAAAAGCAATTCATTTATATTCACAGTTAAAATAATTTAGAAGAACACATCTTGCACAAGAACACTGTGTAGGGAAATAACACTCTCCAGCAACATATAAACACTTCAGAACAGACTTCTCCAAACATTCAAATACATTAAAATCAAACAAGTAAATTTATATTCTCACAATATGGACTAGATTTTGAGAGGTGAGCCACCTGGGCTTCATATGTTGATTATAACTCTAATTCTGCAAAGATTTTGTGCAAATACAATTTCATTCCTATATTGTTAAATGGCAGACATGATGCTTCCTGTGGCTTTTGTAGATGGCTGCATGAAAATAGGCTGTAGACAATTTTCTATGGACAATCTAAATTACGAGAGGCAGAATAAACCATCTTGCAAAATTCACCCCCCCACCAAGTCTTGAGGTCTTCAGCTGGAGATAAATCTTCAAAATGATGGAAAAGTTCCTTTGGATAGGTTCACACATCACAACTGACTTCAATAAACTGCGCATTCAGATATACTTAAACATCTAAGTTACAGAAGACTAATGCTCCCCTCAAAAACGCACAGAGCCTTTTAGCTGTGATGGTGCACATGCTAGTATGGGACAAGGTCTGCACAATACTTTCCAGACTGCTGCATTGGTGTGTACTCATGCAACATAGCAGGAGCATTGCTCGAGGTTCACCAACACTCAGGCACTTAAAATCAAAAGCAACATTTATAAAACTCCGTCACCTCAGTGCTTTAACTGCATGTTTTAATTGCAAATATTTATTCATAAGGTACATTAGTATCCTCAGTAGAACCACACGGATTCATAATTTAATCCAAGCAGCACATTGGCTCAGTTGTTAGCACTGATGCCTCACAGCACCAGAGACCAAGGTTTAATGGTGCCTAAACTGCGATTACAGTCTGCGCAAGGAAACACCTGCATTAGAACAAATGCAGGGACATTCAAATTGCAAATTATAGACCGTCTTCAACACACCAAGAAATTTGCAACTTAAGACAGTGAACACATGCAACTGTGCAAAGGAATGGCTGAATGGAGATCTTATTACCTATTATGCGCAGCAGAGAAATCCTATTATCTCAGACTAAATGGTTGCATAGTTCTGTCACCAGAATACAAGGACCTTGCTGTTATGGAGGAGTAAACAGATCCCCATTCCAAAAAAGCCAGGAACACCAGTCCTGGAATAGGGATTCTCACAGCTGAAATCAAGCAGGGGAGCAGAAATCCTGACTGGGGGATTTTGGGGTGAAAAGAATGGTTTCCTCTTTCTCAGTCCTGTTCCTCCTCCTTGCCTGCTCTTATCAACAGCCATTGGAATGAAATCTCAAATAAAAATTCTCAACTACACAAGTCTCAGCCTTTATACGTTAAATACAATAACCGTTTCCAAACTGCCCAACATACATTAAATGTGGTCACAGTAGTAGGTGACCAAACTTCCAGGGCTGAAAGATAAATGAATTGGCAATTTTATATCACCAACACATCAGATACAGATCAGGTTGAATCCTACTCCATCCCCAGTCACTTCAAGCATTAGGAGCTGCAGTCCAGAGGAAAGGGCTCCCAAGCAGAGGTTTGGAGGACTTTAAAGCTCCAATTTGGCTAGGGTCAGCAAGGTATTATTGCCATTAAGCAATTCATCTTCAGCAGGCAGCTAATAGAGCAGATTCCAAAATCAAGATAGCCCTTCCTTGATTGAAAATGAATGGTAATTATAAAGGCACTGGCCATAATTTTGTAGCATCTGTCAAAGTCAACAAAGAGGGCTGATAAGGATAATGCTGTTGATGCAGTACATGTGGAATTCCAAAAGTCATATGACATGTAACACAAATAGCTTTGAGCAAATTCACAGCAAAGCTGTCATTTATGACTTGCTCTTTACTGAGAAAGCTTCCCCGTGCAAAAGGTCCTGTGTACATGATCAACCACTGTTGCCAAAACATTCACATCTTTAAATGATAAAAATACAGTATTGGGATAGCCAACATACAGAAGGTCCCCAAGATAACAGCTGATTGAAAAGGATCTTGGAGCAGCAACAACTGGAACTCAGCAAACAGAAAATGAAATGAGATCACCCCCTGCTGGCAGCACTCCAGAATCTTAGGGACCTTCAGCATCACAATTAGCTAAAATAACAAGTAAGAATGAACAAAAAGTGCTGTATGAAATACAAGCATGCGGGAATATTTTCTTCTTCTGGTTTACTGCTCAGCAATTAGCTTTACAAAATCATGGACACCTTCAAATAAAAGGACTTCTTGAACAAGTCTCTTAGGTCTCCCTATTTTACAGGTTTCATTGTACCATAACATTTTTTTTCAATGTTGCATAATCAACTCCCAAATAATATAAAGCACCCAATTACTGTGAGTATGGATCAAACCACTAACTCGCTGATAACTGGCACGTAGGGGGGGAAAAAATAAATCTATTTTCGACTATTTTTATAAAAAATCTATTTTTTAATGAAAATGCACCAATAATGGCAATGCTGTGATATTTTTAATTTAGTGACAGCACTAGCATCATCCCCACTAATGTAACAGACATTAAGTCAGCACAATTTCACCATGATTAAATACCCACAGCCAACTTAACTCATCTCACTACAATAATGCAAACACTCATTCACGCTTTTGAGCTTCAGAACTTATTCCCCCAATTTTCTCCTCCTCGACCTAAGCACCTGTATTGCCGTAAACGTCACCTAATTTAGAATTCCACTGCTCATGGTCTCTACTGGACAAACTCCTACATTTACAAAAAAAGTGTCCTTGTGAATTACATCTCTGTTACAACAATGTCAGGATTTTCACTCACTTACAAACCCCAGCTAGAGATTCTACCTCAAGCATACATTCTAACTTGAACTCCAGAATATTGCTTGTTTTCTTTGGATTCCACCAGAGACAGTTATAGCTATTGTAATACTGCTGTCTCATAGAAGCTCTTGAATATGTACACTTAGATTCCCTTTTTCCAAGTTTAAATACATCATATTCCTTCACCCTTCTTCAGTTACATCACCAGTTTAACAAATCCCACTGTTAAGCTCTTCCTTCACAGTGCCATATACAGTAAAATTTGAACTGTCAAGCATGTTCAACAGGATTGAATGCTGTCATTTAAATCAAAAATATTGGTTAATCCGCTAGTAAATAACTTAGCTACCTTGGGAAATATTTCCAGCAGTGCAACCTCTTCAGGTTAACCACATTGGTAATTATTATAACAACTTTTTTTTAAAACAATTGTTACATTCAATTAAAAGCTGCCAATGTTCAAAACAACCATGGTCTGGCAATAATAAATATTCTAGGCAAACACTCTGACAATCTGTCATAATGATAAGGCAGAGTGCCAGTTAAGGACTTGACTTTGCTTTGACCTGGTCCTTGCAGGCATTTGGGAAAGGCAAGAAAAAAATTGCCAAAATAAAGTTAACACAGATATCGGATTTCTGAAGAAGGGTCTAGGCCCGGAACGTCAGCCTTCCTGCTCCTCTGATGCTGCTTGGTCTACTGTGTTCATCCAGCTCTACACCTGGTTATCTCAGATTCTCCAGCATCTGCAGTTCCTGCTCTCCCTTAACACAGATATCTTTTGGACACCATGACATCTAGTGGAAGGACAGTACAATGCAGGCCACACTGTTACTGTAGGCAGACAGACCTCCAGGAATGACAAAGTGTAGAGCTGGAGGAACACAGCAGGCCACGCAGCATCAGAGGAGCAGGAAAGCTGACATTTCGGGTCGGACCCTTCTTCAGAAATGGGGGGGAGGAAGGGGGCTCTGAAAGAAAGAAAGCAAGAAAGCACGAAAGCACGAACGAACGAACGGAAGGACGAAAGCAAGAAAGAAATAGAGAGGGGGGTGGGTTGGGCTGGGAAAGGTAGGTGGGATGGTGATAGGTAGGAAGTGGTGGGGATTGGTCAGTGAGGTGGGAGGAGCGGATAGGTAGGAGAGAAGACGGACAGGTCAGGGAGGTGGGGATGAGAGGGAGGGTTGGTGTTAGCATGAGGCCAGGGTGGGGACCCCTTCCCCTCCCCCATTTCTGAAGAAGGGTCCTGACCTGAAACGTCAGCTTTCCTGCTCCTCTGATGCTGTCTGGCCTGCTGTGTTCCTCCAGCCTCCAGCACTGGCAGTTCTTACTATCTCTGAGTGAGTTAGACCTCCAGAGGGATGTCTGAACAGTGTCTAATTGATTCCAACAGTAAAGTATGTTTGTTCTTGACAATTTCACTGTTTGACATTTTTCAAAAATGCAATCAGTACTTTACCACACAGCTCATGAAATAAAGGAGCCAGTAGCCACAGTGAGAGGAAATTGGCTACTTGGCAGGAAATAGTACTGGCTGACAGATCTTTTTTGGACTGGGGAAAGTTTGTAGGAGCTCCTCAGGGGTCAGTGTTAGGACACTTCACATAACCTTTGGTGTACAGTGAAGAAATTCAAAACCTGCAGCTGTGAAACTTCAAAGAATGTGAATTCAAGGATATAACTCTAAAAGAGGTTCAGATGCAGAAGGACCAGAGTGTGCACAAATCATGAAGGCCGCAGGGCTGTTTGAAAGCGCAGTTAATTAGCCACACAGCACCCTAGGCTTTATTAACAGGTGCAGAGAATACAAAAACAAGCTGCGTTAAATCTTAATAGAATACTGGCTCAGCCTCAAATGAAATATTGTTACAACAGGGAAGATGTGAATTTATTTGACAGAGGATAGAGAAGAGTCATGAAAATGGTTCCATGGATGAGAAACTTCACTATATAGATAGGTTGGAAGTTGTTTTCCTTGGAGAAGGGAGAGAGGAGATTTTATGGAGTATTCAAAAATCATGAGGGATACGGACAGAGTGGAGAGGGATGTTCCCTAGGATCGTGACCAAAAGGATATAGATTTAAGATAATGACTATAGTTTTAATGTCAGCATGAGGAATAACTCTTACAGCAAGCGCTATCTTGAATGCGTTGCTCAAGTATGTGGAGGAGTCGAGTTCACTAATGGCATTCAAGTAGTGGAACTGGCCTGTTGTTATCTGCAAAAGGAAGAAACGGGAGAAGGTCAGGCAGCGACCCTCATTAAGTTACTCAAGCAGAGCGCTGGTGGAGACTCAACTGGTCTGTGCTTTAACAGTTTTGTGAATTGTTGAGGGACTGTAGCCAAACTGAGCAAGTTACATAATAATTGTAGATGAATGTATCATAACAAATGCGGACTATCGAGACTAATCAGGCGACACAATTACTATGGAGATTTGAGGTCATAGGAAGTTAATGTCTCCATTAGTAATCTAAAACACAACAGCCAAAACAAAATCAAGAAATAAAGTGGGGCAGACCCAAAATATAACAATTCATTATAATAAATGGGATGAAACAGCTTAATTATGATATGCTTCAAGCAAAGTACATTTCCAGATCAGAGCTGGTTAATGGATAATCTAATAGACTTGCAGAAGATAAAACTAAGGAGGGTTATATTTAACATCAAATCCCTCTCTAACAAGGAATCCAGGGAAATTATCATAAAATTCAAACTAACCAATCAAGAAAAAGACATTTGTAAACGTCTGCCAATGGGCATCCAGGACACCCCACGGAGCTTTACTGTAAACCGATTATTTTTAAAGTGTATTTACTGTTACATAGACCAATATGGTAGCCAAAGTGTGCACAACCTGCTATCATGACCAACACATATGGCAAGGTAGCCATATTTTTGTGGTTGTTCATTTGTGCTTTTTTTGCTGCCTATGTTAGTGAGACTACTCTTCTTCCAGTAATATTGTAGGATTTGATATCAATTGGAAAACAAAGTCTCAGGACATTATTTAATCTCATCCAAAAATCGAGTAGATTTCACAATACAGCATATTCTCAGATCTGCACTTTAACATCAGCCCATATTTATTCCCAACTACCATGAAGCAAAGAGTGCCTGGAGAAACTTAGTAGGCCTGGCAACATCTGTGAAGAGAGAAAGAGTTTACATTTCTAGTCAGAGATGACTGTTTTTCAGAGAGAGAAAGACAGACTGAACAGCTTATCTTTGCGTATATGAAAACACAAAGTTCCTCCAACTCTTTCATACCAATTTGTTTTTCTTTTCTAATGTCTCCCTTTTGTACTGAAGGTGACACTTCTGCTAGGTTATGAATCCACTGGTGTCAGCGACCCTCTGGCATCGCCTCCAAATGATTGAACTTTGGACCTTTGACCCATGTCATCCAACACATTTGGCATTCAATGTCATCTCCAAATCCAAGTAAAATGTGATTTGATGCATTCTGCGAAAGCAGAATAATGCAAGCAATGTTTTATCTGAAGAACTCTGAAGTTAAAGGCAATACCTTGCACGGTTCTTTATCACATTGTCCAACCAGACCCTATTTACTTGGAATAAAAATAGCTACCCATCCTGAATATGAATGAAAACCTCCACAAGCACTTTAAAAATTGTTTACAAATAAATAAGCTCAAAATGCAATGACTGCCATCAAACCTCTTGATACTTCAAACCAAGTCAGCCACTCTAAAACTTACAATACTTGTACATACATTTAACATATTGCACTATACTCCAAAAACCCGTGAGCCACTGGCTGAAAACGTTACTTGCTATAAAATGGAAACAGTTATATAATACATTTTCATCTGTTAACTGTGGCGGATTGCTGAACAAAGACATTTAAAGATGCCTAATATTTATTCTCATTCACGAATGAAACAGACAGTTAGTAGCAATGAACCCCACTTACTAGTTTCTTTCTAGTGGGACTTATTTTTTCCACTTATCTACAAAACAGAAAACCGGAGAGGCCACTAACCAGATTTGTGCTTTTTGTGTTTTGTTTTCTTTTTTAGCAATAGGGATTTCTTCTGGATTCCTGGTTTCTGAATCTTCAATTGATTTTGGCAAACTATATCTGGCCTCAACTGTGAAATCTTATTCACAGCATCTTTCAGTTTCTTTTTCTTCTTCTTCTTTTTCTTGACATGAAGCTTAACTATCTCAAGCTCCTCAATTTTTTCCAAGAAATGTTTTGCAGAAATATTATTTATTTTACCAACCAGACAGCTTACATCCAAATTTTCAGTATGGCTTCCATTAATGAGTGTTTTGCAGCTTTTGATTGCCTTCTCGGTCAATGGTTTCACACCCTTTCTTAGCTCAGGGTCGTCTGTACAAAATTCACCATTTTCAGTTATTCTAATTTCTCCTGGACTAAGAGGCTCCCCATACCCCACAACCTCTCCAGGGCTAGCAGGCTTCACTAAATTTTCTTTACAAGAACCAATATTTTCTTTTTTCACTGAAGTTCTATGATTTTTACATTCACAGTTTAATCTTATTTCTTCTTCACCTTCTTGAGAAGGAAATTCTGATCCAGATTCCATCCTTAAATAAAAATCCTCCAGGTCGCTAGAGTCATGTCCTTCATTGGACTTTTTAGAATCACTTGTTGTTTTGGTAGTGGTTTCCTTTCTGTTACTTTTTGGTTTCTCATGGCTTTCAGAAGAAAGTTCACTTTTTGCCTCCTCTGATTTCTGCTGTGAGATTCTACAGATTTTGATAGGCGGAATAGGGAATTCAGGAGGTGGAAGAGGAGACTGTTTATAAATCCTTAAATCTGCACCACAGAACTGCGGGAAATGGACATAGGCATTCTCATGAGAATCATATCCCAGTATTACTTCTCTGCATTCATGGATGGGTTGCCCCAAAACAGCATCTTGAACCTCTTTCTGGGTTTCATAGACATAATCACATAAGCCTTTCAGTAACCAAACTCGTTTATAAAATGTTAACTGGTGGAAAGCTTTGGTTTCCAAAGGGCTAGTTTCCCCCAGAACGCAGAAAAACTGTGGACAAAGTCCCAATTTCTCAGCGTGCAAGTTGCGATTTTCTGCTTGACTGACCACTACGTACCAATGAAGAACTCTTCGTTTCAGTGTAGCTTCCCAAATTTTGTAAGGAAATGGTGGCTTCCGGTGCAAAGTTGCTCGGCGATGGTGAGGACTCAATAAAGAAGTCATTATTTTAGCCAGAAAACCACTACACTGGGGCATTAGAAGGCATCGCTCAAGGTCAAAATAGACAATTTCAGGCAAATTAAGGATCTGCTGAGCCAAACACAGAAAATGACCAATTGCAGGGATCTCCCAAAGTGTCTCCATGCGAGTAGGTTCAGCCAAGGCTCGCAGGCTTTTCTCCCATTCTTCAATCTCTTTTTGCACAGCTTCTTCTGCCTCTTTCCTCTCTTGTTCACGTAATCTGAAAATAACAAAAAAAAATGTTAAATCAACAAATGAAGATACTTGCAGTTAGCTGCTTGACAGTACAGAGTGAAGACATGGCTGAAAACAAAAAGATATCCTCATCATAGAATCACAGAATCCTTACAGTGTGGAAGCAGGCCATTCAGACCACGAAGTCCACACCGACCCTCCAAAGAGCATCCCACCCAGACTCACCTTATCCCTATAACCCCGCTTTTTCCATGGCCAATCCATCTAACCTGCACGCCTTTAGATTTAGGGAGGAAACCAGACCACTTTAGAGAAAACCCACACACAGACAGAGACTCCACACAGACAGTCACCCGAGGCAGAAATTGAACCCGGGTGCCTGGAGCTGAGGAGCACCAATGCTAACCACTGAGCCACCGTGTCACCTGCTAAAGTATTTTGTCTTGCATCTCAATTAACACTGAAGAATGCCAAATTTCAATGGGAACAGCGATTTATACAGCATGAGAAAATGAGAAAACACGATCGGTCAGCAAGTGGATTCTGACTAGTCCATGCACTGCCGTAGAGAATGCACCAGTGAACTAGCATCCCCAAGAGTTTAATTCTATAGAATATGTCCAAATATTAAACGTTTCTTTCTGCTTGCAGAGGAGAACCTCTTGTGCGAATATATGTACATTCAGCAAACCACTAGAAAATGTTCAAACGTGAGATATTCGTATTGTGAATCAGATTGATAACCTTACGTTTGTTGTTAGTGTAATTCTTAGCATACAATTCTTCAGGAAACCTGGGATCACGTTTTATAATTATGTTTCAAATTTTGCTAGATGCTGTACATTCACATACAAAGTCTACCTTGGCAAGCAGAAAACACATCCACTGTGATTAAGTTTTCATTTTGGATTTTTCTGCGTATGCCTTTGAAAGTTAGACCTTGTGGACACGACTTTTGAGAGTGAAAGTACAGCATACCCAGCTTTGATACATTTGCATTCCATACAACCAAACCATTTTCAACTGCAGGAATCCTATACATACGAACATTATCCCATAGAGATGTATGAATATTAAATTTTTAAAAATCCCGCACATGAACATTTCCTCATACCTACAAACAGCTGTGTTGTGTTCTGACTTACAAATAGGCTTGAGAATGGAACCCATTCGCAACTGAGGGACTGTCTGTACTCAATCCCCATCATCACCTATCTAGCTTCTCTTCATCCCTGGCTTACTATAAGCAATCCCTCTCTCTGGGCTCCCTCGCTTCCTACTTACTCACTCTTCTCACCATCCCCCACCCTGGCCACCATCTGCTTAATCTTTGCCGGCCTGTTTGCAGCATAAATACCAGATGCCAAATTTAAAAGCAGAAGCTGAAAAAGTACTGAGAAAGGGTAACTGAACACAAAATGTTAAACTCTGATTTCTCTTCACAGGTGCTGCCAAACCTGCTGAGCTTTTCCAGCAACTTCTGTTTTTGTTTCTGAAAAGGTACTACCTGAGCCATGTGTAAATTGGTATTGAAAAATTTAGATCAGAGCAGTGAACGCCTGGCTCAAAAACTGGAATGAGAGAAGTAGGGTCCAGTCTGTGGGGAACGTGTACCAGTACTGGAGAAGAAGGATTTGTACCATTATGACAGACCATTTCCAATCCATGTCAGGAACTGTGTACTTGTCAGCTTCACAGTGCTGAAGGAGAGAGGGCTTTTAATTAACAAAACAAATGGGAACAGGGAGGGATCAAGCTTGGGCAACTGTAATCAAAGGATAGTCAGGGTAGGATAGCAAAATACTAATGTGGAAAATGATGGTGAGAGAATAACAGCAAGAGAGAGGAAAAAAAAACCCGAGAATTTAGTTGTTAAGATTAGATAGTACGATGAACAATGTTAATAAATCAAGGTGGATAAATCTCCGGGACCTGATCAAGTGTATCCCGGGGCATTGTAGAAAGTTATGCAGGAAATTGCAGGATCCCTAGCAGAAATATCTGTATCATCTATAACTATGGGTGAGGTGCCCAGAGGGCTGGAAGGTGGCTACTGTTGTGTCTTCATTTAAGGAATGCTGTAAACAGCAGCCTGGGAACTATAGACTTGCATGGCGGTGGGTTAGTTGTTAGAGGTGATTATGAAAGATAGGATTTACACACATTTGGAGAGGCAAGGAATGATTCGGGATAGTCAGCACTGTTTTCTGAGGGAAACAGTGACTCAAAAAAACACTCAATCATGCTTGTGAGGAAGTAACCAAAAAGATTGAGAAGGGTAGAGCGATAGATGTCGTTTACTTGGACATTAATAAAGCCTTTGAAAAAGTTCTGCACATAGGCTGATTAGAACACAGAACTGTACAGCACAGTACAGGCCCTTTGGTCCATGATATTGTGCCGAAATTTTACCCTAAACCTAAGGTCTATCTAACCTGCACCCCTACCATACACTATCGTCTATATGCCTATCTAATAGCTGTTTAAATGCCCCTAATGAGGCCAACTTCACTACCCTCTCCAGCAATACATTCCATGCCCCTCCCGCTCTCTGAATAAAGAATCTACCTCCATTCACTTTAAAGCTATGCCCCCTCATAATAGCTACCTCCACCCTAGGAAATAGTCTCTTGACTATCCACTCTATCTATATCTCCGATCATTTTGTACAGCTCTATCAAGTCACCTCTCATCTTTTGTTGTTTTAAAGAGAAAAGTCCTAGCTCTCTCAACCTTTCCTCGTTAGACCTTCCCTCCATTCCAGGCAACATCCTGGTAAATCTCCTCTGCAGCTTTTCCAACGCTTCCACATCTTTCACGTAATGAGGCGACCAGAACTGGACACAATACTCCAGATGTGGCCAAACCAGGGTTTTGTATAGCTGAAGCATAACTTCATGGCTCTTGAACTCAATCCTTCTATTAATGAAAGCTAACACACCATATGCCTTCTTAACAACTCTATCCACCTGGGTGGCAGCTTTCAGGAAACTGTGGACATGAACTCCGAGATCCCTCTGCTCCGCCACACTGCCAAGAATCTTTACATTAACCCTGTACTCTGCTTTCAAATTTGTCCTTCCAAAATGAATCACCTCACACTTTTCAAGGTTAAACTTCATCTGCCACTTCTCAGCCCAGCTCTGCATCCTAGTACAGTTAGATCATATGGCATTCATGGTGAGCTTGCCAACTGGATACAAAATTGGCTTTTACGGTAGGAGACAGATGGTGGAGTTGGAGGGTAATTTTTTGGATGGAAGGCGTGACCAAAGGTGTTCCACAGGGATTGGTACAGCATCGACTTTTGTCTGTCATTTACATAAATGATTTGGATGAGAATATTTTGTCTGTCATTTACATAAATGATTTGGATGAGAATATAGGAGGCATGATTAGCAAGTTTGCAGATAACACTAAAACTGGTGGAATAGTGGCAGTAAAAGGTGGTTATCTAAGATTACAAAGACATCTCGCTCGACTTGGTCAACGGACTCAGGAGTAGTGAATGGAGTTGAATTTGGATAAATGTGAGGTACAGCACTTTGGTAAAGCAAACAAGGGCAGGACCAATACAATTAATGGTAGGACCCTGGGTAATGGTGTGGAACAGACAACCTAGGGGCTCAGGTACATAATTCTTTTAAATTTGCCTCACAAGTAGATAGGGTGATTAAGAGACGTTTAGCATCCTTGACTTCATAATCAGAGGTCTGAGTAATAGGAGTTGGGATGTCATGTTGAGATTGTAAAGAATATTGGTGAGGCATCTTCTGGATTACTGTGCGCAGTTCTGGTCTCCCTGTTGTACAGATGATATTACTAAACTGGACATGGTTCAGAAAAGATTTACCAGGATGACGCTGGGAATGGAGGGTTTAAATTATAGAAATAGGCTTGGACCTTTTTCACTGGAGTGTAGGCAATTGAAGGGTGACATTATAGAGATTTATAAAATCATGTGGCATAGATAAAGCGAACTGCAAAGGCCCTTTCTCTAAGGTGCATGAATTCAAAACTTGGGCATATTTTTAAGGTGACAGGAGAAAGATTTAAAAAGGACACGAGTGGCAATTTTTTTCTTTAAACACAGAATAGCTAAACATGCAGAATGAACTGACAGAGGAAGTGGTGGATGTAGGCACAGTTACAAAATTTAAAAGACATTTGGATAAGTACATGAGCAGGAAAGGTTTGGAGGGATAATCACCAATCACAGATAAGTGGGACTAGTTTAGTTTGGGAACATGGCCAGCATGGGTAAGTTGGACTAAAGGGTGTCTTTCCGTGCAGCGTGAGTCTATGACTCTAATAGCATACTGAATTGAATAAATACAATCTGATTGCCATCACAGAGACGTGGCTGCAGTATAACTAGGACTAGGTTCTGAATACCGATGGGTAATGCCATATTCAAGATGAGGAGGCCAGATAGAGGCAGAGGGGTGGAACTCCAAATTAAAGATGGTACTGGTGCAATTATTAGAGATGGCCTAGGTTCAGGAGATCGGGGATGTACCAGTTTGGGTGGAGACTAGGGAGTAGGGAAAAGTAATCACTTGTGGGAGTGATCCATTGACTCAAACTACAAACGCAATGTAGGATAAATCACACAGGAAGAAATATTAGGTGCTTGTGACAAAGGAACAGCAATAATTATGGGCATTTTCAACTGAAAAAATTAGACTGGTAAAAGATGAAGAGTTCACAGAATGGTTTTGTGATAGTTTCTTACAGCAGAACATTCCAGAATTAACCAGACATGAGGCTATACCAGACTTGGTATTGGGCAATCTGACCTCAGATTAAGGGAACCTTGGGGTAGAGGTGATCATAATATAGCTGAATTTTACATCCTGTTTGAAAGGGGGACGTTAAGTTTAAAATGCTAAGCATTGACTCAAAGGGCAACTATATTGATACATGGAATGAACAGGTTATTTTAGGCAGAAAGATTAGACAGGTTGGTGCTGCTTTCACTAAAATTCAGAAGAGCAAGGGTGATTCGATTGTTCTACAGTTCATACTGTAATCTTATACACAAGTTATATATTTCACCACAATGCATACTTCGACAAAACAAAAACAACAAAACATCAGCTCCCCTGTGGGTTGTGATAGCTTACATCGTACAGAGGGTTAAAGATGTGGTCTTTAATTTCATCCCCATCATCATCAAAATACTCTCAGTCATGCCACCCCAAGCAAAGCAGCTAAGAGACTCTTCTACTCCCAGGGCAAAATAAAAAATCTAACAGTCATGAGGTTGTTTCATGAACCTCCAATAGAGGGGTTCAGGTACCAATGCCACAACAGTTAGATTGCAATCAAGAGCAAAGACAGAAAGTGATAAAATTCTGTTCTCCACCTTGTTTATCCATTATGTTTAGCATAAGATGGCTCTTTCAGCAATGCTAGTGTTTTTCAAAATCATTTTCACTTTGTTTAACTTCACACTATAATTATTCTATCATTTTAGAATAGGAAGTTATTGTGGAGCCGTTATTTGTTTCACAAACAATTTAAGACAAATATCAAATCAATATTTGTTAATTATATTCTTTAAGACTTCACAAAAATTATTCAAAAAGAACAAATATTGTAACCAACTAATTACTACCAAATATTTATGTAAATATTTTTAAGCAAGTCTTTCCCTGTCTAACTGTATCATGATGAGGAAGTGGAGGTCAGAAGTAACACGACACCAAGTTATAGTCCAACAGGTTTACTTGGAAACACAAGTTTTCGGAGTCTTACTCCTTCTTTAGGTGTTGGTGAGAGAGGTAGTATCAGACACAGAATTTATAAGTATAGGATCAAAGGGTCACACCATTGATGAGGATGTTCTAGACAAACTGAAGATGCTGTTAAATCTTTAATCAGTTAGAAGGCTTTAATTGATTAATATACATATGTAAATCCCTGAATTCCTTTGAAGTCACTGTCCTGAGAGAACTAAAGGTTTTATCAGTGGTAGGAAGAGGTGACATTTTAGGTCAGACAATGCATGTTAGGGATGAAGCCTTGTTTAGAATCTGTTTGTGTTTTGGTTTGGAGTCAGACTGGTTTTATTTCTAAAGTAGGAATTTATAAAATGCCACATTGACTGACTGTCTATATATTGTGTGCTTTTTGAACAAAATAGAACGCATCTGCAAATACAAATTCACCCCACAGATTCACATTAGTGTGCGTGGGGTGGGGGTGGGGGAATTTTATTTCTATTCATTTGTGGGATGCGGGTGTCGCTAGCTGGCCAGCATTCCTTGCCCATCCCTAGCTGCCCTTGAGAAGGTGGTGGTGAGCTACCTTCTTGAACCGCTACAGTCCTCCCGCTGTGGGTTGATCCACAATGCTATTAGGGAGGGAATTCCAGGATTTTGATCCAGCGACAGTGAAGGAACGGTGATATATTTGCAAGTCAGGATGGTGAGTGACTTGGAGGTGGTGGTGCTCCCATGCGTCTGATGCCCTTGCCCTACTAGATGGAATTAGTGGCGGGTTGGGAAGGCACTGTCAGAAGATCTTCAGTGGATTTCTGCAGTGCATCATGTAGATAATACACACTGCTGCTACTGATTGTCAGTGGTGGAGGGAGTGGATATTTGCAGATGTAGAGCCAATCAAGGCGGCTGCTTTGTCCTGGATGGTGTCAGCCTCTCGAGTGTTGTTGGAGCTGCACTCATCCAGGCAAGTGGGGAGTATTCGATCACGCTCCTGACTTGTGCCTTGTGGATGATGGTCAGGCTTTGAGGAATCAGGTGGTGAGTTACTTGTCACAGTATTCCTAGCTTCTGGCCTGCTGTTGTAGCTACTGTGTTAATGTGGTGAGTCCAGTTGAGTTTCAAGTCAATGGTAACCCCCAGGATGTTGAGAGTGGGGGATTCAGTGATGGTCACACCATTGAATGGCAAGACGTGGTGGGCAGATTGTCTCTTATTGGTGATGATTATAGCCTGGCATTTGTGTGGTGTGAACATCACTTGCCACATGTCAGCCCAAGCCTGGATATTGTCCAGATCTCGTCGTATGTGAACACTGACTGCTTCAGTATTTGAGGAGTCACGAATGGTGCAGAACATTGTGCCATCATCGGCGAACATCCCCACTCCTGACTTTATGATGGAGGGAAGGTCCTTGATGAAGCAGCTGAAGATGGCTGGGCTAGGACACTAGCTTGAAAAACTCTTGCAGAAATGACCTACAGCTGAGATGATTGACCACCAACAACCACGATCATCTTCCTACATGTCAGGTATGACTCCAACCACCGGAGGGTTTGCCCCTGATATCCATTGATTCCAGTTTTGCTAGGGCTCCTTGATGCCACACACAGTTGAATGCAGCCTTGATATCAAGGGCTGTCACTCTCACCTCACCTCTGAAATTCAGCTCTTTTGTCCATGTCTGAACCAAGGCTGTAATGAGATCCGGAGTTGAGTGGCCCTGGCAGAACCCAAACGAGGCGTCACTGAGCAGGTGCTGCTTGATAGCACTGTTGATGACACCTTCCATCAATTTACTGATGATCGATAATAGACTGAAAGGGCGGTAATTGGCTGGGTTGGATTTGTCTTGCTTTGTGTGTACAGGACATAACTGGGCAATTTTTCACATTGTCTGGTACATACCAGTGTTGTAACTGTACTGGAACAGCTTGGCTAGGGGAGCGGCAAGTTCTGGAGCACAAGTCTTCAGTACTATTGCCAGAATGTTGTCAGGGCCTGTAGCCTTTGCAGTATCCAGTGTCTCCAACCATTCCTTGATATCACATGGACTGAATTGAATTGGCTAAAGGCCAGTACCTGTAATGCTGGGGACGACAGGAGGCGGCCAAGACGGACCATCCACCCGGCACTTCTGGCTGAAAATTGCTGTGAATGCTTCAGCCTTATGTTTTGCATGATGTGCTGGGCTCTTCCATCATTGAGGATCGGGATATTTGTGGAGCCTCCTCCTCCAGTGAGTTGTTTAATTGTCCACCACCATTCACAACTGCATGTGGCAGGACTGCAGAGCTTAGATCTGATTTGTTGGCTGTGGGATGGCTTAGCTCTGTCTATCACTTGCTGCTTCTGCTGTTTGGCGTGCAAGTAGTCCTGTTTGGTTGCTTCACCAAGTTGATACCTTATCTTCAGGTATGCCTGGTGCTGCTCCTGGCATGCCCTCCTACACTCTCCATTGAGCCAGGGTTGATTCCCTGGCTTGATGGTAATGGTTGAGGGATCTGCCAGGCCCTAAGGTTACAGATTGTGCCGGAGCACAATTCAACTGCTGATGGCCCACAGCGCCTCAAGGATGCCCAATTTTGAGTTGCTAGACCTGTGCGAAGTCTGCCCTATTTAGCACGGTGATAGTACCACACAACATGATGGAGGTTGCTCTCAATGCGAAGGCAGGACTTTGTCTCCACAAGGACTGTATGATGGTCACTCTTGCCAATACTGCCATGGACAGATGCAACTGCAGCTGGCAGATTAGTAAGGATGAGGTCAAGTATGTTTTTCCCTCTTGTTGGTTCCCTCACCACCTGCCGCAGATCCAGTATAGCAGCTGTGTCCTTTAGGACCCGACCAGCTCGACCAGTAGTACTGCTGCTGAGCCACTCTCGGTAGTGGACATTGAAATGCCCCACCCAGAGTGTACTTCGTGCCCTTGCCATCCTCAGTGCTTCCTCTAAGTGTTGTTCAACATTGAGTCATCCTGATTCATCTGCTGAGGGAAAATGAGAAAGAGTGTGCAAGAGAAGGACAGTGAGAAAGT
The DNA here is from genome assembly GCA_024137785.1 of Ginglymostoma cirratum. NCBI lineage: Eukaryota > Metazoa > Chordata > Chondrichthyes > Orectolobiformes > Ginglymostomatidae > Ginglymostoma > Ginglymostoma cirratum. The sequence continues at coordinate 31,009,103 of JAHRHZ010000024.1, forward strand.
GTGTTGTGAGGGAGAGAGGGGGAAAGAGTCTGTATCACTTTCAATCATTTGGATTTTGAGGGTGTCATAAAGCAAAACTGATTGCCTTTATATCATTGATACTATTTGAACATTCAGTTAAGTGCTGTACAAATGTTAAGGGTGACTTTTGGACTAGAATTCCAGAACCCCAGGCTGATGTTCTGGGGACAAAGGTTCAAACCCCACCATTGTAGATGATGATATCCGAAGTGGTCACTTAATGATTCTGTGTAACCACTAGCAATTATAAAAACCCAACCAGGTTCACTGATGTCACTTAAGGAAAAAAATCTAAATCCTTAACCAGTCTGGCCTACACGTGACTCCAGACCCACAGCAACATGGCTGATTCTCGACTGCTCTCTAAGGTCGTCAAGCAAGCTGCTCAACGCCAGGACAATTATGAATGGGTAATATTTACATTCCCCAACAAATTATAGATATATTGCCAATAGAAAATGCTGCTATCGCGATGCCACAGTTGTTTTGTATCAGTAAACTATCCATAAATAAGCAGACGTCAAGGACAGGGATTAACAAAATGGAGCAGGAGCGGTCAGCCTAACAGGGAGAGAAAGCAATCTGTCTGACAGTTTCTTGCAGTGTGCTTATTTTGATTTTATTACTCAAGACAACAATTTACAAAGTTTTTCTGTGCATCCTCCATCAATACCAGTACCAAGACAAACTTTAATGAATTCTAATCAACAAAGGTCAACCATAGGTACCTGAATGAGAAGGGTTTAAGAGGATATAGACTAAATGCAGGCAATTGGAACTAGCTGAGAGGACACCATGGTCAGCATGGACCAGTTTGGGCCGCAGGGCCTGTTTCCATACTCTATGACTCTATGAAAGTGGCTTGGGACAGTAGAAAAACAACTTTCATTTTTTCTTGAAATGAACATTTCACTCAAATAAATCTAAGAATGAAATGTGAAGCATTTACATCATAGCTGATCAATAGTCTCCACAATGCCATTTTCCTACACATCTCCATATTCCTTAATATCATTTGTCACCAGAAATCTACTGATTCCTGTCTTGAAACTGCTCAATGATTAAGCTTCCACAGACCTCTGGGATAGAGAATTCACAAGACTTACCACACTAAGTGAAGAAATTTCTCCTCCTGTCAGGCTTAAATTACCTGCCCCTTATCCTCAGATTGTGTACCTGGTTCTAGAGTCACACAACCTACCTATAATCGGGGATAGTAGGAGCTGCCAATGCTGGAGAATCTGAGAAAACAAGGTGTGGCTGGATGAACACAGCAGGCCAAGCAGCATCAGAGGAGCAAGAAAGCTGACATTAAGGGTCGAGGCCAAAAACATCAGCTTTCCTGCTCCTCTGATACTGCTTGGCCTGCTATGTTCATCCAGACCTACACCTTGCTATTTATAATCGGCCCTGGTGTGCCCTGCAAGAGTTTTCTAAGTTTAAAGATAGTCTCTCATTCTTCAAAACTGTAATGAGTACAGATCTAGCTTCCTCAAATCTCTCCTCATTAAACAATCCCTTTATACTAGGGATTAATCTGGTGGATTCCTGTTGAACTCCCTCAATGACAAGCATATCCTCCATATTTTTCCAGACGCAATGCAATTAAGATTGGTAACACGGTGGAGAAGGTATTACAGTTTCTCCAAACTATAATGTTGCATTCATACTTTCAGTGTCAGTTATAATTGCTCATTCATATTCCAACATGCTTTCTACAGGCTGAAATTTAAGACATTGTACACGCACTTGAAATTATTTTGCAAGATGATGAGAAGAGTGTTTTGCAATGCCTCAAATGTCATTAAAGGCAAGTTTAAATTAGCATCATGCCTGTTAGTGAATGATAAAAAGACAACTCCTTTGTATAGACTTGAGTGCAAGAATTTTTTTACTACGACTTAGCATGCAAGTTAGAAATTCCACATTTTCTACAATAACTATAAATCTATATCTTAGCTCTTTCTTTCTTTCTCCCTCCCTTTTTCCTCCCTCAACCACAATCACCTGCCCAACATCATTTGTCCAGATTAGCAGGTGGCAAAGGCACATACAGTGACAAAGATAATAGGAACTGCAGATGCCGGAGAATCCAAGATAACAAGGTGTGGAGCTGGATGAACCTCTTTTGTTGATCTGCAGAGGGGAGATTTTTAAATTCTCTTTCCTTTCAGGGATATGGATGTTGATGACAAGACTAGCCTTTGTTGCTCATTTCTAAATTATTCTCAAACCAAGTGGATTGACAAGTCATTTCAGAGGACAGCTGAGAGTCAGCCACATTGTTTTGGTCAGCAGCCACCAGGCCAGTCCAGCAAGGGCAGATTTCCTTCCCTGCTTAGCAGTAGGGTTCAAGTTGGATTATTATGGTCACCATTACTCAGTCCAAAGCTAGAATTTATAAACTGAATTTAAATTCCACAGGCTGCAAGGTGGGATTCAACTCATGCCCTGAGAACATTAGTCTGTGTCTTTGGGTAACAAGTCCAGCCACATTACCACTATGTCACTATTTCCCCTTTCACTTTAGCTGCTTTAATCACAGCCTGATATAACCCCAATATCGAAAAATCTTCTACCACTATTCACTACCACATTTATTTTACTGATTACATGAACCAGAACATATTTGAATAATCAGATTCTTAAAAAGTAATTCAATAAACAATCATAACAAAATTCTGCAGTCATACCCAGTGGTGAACTGATGATAATTACAGAAAAGAGCCATGAGTATCCCCATTCTGAAAGGTGGGGAAGCAGAGTTCTACAATATTTTTGCAACCATCTTTACGCAGAAATGCCAGATCTGTACCGTCCCTGCAACCTGCACCATCTCAGAAGTTGATTCTATTTAGCAATATCAAGAAAATTTGTGAGCACTGAATGCACCAAAGGCGATGGGTCCCAATAACTACTGTAGTGACGAAGACTTTGCTCCATAGCAGGTTACACCTTTAACTAAGCTATTCAGTCCAGCTACAGTGCTGGAATCTACTTAACCTTGAAAATTGTTCAGGTTTGTCTGGTCCCAAGCAGCAACTTCAATTTTACTCATTACCATCTCAAACAAAAACAGAAACTGCTGGAGAAACTCAGCAGGTCTGGCACCATCTGTGTGGACACAGAACAGAAGAACAGTCACCAGGCTAAAAACATTAACTCTCGTTCGTTACCCCATTTTTGCTGTTTTCTGTTTTAATTTCAGATCTCCAGCATTTGCTGTTTATTTAATTATGTCATTACATTTCCAGTCTACCTACAATCGTTAAAAAAATAATGGATAATGCATTTACTTAAACCTATTCACTGACACTCAGTTGGGACTCTAAGATCATGTATTTCCAGATCTCTTCACTGTACTGATCTAAACCGGACAAAGAAGGTGAATTCCAGATTTCAACAAAGTATGTGGCTTCTCTTAACATAAAAGGCAGTTTTTGCTTCAGCATAGCACTAAGAAGCTCAAGCAAAATGGAACTCAATGGGAATCGGGGAAGAACGCCCCTCTACCTGGATTCTATAACAAGGAAAAAGTAAAAGACGGTGATTGTCAGAAGACATTAATCTCGGATCTGGAACATCTCTGGAAGAGAGCCTGAACCATCTTTTGCTGTTTTAATGGCCTAACCTCAAATCATACAAAGGTCAGAAGTGGGGACATTTGTTGATGATCGCAAAATGCTAGTACCATTCACAACTCCTCAAATACTGAAGCAGCCAGTACTTGCATTTGGCAAGACCTCAATAACATTCAAGCTTGAGCTGGTAAGTGGCAATTAAAATTCAAGCCACACAAGTGCCAGGAAATGTCCACCTCCAACAAGACAGCCTACTTTATCATCTTCCCTTGATCAGCATTATCACCAACAAATCTTCCACCAAAATCTAGGTCATCCCTGACTAGGAAGTTAGCTGCATCAAACATATAATACTACGGCTACAAGAGCAGGTTAGAAGCAGAGTATTCTGTAGCACATGGTACATTCACCTTCCAACTTCCCACAGTCTCTCCAGCATCCACATGGTACAACAGTACAACTGAAAATCCTCCGCTTGCCAGGATGATTGCAGCTCTAACAGCATGCGGTCACTTTACAACCGTATCTCTGGAATGGCCATCACACAGATTTATTTCTCTTTCAACTCATCCATCCTGATATGAATGCTGCATTCATTCAGATAAAAACTCTTGTTTTTTTGTCATTTTTCCCTACTCTGACTTATTTCTTGATTCACTTATGTTTAAATTGTGTGTCTGTCACTTTAGTAATTTTTTCCCATATCACTGCTCTGCATGGTCACCTTGCCCTGTACCTTCAGATTTCCGTATCTCCCTCAATGTCCCCAAGTCATACCACTACCAACATTTTACTTTAAAGCCCTCTGTACAGTTGAGATACTTGACTAGACAAGACATACGTGCAAGTACAGTTCAAACAGAGGCCTTCATAGTGGCATAGCTTCTTTTCTCCTTCAATACTGGTGCAAGCATTGATTGATCAAAGTCCATTTCTCTCACAGCAACCTTCGATCTTGCAAAAAAACTTCTTTAATATGCCACAGAATTCACTGAACTTTTACTTAGCAAATGACAGTGGTTGTGGGACAACAGTTGTAACTTGCATTTTGCAGACCTCTCGGTTACCTGTTCCTAGATATCATTTGAGCAGCTTGCCAGGTTGAGTTGCATTAATAATTCATTCCGATTATAAACTCAAAAACTTGAGAACTGTACAAGAGAAAGAACAATTGAGGCTCTGAAGTCCCTGCTCATCTGTGTGACCTCATGTTATACCAGGAATACATATCCATTAATTGAAAAGCAGAATACTGTGGATACTTTCACAGAATCCCTACAGTGTGGAAACAGGCCCTTTGGCCCAACAAGTCCACACTGACCCTCAGAGCATCCCATATAGACCCATCCCCCTAACCTAGACATCCTTGAACAGTACGAGCAATTTAGCACGGCCAATCGACCTAACCTGCACATCTTTGGACTGAGGGAGGAAAGCAGAGCATCCGGAGGAAACCCACACAGACACAGGGAGAATGTGCGGAGTCTGCACAGTCGCCAAAGGGTAGAATCGAACCTGGTCTGTGAGGCAGCAGTGCTAACCACTGAGCCACCGTGCCGTCTGGACTCAAGAAAGGTCACAGATCTCAAACTTGGAATGGTTTTTCTCTTTCTACAGATGCTGTCTATCCAGCACTTTCCATATGTACCAACTAATTTACCTGACAGTTTCCCATAAACTTATGCTATAATTTATAAAAAGTTGATAATCATTGACATTTTGAAATACCACTTTCTTTTCTCGAGTTGAGCCTTTAAGTGTAACTGTGTTACGAATCAGACGGAAAACAGCACTAGATTTCTGACACTAAGTGTCATTTGAGCAATTTGAGTTGGAATCAAGGCAGATCATTAATAGAAAATTCAGATGCAGATACTGTTGAAGTTTGTGCAATAGTAAAGAACAAAACAAGCAAACCTTATGAGCTCCTATTAAATATTTGCTCAAATTTTCTTTAAGATCAACTAAGGTGTGTGTTTTGTCACACCATGTAAGTTTTAATGCTATATAGAACTTCCACAATGTTTGACATAACATAACACAAAAATAATTGAAGCTCCTCCTTCCACACACTTACTCCTAACTAGAACATCACTGACTTGACAAAATTCTAGTTCTAAGAGGTTTAAAAAAACTTGAACTCTTTTGTGAAAGCTGAAAAAGCAAGGGACTAAAACAGTCAAAACAGCAGGAAAATAAACCAATATGTAGCCATGAGTTTAGAAGCATATTACCAAGCAGCACACCACCTGAGTTTGTTTGACAGCTGATAAGGTGGTGCACTGAAATTTATTGTCACAAGAAGGGCTGCCTTTCATAGCACTCAAGGCCTGGGAGAGAAATTGTGGGATCTGGTGCTTCCTCAGTATTCAGGCCTGTTTAACCACGTCCTTTCTTCCCAACATTCTTCTGCAAATCACCTTTGTGATGACCTATTTAATAGGTTAATACAGCACAGAAGGGAGCCAGAGATAACAAGCATGGGGCTGGATGAACACAGCAGGTCAAGCAGCATCATAGGAGCAGGAACCTGCTGTGTTCATCCAGCCCCATGCTTGTTATCTCAGATTCTCCAGCATCTGCAGTACCTTTTATCTCTATCACAGAAGGGAGCCATTCAGCTTTACAAGTCTACGTCCATTCTTTCGTAATGAAATCCAGTTCTACCAAGAACCTCCGCCCCCTTCCTCATTCTTTCCTTCAAGTACTTATCCAATTGTCTTTTGAATCTTAATTTAACTGTATCCATAACCACCACAATATCAGGACCAGGTGAACTGAAAATCCTAACCACTCTGCGTAAATGTTTTTTCTTGTGTTACTTCTAGTTCCTTTGATAATCAAATGAAATTAAATTTAGGCCATTTGATTATAGATCCTTCACTGATTTGAAACAGATTCTATTTATTCTCGAACTTTATAATTTTACTCATTTGTATCAATCCCCTCAAGTTTCTTGGTTCTATGGAGAAACCCCCAGTTTCATGGTGCTGTTCTAGCAAACAACATCGAGTATATGACAGCAAAATCCTACAAATATGGAAAATGAATAATAAAACTAGGAAGTGCTGGAAACATTTAATAGGCCAGGGAGCATGCTTCAGGTCCACAAACTACACTAGCTCTTATAAAAAAAGGGTCACTGATCTCTGTTCACCTGCAGATATGCTAAGCATTTCTAACTCACCCCATTTCTACTGGAGTGAAAACAACACTCTTTGCCAAACTTGCAGGAAGCAGTCAGATTTTTTGTGAACCTCTCATTTCCCAGAAAAGCAGTGGCCTCGGATCTGGTTTAGTAGTTAGTAAAACATTAAATATGAATTTCAAATAAAAGAAATGAAGAAAACAAATTGCCAAGTAAAAGTGCCAAAACAGAAAATTATTAAAAATGAGTAATAAGAATTATTAAAAAGTGCTAAGCAGAAGAGCTAACGAGTAAATCCAATTTTGTTGTTTTACTTAAGTAGACCTTACAGACCAGGTCCCAAGTTCTGGCCACTCATTAGGGAAGATAGAGGAGGACTGGGTCAAGCTGAAGAGTTGGGTATAAATAACACCAATAATGCATTTACCTCTTTGGTGGGGCACTCACTGAGCTGGTCTCAGCAGAATTGATAAGGAAGTGAGATTCTGAAGCTGAGATAATAGGAACTGCAGATGCTGGAGAATCCGAGATAACAAGTTGTGGAGCTTGATGAACACAGCAGGCCAAGCAGCATCATAGGAGCAGGAAAGCTTGGCATAAGAACATAAGAACTAGGAGCAGGAGTAGGCCTTCCGGCCCGCTCTGCCATTCAACAAGATCATGGCTGATCTTTTTGTGGACTCAGATCCACTTACTCATGCTCTCACCGTACCCCTGAATTTCTTTATTGTTCAAAAAAAAAAAATCTACTTTAGCTTTAAAAACATTTACTGAAGTAGCGTCAACTACTTCACTTGGCAAGGAATTCCATTCCTTCTGATGAAGGGTCTAGGCCCAAAACGTCAAGCTTTCCTGCTCCTATGATGCTGCTTGGCCTGCTGTGTTCACCTAGATTCTGAAGCTGGTTTGCTTTCAACCTGGGTTTTCTTTCTGCCTCGGATGTAAAAAATGACAAGGACCAGAACCAGTCTGGGACCTGACTTCATTCAAGGCACTGGTAGCTTCGAAAATGTTCTACTTAAACTGCAACACTGAACGAGAAGCTGCAAGAATTTAGCTGATCTTTTGACCCTCTCCTATGGTTTTCTCAGGAACCTTAAGTTTTTTTATTTACCAACCAGAATCAGGATATCTTTTTCTCTTTCTCCAGTACTCTGATAATACTATACATGCATCAACTGTCAGTATTTTACATTATTATATAATGCATTATTGATTATCATGAAAATCTTCCACTTAAATTTCGTCATTTCCAAGTTCTTTTCATTTCACCCCTTTTGGAAATTCAAGTAATTTTGTCCCCCCGCTTCCAGCAGTTTCCAAAAAGATAATTATTTTCAATCTTGCACCTTCAACAATTCGGACCAAGAAAGGGGTTTTGTGGTTTCCCTGTGTTAGGGCAGCAGGGTAGGGTGGGGTGGGCGTTGCTCACTGTGACCTACTAACATACAAGGATGGAGGTGGCTGCGCAGTTTTTATACTCCACTTCACTTGCATTATCATGGTGTTGGTCCAAGGCAGCTGCCAAGTTACATCCTCTTCATCAAAACTGTTTGTGGTCTGGGGGGAGGGTTGGAGTCGGCAAAGAACTGGGAAAAGGGGGGTTTCATTTACGCCATTAAATCTGTTGACAAATCTCATTAGATGGGGCAAATTAGGAGACTGCATCCAGAAGCTTACCATCAAACTGCACATCATACCGGCAGGGCACTTCTCAAACATTGTATGACATCCCTTATAGGTTTGCCTCCACTTACAAATTTATGTGAAAGGAAATAACCATTTGGGAATTCCATCAATGGTATTGCTGAGTTTTCATGTCAGCAAAAGGAAAACAATACACTTAAATGAAAAAACAATTATTCCAACATTACAAGTTAACCTTGGAGACTAAAGAAATCTAGCAACCCTGGACATTTATTTCACAGGAGGGATCACCACTTGATGCCCTCAATGCCCGTACAGCAGGAAACAGCAAGTCACACAAGGTCACTACTCCACCCACCCCACCCTCACCACAAAACACCACAGATGAATACTGTATTAAAACAAAGTAATGTTTATCAATCACTGAAAATTACATCAGAATGCAAAAAAAGTGTTCCAATTCAATGGCTGCTAGTTACCACCTAATAAATTGAGTGCTCAATGACATAAACACAGGCTTTACTTTCCACATGAGATACATCAGAGAAATAGGTCCAAACCAGAGGACAGTTGGTGATTTTGGGACACTGCAGTGAAAATATTTTCACTTCAGACTTGAAAAATTAAAGTTTTCATTTGCATGACATCTTTTCCCCTATCCAAGTCAGCTGTAAATATGCCCCCCAGACACCAAGCAATCTCATTAAGGATACTATTGCAAACCTGCAAGTCAGTAGCATGATCAATATATTTCAAAAGTTACCAGCTAACATGCAACATCTCTGTTCACTGCTTGTTTGCACTTGTTTTAAAAATGAAAAGAAAATGATTATACAAAAAAAAAGAATAGACTAAGCAATAGATAATGCTCACCCAGAACAGCATCGTTTACCAGCATAACTCTTTATAATCCCAGGGAATGGGATTAATTGATGTAAGCTAACACATGCATGTACGCAACAACTTAACTGACTGCCCCTGTTCAAAATATGAAATTCTTAAAATTTGAAGGTTAAATCTCAAAAGCAAATGACAAGTTTTAAAATGCTGTTTTGCAATTAACTAACTTTTAAAAATCTGAACTAATTCCTGTCCGAAAAGAAAAAAAGATCAGCTAATCTATCTGATAACCATATTTGAGGTTTATTTGTTTTATTAAAATTGCTTGTTTTAACGCTACGTCCATTCATAAATCTGAATGAAACAAAGAATTGCTGATGCTGACGACCAAACGAAAACAGAAATTGTTGGAGAAACTCAGGTCATCCGGGTCGCTGGACTTGAAACGTTAACTTTGCTTTCCCTGCACAGATACTGCCAGACCTGCTGAGTTTCTCCAACAATTTCTGTTTTCATTTAATAAACCTGAGTACTCGTTTGAAACATACTTACCAGTAGCAATGATTTGCGCATGCCATTTTTCTGAAATTCAAATTCACTGGTAATGGTGTTCTGAGATACCATGGTTAGGAAACAAAAAAAGAAAATCCTTATGGGTACTCAAATTAACAGCAAGTACTTTAAGGTTCATGGTTGGTTAGACAAAAGCTTCCTTACCACCTACTTTATGTTAAGACTTCAAAGTAAAACAAAGTACATCCTCAAGGAGAGCAAGATGAACTTCATAATTCGCAGAATTACCACTGTGTAACACAGTTGAGAGTCAAGCAAACATTTTCTGAAAAAGCTGTGTATTCTGGAATCTGTGTTTGTATTGTTCAAATGCAACATGATTATCTTTCGTTCCATCAATGTTGATATTTCAGGTCCTTAAGGTGAAATACGTTGTCAACCAGCACAACACGTGGTCCACTGTATATTACTTTCAATTTGATCCATAATTACATAATAATTTATACAATTTTATTGCCATTTTTCCTGCAACAGGAACTATAGAGAACAACAGGATAAGTTATTAAAATTAAGAAAAGCGCAGAGAGAACAGTGTAAAAGCAATTGCCGTTCAAAACAAAAATGGGGACATTAGTTACATCTTCTAATACTTTAGTACTTTTTAATTAAGAGGAGAGTCTGAATTTGCTGCATATATGCACATACGGACATGGAAGTAGAGACTTCTATTCAAAGAAAGAAAGGTTAAGCAAGAAAAAAATAAAAAACTTAGGAAAAAGGCAGGGAAGTTATTTTGTAGGGGATCGCTCCAAGTAAAGTTGTTATTACCAGGCCAGGGTCAATTTCCAACATTTTGTTGAATGTCTTACCTCTTTTCTTCCCTTGCGCGCTGCTGTTCTTCTTGTCGCAAAGTCTGAATCATTATGGATTCTGTAACACCTGTTGACATGCCTCCTAAACTGCGGGGCATAGAACGTCGACGAGTAGAAGTGCACTGGGCTCCTCGCTCCTCTTCTAAACCATAACGACCTTGCGATGTTACCGCGATGGTTGTCTTCTCTCTTAGTGGCCTTGTATACAAAAGAAACTACAATCAATGATGCAGAAATAACAGCATAAAGTTGACTTAAGGAGTTAATAATGGAGAAAGTCATCCTATTAGGCTTACGTATAGATTGGGCCACAGAAACTACTTGTTTCAAACCTTAAAATTTTACAAGGAATTTGTTCCTACGAGACTGCCCGCAGCAACAAATCAAGAGCTATTTATTGCTGCACAATAAATAGACACATATATGCATATCCAGTGACAATATCCAAGAAAAGAGAAAGAGATTGATGAAAAGTAGATGACTTTGAACAAGATAGATTTTGGGCAGAGTGTGTTGATATACTGTGCCTATTCTTAAAAGGAAGTTGGAGGCCTTATTTGAATATATATTCCTCATTTTTCCAAAGACAGAATATATTATTGCAATTGTAGGAATATAAAGAATGTTGCTCAAATTAAGGCGGGAGTAAATAACAGGAAAAAACACACTGAAATTCACATTTTGTTTTGCACTAGATCTTTTTCTAATTCCCCAATTTTATTGCGCTTGTATTTAAAAATGAAAAGCTCCAGTGAAATGCTACTTATAGGAACAGGATCTGGGCACCAAGCAACCATGCTGGATCATTTACGGATTTTTACTGAAAGAATCAGCCTCAGAAATTCTGACAGCTTGCCTCTATCCAATCCTAGTAAATGGTCAGTTTGGTGCCCAGCCAGTAAACTAAAGATTAAGAGATTTCAATCCATGAAAAACAAATAAATAATAAAGCTAGGATATCATCTTCCAGGCTTTAGCCGAGGATCTCTACGTGCATCTACAAGAAATAAAACGGAAGCAAGGTTTCAGACTATGGCAGAAGCAGCTGCACAAGAGCAGGACTAATCCACCACTGTAATTCTGATAGAGGAAGTACTTTTATTTTCTTTAAGGCACTTTGCATTCTGCATTTCCACTGATTTATTCTGTCAATAATTTGACTGAAGCAATGAACCACTGCTGCACATTACAAAAGTGGTTCTACATGTCTGTCATTGAAGGAAAAATTATTTAAAATATCAACACTTTTCAGCTTGTATAAATTGAAGCTTTAGAACAACACATATTGAATTTGAAGTTTTTGTTTCAGTTGTTTGATATTCAGTTTCCAAGACTGAGTTAAGTAGCTCATAAAAGGGAAAAAATTTTTTGATGAGCCTACCCAAGGTAATCCTACTTCACAACAATTTAAAAGGTCATCAGAAATAGGTGAGAATTTGGCCTCAGAGAAGCCACATATTGAATGGCAGAACAGGCTTTGGGCTAAAAGGCATACTTCTGCTGCTAATTAACTTACCAAATCAGGTATAGTTAGGAAATGGAATACTATGGGCTAACCCACCACAATAACACGGCAAAGCTACAGAGCAATGAACAGAAAGTACTTGTGTATCATGTTTTTATAAATAGATTGAAATCAACTTCAAATCATGGTACCAGGAGTTATTGCTCAGAAAGTATTTTGGAAAGTGTATAAGTACCAAGATTCTATAGATCAGCAGGCTGGGTTTCATGTACTAGGGCTTCTCACAAAGCTTATGATGTGGGTTTCATTACATTGGGACAACAAAGCGAACCTGCGTTTTGAAATAAATTTTTACATGAAGATTGTAGTTAATGATGCATACAACACATCCAATAGATAATAACAAAGCATTCAAATCAAACGGTCATACTTATGGAAAATGGACTGGTTCTTTGAGCTACCAAAATTGACTATCTCGTACTTTTCCAACAGTGCAAGCATTGGCAAGAGAAAAAAAATTTTTAAAATGCTCCCTTGAGACATCTTCATCGGGCTGCTAAAAAAAAACAGCTTGGCACATGGCTCTGTTCTGTTTTGGTTCCACTAACAGAATTGGTAAATATTGAATAAATGTCTTTTGGAAAATAGGCTCACACTTGAACAAGAAGAAATTTAAGACCACTGAATATTACTTAATTACACACCACAGGGATAGTACAGCATATTTTTTTTAAAAATTCTCAACAAAACCCATCCAGTTATCCAGATTTATTTAAACAACATTCCTATTGCTTCTGTTCAAATTCTTTCATATCATCTTTAGATTAGAGCAGATGACCATTCACATGAAAATGTGTAATTGTGATGTTCAATATTCTTTCCTGTCCAGATCTTGCTTCCACCCTTATATGTCCTGAGCTTCTCATCAAACCACAACTCTCAGGATACCAGAAGCCAAACTGCAGCATGATCCTACCTTGGTTGTGGTGAAGGGAAATGCTACTTAAAGTCTGATCTATTTCTCAAGTTACATTGGCATGACACAACAGCGAGTCAATGTAACAACAGCTAACAGACAACTGCAGAGGCAGTGAAATTTGAGGGGCTAAGTCCAGCAATCCAGAAGCAGTAACTTTAAATTTCTGCAAAGTTCAAAAATTTAAAAAAAAAAAAACAATCGGTATATTGTACCAAATGTCCAGAAAAAAGTACTGCTACTTTCCAAATCAAGCTAAACCGTCCTTTCGCATTGCCTTTGGGTACAATCTTCCACAAGTTCTCATACCTGCAGCTACATAATGTTGCACTTGGGGGACAAATCCTACATCATTAACAACTATATTCAGACAAACCACTTAACAGCCTGCGTAACAGAATTCAAGGATTTATCAGGGCAACAAATAACCTTGCAGAAACAGTAGCAGTGGGGATAAAGTATTTACAAACCAAGTCTATGGTAAAAGCTTGCTATGAGTACACCTAAACTATGTTTTCAAATTCCATTCTGCTAATACTTGGGAATTTTTTCTGTGTTGACAAAGAGAAACGTAACTGCAAGGACAAAGAATGGAATACATATTTTACAACTATCACCAGTGTAATTAATTCATAGACCAGATCTAATACGGAGGATCTAGAGAGTGAAGTTCCCTTTGCACTGCCAAGTGATGCAACTCAGGACTATCTCAGAAGAGTGTCACACTCCACTACAGTACTCTAAATACTTGTTTCTTATTCTTGTGACCTCGACGACTAACAACGTTAGTTAGCACCACCCACTGGTACTGTGGATTTGTGCCAATTAGGATTGGGTCAAGCTGGTCAAACACATTTTGCTTTGCCTTTTCCTGTGCCAAAGGAAAACAAATGCTGCATTATAACTTTTTAACTCAAATTAATAAGTAATCCTAATTTCAAAGTGAAGAAACCCAAAAGTCTGAGGATTAGGGAAGTTTGATAGACTTGTGGAGTGAAATTTCAATTATCGTATAAGCAACGGATTTCTAGATAATTAGGACAAATCGATCTCAGTACGGGTTTCGTCAATGATATCATGCAATGAGTGGACTATCTGAAAACTCTCAAAGGCTCAGGGATATTTATGTTAAAATAACAAGCTTGTTGCTATTGTGGTTTTTGATTTTGTTGGACTAAATCAGAGCTACAAAGAGTATTTTACGATCAACATGAGACAAAGGTTCAAACTTCATAAATGGCCCAAATCTCCATGGTATACACCAATGTAGTAAAGATTAAAATGCTTTAAAACTCCAAGTCTCATTAAGGACGCTAAGGCTTTGGAAAGAGCACAAATTAGCAGAATGATATCAGGCATAAAAGAATTCAGTTACATGGAAGACTAGAGATGTTTCAATATTCCTGTTATCGCACAAAATGTTTCAGAAAACTTGCATTTTATATGGTGCCTTTCACAATCCAGAACTTTATGAAGTGCTTCATAGACAATAAAGTACTTTCTCAAGTGTCGCTGTTGTACTAACTTCCAAAAGGAATATATAGTATGAATATGTACTCGATAAGGAAAAAATGTCCAGGGATAATGGTGAAAGGTTAGGAATGCAGATCTAATAGTACAACACTTTCAGAGTTGTGGTACGGGTACAGTAGGTCAAACAGTAATCTATTAAGATTCTGTGATTGTAACTATATTTCCTAAACCTGTCAAGGAGCATGTGTCGGCTGACATGCAACAGCATTTCCACTGTTAAAAGATAACCCGCACAAGGATTCTATGACAGGAACACAACCCACCTACAACCCAACACAACACCACCCTTGCAGCAATTGGAGGGATGTGACAGGACTGGATTCAGAGATCCAGAAGCCCCTAGCCTGGCAGGAGCATATCAGTGGTGGTGTCTCGTTCTTGGAATAGAAACAGGAGACCATTTTGGCAGCTCTTCTCTTGGCTGAGTAGTCCTCTTCAGGATCCACTCTGCACACCCTACATGAAGAGGCTAAAAAGCATGCCCTGAAAACAGCCTGCTCCAACATCAACTTGGCTGGAAATCTGCATCCATCGGGTTCATCCACCTGAATAACAAAGTCAAAGTCAATCTCAAAACCTGGAGTGTAGGAATCCTCTTGGATAATGAGCAAAACAATCATCTGGAATGAAGAACTGCCCTTGTTGCCTGTGAAATCAGGCATTTCAGCACTTGATATCACTGACCCACATGAGACTCAGAGCAGCTGGGTGAAGGTGGCGGCAGCAGCTACACCTTCTTCCGAAATCCGGAGGATCAACCAAGGATGCATGGAATTATAGTCACGATCAAAAGCAAACTGAACCGACTCTGGGAGCTCCCTGCTGGCATCAACAATTGCCTTAGGACTCTCCTTCTACAACTTTCCAAGAAATAGCAGGCAACAGTCATGAGTGCCTATGCACCAACCCTTAACGGCACAGATGATACCAAAAAAGGTTTCCATTCTACCCTGAACATTTATTCACCAACATCCCCAAGGAAGATAAAAATATCCTCCTCGGAGACTTCAATGACAGGGTTAGAAAGGACTCCCAACTCTGGAAAGAACTATCAGAACGTAAGGAGTCAGGAATTGCAACTTTAATGGGATTCCCCTCCTCATGAAACATACTACTTTGCTAAAAAGACAAGGTCAAGACTTCCTGGAGACATTCACGAACAAAGCACTGGCACATGATCGACTATGTCATCATTTGATCCCAGGACAAAAAGGATGTCCTCATGACAAAAGTGATGATCAGTGCAGAAGACTGCTGGATACATGAAATGACAAGCAGTGGTCTATGTCCATCAAATGCCATCAGACAAGCTGAAGAGGAAGAAACCTCTCAAAAAAAACTTCGACACTGAGTGGGTTCAAGAGCTGAGCAGACTAATGATTTCCCAATAATGTTGTCATCAAATTCGGCAAAGAACTCATCTTAATAGGCCAGAGAAAATCTGGATAGAGCAGAAAACAGTCACCATCTCATGCTGTGAAGAAACTGTCTGCTATAAGACTAGGAAACACGAAGACTGGTTTGTTGAGAATGACCACGTTATCCAAGGCTGCATCGACAGGAGAAAGAAAGCTCTCCATACCTGGCAAAACAATATGTCAGTCAAAAAGGAGATCTCAAACAGCAAAGGCGAAATTACAAAGAAGAACTGGGAAAACAAAGAACCAATAGTGGACCAAGAAAACAGAGGTGCTGTAATGCCTTACTGACAAGCACAACACCCAGAGTCTCTTCAGTGCCACCAAAGCAATATACACACCCAATACCCTTGGCCTCAAACTGATGTGGTATAATGCTGGGCCCCATTTGAGAGACTGGGGAAATGACCAACAGGCAGAACACCTCAAAAGAACTCCTAAACTGTGATACAATTGTTGATGAGTATGTGTTGAAGGAAATTCCCCAACTCTGTATCAAAAGTGATCTTGGATTCCAACGTAGTGCAGCAGAAGTTGAAGCTGCCATTAGACACATGAAGACTGGAAAAAGACGCAGGAGTTTACAGGATTCCAGTGGAGATTTTCAAACTTGGAGAAACAGAGCTTACCCCTCATCTCCATCAAATCTGGCATGCCCACAAGGTCCCTCACCAACCTTTACAGATGCACCTTTGAAAGCATACTGTCCATGATGGGTACATAACAGTCTGCTATGGCATCTACTCCGCCCAGGACCGTAAGAAACTACAGAAGGTTGTGTGCACAGCCCAGGCTGTCACAGAAGATCCATAGGAAAGCAGGAGACATGAAAGATGCAAGCTAGCAAAATAGCATAATAGATCAGGTGCAACTTCAATCCTTAGACATTCTTAGAACCAAATCAGTAAAGGAGGACAAATTTTCCGAAATTAGTAAAGCATTAACACCTGCAAGCAGACAAAGCAGCAAAAACAGAGATCTTCCAGCAGCAAGAGCAAGATTAAAATCCATTAAAATAGATAAAAAGCTAGCCAAATCTAGAAAGAAAAGTTTCAATGGGGGAATAGAAATTTAATTTGTGAATCTTGCCAAGTATCATATATTGGCAATTTAGCAATGTGTCAGGTATAGGCTGAGGTCATATCAAAGCCCAGACATCAGTAGAAAAAAAAGGTTCGGCTTAAGAGAAAGCAGACTTCAGCCTGGGACTCAGAAGCCACCAGTAGACTAAACTGCAAGAGAATGAACAGCAGAACTGTCATGTTAACCATGATGTAAAATGCAGTTAAGCAGAGCATCATAGCCATAACAGGTGATTCCAGGAAATTGTCAGAATTCCAGTTCAAAAGGAACAAGTAAAAATAGAGAATTAAAAATACTTGAAAAAAATGGATGTATGTTCTGTTCAGGAAACTTTCATCTGTACATTGAACTAAAATATAGCCACTATATTGGAGAAGGGTGAAGACAGCGCTGAAAAGATGGGAAAGGAAGAAGGTGCAAAATAAAAGGAACTTATTTGGGAGCTATCTACTCAAGACAGACATACAGTTGCTAATGCAATTACGAGAACACATCAATTATACAGCACATATTTGCTTTATTGAAGGATATTTATGGAACAAAATGTAGAATCAAACTGTTCTCATGTCGCAGGCTTATTGAATCATTTCAATGTAACTAACTTGATTCAAAACCACTGAGTTAATATTCATGTGTGAAACTGTGCTCCACTGTGATTAGCTGCCACAGTGATCAACAGGATCTAGCTTGAAGTTGTGCTCAGATTGACTATAAAAATGTTACAAACATAAATATTACAATGAACATGTTTTTATAAAGTTGAGTAACTCAAGACTGCTCAGTAGAAGACAAGGATCTGCTGCTTATACTTCTAACTCAATGAGGGTGGATAACGAGATAATTTGCTAGGACTGGAAATAAAAAACACGAGCTTGAGTTGACACAACAGCCAACCAATTGTAATCTGACCATTTTAAAAAAAAAGGAACATTTTACTAACTTTACGTTGACAGTAAGCAAAAACAGAATTAGCCTCAATTGTGAAATTCAACCTGTCTCACCTTCCTTTTGTTACCTGGTCCTTCCACCAACCTCCTCTAACTAGAACTTACTGTATCAATCAATTTCCTGGTTTAAGATAAAGTTCATACTTCCACGAAACTACATTGTGATAGAAATTAGATAAGTAAGGAAAGTTTAAATTGGAACAGAACTTAAGAAGAATAAAGCCAGTAACAGAACATTGACTGCTTTAGTAGGATTTTTCACTATTCTCTTTTCATATGGCCCATGCACAAAACCTGCCAAAATCATAAGTCCACTGGGACTCTCTCCCATTTATGATAGACTATAACCCACACACGCAAAAATCTAAGAAATACTGTACATGATAAATTAACTGGCTACAATTTCAGTAGTATAAATGCAAGCTATAGCTAGAAATTAGTAAGGAAAAAAACAACAAATACAAAACGTGTAATGTGTATCTTCCAGTTGCGCACTGACCAAACAGAATAAATCTCACCTCATCATCCTGCCCTCACCTTTATTTGGTCCCTGACTTCTCCCTTCCCTTCCCTTGACATCCATTTCCATTTCTCAGGATGGGTTGTTAATGATATCCATTGCAAACCCGAATCCCACAGTTACCATGGCTACAAATCCTGACAAGGACTCTATCCCATTCTCCAGTTTCACCGTCTCTGTCACATCTGTTCTGACGTTGCCAGCTTTTTTTTGTTGGGGGAGGGGGGGATGCATCAGAAATGTCCAGACTTTTCCTCAACAGAGGAGTCCCTGCTACCACAAAACCAGGGCCCTCAGCCTGTATGGCCCACCTCCTGCACTTCTGCCATCACCCCTTCCCTCCCACAACAACAACAAGCTCCCCCGGTCCTTGCTTACCGCCTCACCAGCCTCTGTAGCTGGAGGACTGTAAGCCAACTTTCATCACCACCAATGGGCTACCACAATCAGACATATTCCCCTCTCCTCCCTTATCATATTGCACATGAACTGTTCCCTCTGGAACACCTGGTCCTCTCTTCCTCCATTCCCAACACCTCTCCACAGCCCCCTAGCATCTTCCCGTGCAATCGCAGAAATAAAATTGCAACACCGGCCCATTTACCTCCACACCATTCAAGGCTCCAGACAAACCTTCCAAATGAAGCAGCAATTTACCCTATACTTCATTCTATTGTATATGCTGGTCACAGTGTGGTCTCCTTGTACATTGGGGAGTCGAAAAACAGACTGGGTGACCACTTTGCAGAAGACTTACGCTCTGTCTGTAAAAATGACCTAGACCTTCCAGTCACGTGTCACTTCAACAAGTTACCACGCCAGCATTTCTGTTGCAAGCCTGCTGCAATGTTCCAATGAGCCTCAGCACAAGCTCGAAGAACAGCATTTCATTTTCCACTTGGGGACCGTGCAGTCTCTGGGACTCAACATCAAGTTCAATAATTTTACAGTCTGATTCTATCCTTATATGTATTTTACCCATACACCCAGATAACAAGCATGGGGCTGGATGAACACAGCAGGTCAAGCAGCATCATAGGAGCAGGAAAACTTGACGTTTCAGGCCTAAACCCTTCATCAGAAATGGGGGAGGGGAAGAGGGCTCTGAAATAAATAGGGAGAGAGGGGGAGGTGGATAGAGGATGGATAGAGGAGAGGATAGGTGGAGAGGAGGCAGACAAGTCGAAGAGGCGGGGATGGAGCCAGTAAAGGTGAGTGTAGGTAGGGGGGTAGGGAGGAGATAGGTCAGTCCAGGGAGGACGGACAGGTCAAGGGGGCGGGATGATGTTAGTAGATAGGAGATGGGGGTGTGGCTTGAGGTGAGAGGAAAAACAGGTTAGGGAGGCGGAGGTGAGCTGGGCTGGTTTTGGGATGCGGTTGGGGGAGGGGAGATTTTGAAGCTTGTGAAATCCACATTGATGCCATTGGGCTGCAGGGTTCCCAGGCTGAATATGATTTGCTGTTCCTGCAGCCTTCGGGTGGCATCACTGTGGCATTGTAGGTGTAGTCCATTGGGGATGATCTGGTTCCGTAGGCAGGTACTAAGAAAGGTGATGTGGCTGTGGTACCTGGTTTGCTTCAGGACGTGGTCGAGCAGTTTCAAGGCCGAAGAGGTGATGAGAGAGTTGCAGTGGGAGAGAGATTCCCTCAGGTTTGTCCGGAGGGAGGAGGGTAACTTCTTCAGGGTAGGCATCCTTAGAAGAGGCTTCGCAGTGGGGTTAAAATTGTATCAGAGATAAAAGGTACTGCAGATGCTGGAGAATCCGAGATAACAAGCATGGGGCTGGATGAACACAGCAGGTCAAGCAGCATCATAGGAGCAGGAAAACTTGACGTTTCGGGCCTAAACCCTTCATCAGAAATGGGG
>JAHRHZ010000024.1:31029933-31103882 GCA_024137785.1 Ginglymostoma cirratum
GTCTGTCCTCCCTGGACTGACCTATCTCCTCCCTACCCCCCCTACCTACACTCACCTTTACTGGCTCCATCCCCGCCTCTTCGACTTGTCTGCCTCCTCTCCACCTATCCTCTCCTCTATCCATCCTCTATCCGCCTCCCCCTCTCTCCCTATTTATTTCAGAACCCTCTTCCCCTCCCCCATTTCTGATGAAGGGTTTAGGCCCGAAACGTCAAGTTTTCCTGCTCCTATGATGCTGCTTGACCTGCTGTGTTCATCCAGCCCCATGCTTGCTATCTCGGATTCTCCAGCATCTGCAGTACCTTTTATCTCTTACCCATACACCCAGTCCTGTTAATGACATGGGATACTTTTAGAACAGCCAACCCATTTTCACTCACACTCAGGCCTATTATTACATTGCATGGTTACTTTCAGCACAGACTACTCATTCTCTGCTACTCTCAGCTCTCATTATCACTTACTCAGCTTCGCCTCTATCCTGGCCTGCGATTCATTATCCCCTTGGTTACCTACCCCTTTCAAATATCTCTCGCTCATTGGGATCAGTCTCCATCTTCCATTCACCTCATTCCCCACCATGCCCCAAGCCTTGCCTTCTGCATGACTACCAGTTTCTGTTAGCTGCTTCACGGGTTCAAACCGTTATCTTTACTTTCTTCCCACAGACGCTGCCAGACCTACAGAGTTTCATCAGCAATTCTATTTTTGTTTTAAAACTCATCTTTATATACTACTTTGCAATTGCAGTTTAAAAAACAAATGTTGACAGTAGGTTCTTGCAGTAAGGAGAAAATGTTCCTATTCACAGAAAAAGTAGAGAACCAGAGGAGATATATTTAGAATGAGTGGTAGATGAGTCGAAAGATGACAAAGAAAAACATCTTCAGGCAGCATGTGTTAAGGACCTAGTTTGGAGGGCTTTTCATTACAATATATGGAAAGTCAAATGTGGTTTTCAAAGAGAAACAAAATCTGAGATTCTGTGATTAAGCTGCAATTTTTAAAAAGTGCATGAGTTCAGATTATATGGTAAAATAGGAACAGCAAGGTTGCATTCTTCATGGATATTATTGATATAATAATCAAGTTTAAGTTAGTAAAAACAGAACATTAACTGTTAGTAGCTATGAAATGACACACTGTAGAAAATGTGCACAATAATAGAAAAACAGCTGAGTTCAGGGCACATGTAAACGAATCTTGTTTCAACTGATAAATAAAAATACAAAAGATAAATGAGACTGTGCCAAACTTTAAAGACCTGAAGTGCTTCAAGGTAAGGCATGAAACTGTGACCTGAAGGTTCAATGTGTAAATGACAAAGCATATTTCTTTCTGCATGTTATGGCTTCAAACACAGACTAATACAAACGTACCCATTTTATTTCCCCGAATGTTATCACTGACACCATTGTGGGCAAGAAACATCACTCCTCAGCACTACAGAAAGAGCAACTTTTATTATGTAACATGGTCTAAATGGCCTTCCACGTGATTGTACCTATGTCTTAACGGTTCAGATTAAGTGTAGAGCGAGTTTGAACCATACAATGAAGAGTCAAAATCTTATCCCTGCTCTGTACAAGGACGGATTTTAGTCAAGTAGCAATAGGAATGCATGCATTTGTATCCCAAAAACGAGAGGTGCAGAGAGTGAAGCAATAAATTTGGCTCAGATCACTGCTCTTGATTATGACAGAGCTGCCTCAATGCAATAAACGTGTACAAATCAGATCGGGACAGAGTTGGCATTATTAAAACATGCTTTCCTAATTCTTGAGCTTCCTTCAAATATTAACTACTTTAAGTGGACTCAGGAAGGACAGGGGAACGGGCAGTTGGTGAACTTACATCCATGCTCCAGATTTGAGAAAATGGAACAACTAAAGTAAACATCAGCAAGACAGAGCAACGCACTGGCCTTTTTTTATGTATGTAAGAAGGAAGCAATACAGAAGTGTCTTGTTGATGGACTGGTAATCCAGGTTAACATTCTGTGAAGTGGACTCAAATTCCAACAGTTCTGGAATTAAAAGATGACCATGAAAACATTGTAAATAGTCAATTATCCATCTGGTTGACCAATATCTTTCAGGGAAAGGAAACTGCCATCATTACTTGGTCTGGCCTCAATGTCACTTTAGACCCATAATGAAAGTGGTTAACTGTTAAATGCTCTAACAAATCAGACTTATCAAACTGTTGAAAGTCTCGAAAAAGGAATGAAACTGGGTCGACCACCAAGTACAGTAAACACAGGTCCATCAACCCTGCAATATATTCCTGCCTAACATCTGAGGGCTAGTGGCAAAATTAGGAGGCCTCTCTCTCAGACCTGTCAAGCAACAATCTAACAGTTTTACTCATGGAATCATACCTTTCAGACAATGCACTAAGTAACAACATCCTAATGGTAGCAACTGGCACAGTCAGGAGGGAGTTGGCCTGGGAGTCCTCAACAATGACTTCAGGCCCCACGAAATCAAACAGCACGAGATCAAACATGGGCAAGGAAACCTCCTGATTACTGCCGAACACCACTTGGAGGAAGCACTGAATATACTCTGGGTGGGGGCTTCAAATGTCCAAGCATCAAGAGTTGCTTGGCAATATCACCAAGGATTGAGCTAGCCAGGTCCTGAAGGACACAGGTGTTAGATTGGGACTGTGGCAGGCAGTATGGGATCCAACTAGAGGGAAAAACATACCTGAGCTCAACCTCAATAATCTGCCATTGTCCATGACAGTATTGGTAGGACTGACTGCTACACAGCCCTTATGAAGCAAAGTCTAATCTTCACACTAAGTATATCCCTCCATCACATTGTGTGGCACTTTCATTGTGCTAAATGGGATAAATTATGAACTGACATATCAATTCAAAACAGGCATCTATGAGGCACTGCAGGCCATCAGAATTTTACTCCAATACAATGTGTAATCTAATAACACTGCATATTCCCCCACTCGAATATTACCATCAAGCCAGGGGACCAACCCGGATTCAATTGAATGCATGAGGGTATGACAGGAACTGCACCAGACATACTTAAAAATGAGGTGCCAATCTGACAAAGCTACAGAACAGGACTAACTGTATGCCACATAATGTTGGCAGAAAAACAATGGATTCAGCAGCCAATAAACCAGATCAGAGCTCTGCTATCCTGTCACATCCAGTTGCGAACAGTAGTGGGCAATTAAGCAACTCACTGGAAGAGGCTGCTGCACAAACATCAATGATGGCAGACCCTAATATACTAGTACAAACAAGACTCAAGTATTTGCAACAGTGTTCAACCAAATGTACCGACTGAACGCCCCATGTCAGCTTCCTCTTGGGCTTCCCAGCATCAGGGATGCCAATCTTCAGCCAATTCAATTCACTTCCTTGATATCAAGAAACTACTGAAGATACAACAAAGACTACAGGTCCTAACAACATTCTGGTAATAGTACCAAAGACCTGTCCTCCAGAATGTGCCATACCCCTAGCAAAGTTATTCCAGTGCAGTTACAACACCGCAATCTACCCAGCAAATTTGAACATTGCCAGCTATGTTCTGTACCCAAAAAGTAGGATAAATCCAACCCAGCCAATGACTGCCCTAGCAGTCATCAGTAAAGTTATGAAAGAGGTCAGAGATATCAAGCAGTACTTCCTTAGAAATAATATGCTCATTGACGTTCTGCCAGGTGTACTCAACCCATGACCGTATTACAGCATTGGTTCAAAACAGAAAAAGAGGTGAATTCCAGAGGTAAGGCCATTTTGACAGAGTGTGACATCAAGGAGACTGAGCAAAACTAAAGTTTAAGGGAATTAGAGGACAACTCTCCACTTGGAGTCATACCTCACACAAAGAAAACTGGCTATTGAAGATCAGGTGTCGCAGGTGCAGGACAGCTCTGCTAGAATTTGTCAGGGTAGGTACTTTTATAGGTTTTTAGAGCCAGCCTGTTTGGAGAAGTTATGACATCTCTGGAGAAGGCAGGATTTTAACTTCTCAATCAAAAATAGGGACACTACCACTGCACCACTAAGCCCTCTAGTTCCTCAGGGCAGATATTTTCTTTTAAATAAAACTGTTCGGAGATGTCATTACACACCACTGGAGCAAGTGGGACATGAACCTGGCACTTCCTGCTTAGAAGGAGACTAACACAATAGCCACACAGTTCCTCAGGGTAGATATTTTTTAATAACCTGTTCTGAAATGTCCCTGTACACCTGCGGAGTAGGCAGGACTTCATCAATCAACAGATTAGGAGTGTTATCATTTAACCTGGTCTGAAGAAATGCCCAGGACAAAATGGAAGAGGGAACTGGTGGTGATATTAGTTGAAGAATTAATTGGCTTTGAATTGGTTGTATAAATACGAGGAGCAGTGGACAGTGGACAAGAGTTTAATGAAGTGGGACTTAACTGAAATAAAGCTGTCACATAAAAGTATGGAGCAAAGAAGTGGGAAGGCAGTATTTCAGTGGGTTCGTCACTGGATTATTATTCCAAAAAAAGTTAAAATGTTCTTGGACATAAATTGCTGGAGAAACTCAGCCTTGAGGCTTATAGCATTTGCAGTTCTTTGTTTTGTTAACATGTATGGGGGGAAATGGGTTCCAATCCAACAATAGCATATGGTGAAATCTGATTCAATAAAAATTCTGTAATATAAAGCTAACCAAATTACAATCAATGTAACCACTGTCAATTGTTGTAAAAACCCCATCTGGTTCACTAATGTCCTGTAGGGAAGGAAATCTGACATCCTAACCTAGTCTAGTTTAGATGTGATTCCAAGACTATATCAATGTAATTGACTCTTAGCTGCCCCTGGGCAATAAACGTAGGCCTAGCTAGTGACAGCCATGAACAAATAAAAAAAAAAAACGAGTTCTGCTTACATACGGTTACCTTTTGGAGTGTAACACGACTTGGGGATGTTTGCTGACCATTGCAAGACAAGTGTATAGTTTTCAACATCATTTGCAACTCCTCAGATACTGAAGCAGCCAAGATTCAAAGGCTGACTGGTAGCACATAACTTTCATGCCAGACAAGCAGAAGGCAATGACTAAAATGGTTAGACCATTACCCACGCCATTCACTGGCATTCCCATTACCATCCTGAGAGTCCTCACTAATCAAAAATTAAAGTGGACTTACCACACAATTACTGCGCCTATAACAGTAGGTCAGAGGCTAGGTATCCTACAGAAAAATGTATGTAAACCTCATTTAATTTTAGTATTAAACTAATGCAGAAATTGCATTATCATGACTCCCCAAAGCCTATCCATCATCTACAAAGCAGGTGTGCTGCAATACTCCACATGGTCTAGTTAACTACAGCTCTAAAACCCTTCAAGCAGCTGATGCTATCCAGGACAAAGCAGTCCACTTGATTGTTTTTGGATGTGGTGCCAATCACTACCTCATCAACTCACACTGGCAACTTTCTACAAGCTGCAATTCGGAAATTCGCCAACTTTGTTTTGGCCACAGGAAGTATCCCAACTCAGATCCAATGTGGGTAAGAACTTTTCAAGAAATCAACAGGGATTAGACAAACTGCTACAAAATTTCATGGTTAGTGCAGCAACATTTATTCTAGGTTAGGGTTTTATTTTAAGTCCAACTAGTGAAGACACAGCAAATTTAGGATCCAGAGAAATAGTTAAGCATATTCTGAGGTCCTATGCACATCATATCCTGAATGAAAATAACAGTGATATAAGCTAAACAAAGGAAATTAAGTCACAAGAAATTAAATTGAACAAAACCAAGAAGAAACAATGACTGAAACCTCACATTTGTAAGAAATGGGCTAAATGGCCTGCTTCCACGCCGTATGGATTCTACGATAATAACTGCCTAAAATTCACTAAAATAACACAGCTAAAGCAGTGTTCTTTGGACCAAAACCTTTAGCAGACACTATGTTCAATATGAAACAGCTAGAGATTCCACCAATTGGTACTGAGGGTTGCGCTTGTGAACCCAATTGCAGGATAAGAGTTGTGCAGAACGTGCAAGTTAAATTGTCATTAAAATGCTAGGGAACAGGTATGAGGACAGTTTATTTATTGCATTAAGTATGTAAACCTCATTTAATTTTAGTATTAAACTAATGCAGAAATTGCATTATCAGACATGCACCTTTATTTGTAAAGGGTAATACTGACAGAATGTTTAGAGAAGGCCAATGCCATTTAGTAGTGACATGCATTTTGAAACTAACACAAATCAAAACACATGTAAATATGACACAGCTGGCAGCATTCACACTGAAGTAGAGGTCCATGGCTTCAATTCTCATTCCAGAACAACAGTATAAAAACAAAGATTTCTGTGCGAAGAAAGGAAAGTGGGCATTCAGACTTTAAACAGAATCTCCATCTGCTTGTTCAGGTGAATCTGAAATGTTGCATGGCATTAAAAAAGAACAGAGTGTTCTAGTGGTGCCCTGGCCAACATTCCTTCCCTCAAACAGCCTCATCACATCATACTAAGTGGATATACTACTGAGTGCAAACGAGCTGCCATACCTCTACACGAAATTCGCAACCATGAGGTACAAAAATATCTCTTATACCCCTTGATGCACACCACAAAAGCAGTACTGCTTATGGAGGAGCTCTGCTCTAAGATTTCAGAAACCATCTGGTTACTTCTTGGACCTTAGAAAAGTAGAAGTACCAGATCAGTTTGTAATGTGCAACCATTTATAAGTTGTAATTGCAGTAAGTGTTCCTAGCATGGACCAAAAATTCCATGGAAACATTAATTTTCTTTCTGCTTTAACCAGAATCCTGCTTCAGTCAGAAATTATGGTTTGCATTGGTTCGCTCCAGTTCTGAAGATAAAACAATGTACGCGTCATTACTCCAGACTAATAAATATGGAAAACACTAGATTGTCAGTGAACACGTCAAGCAATTACATATTTCTTTCTCGATACATCTACAATAATTGCCCCCCACCCCACAACTGATTCAAAGCAAAGTAATACACCAGGGTAAGTGAACAGTTTAATGCCATCAGGGCAAGAGAACAGTTGTCTTCCCATTCCTGTTGGCTACGAAAGCTCCCGCAGAATTAAAAGGCAGGAAGTGAAGAATCCATGACAAGATTCGGCTTTAGTGTAAGCCTCTCGGTTGTTAGTATTCACATGCTCCAATTCTTCTTGACCATGAGATGTAACAACCCTTCCCACTGACCTCCCAATCTACTTGTATAAGAACTTGGGATGGCTATCCAAGTAAGAATAAAGAGGGTGAGTGGGATAAAAATCATAAAAAAGAATGTAATTAGAAGAATGCCAGTGTTAGAAACTTAGCAGGTCTGGCAGCATCTGTGGAAAGAGAAGCAGAGTTAGTAAGAATCCAATAGGATTCTTCTGAAAGCCAGTAAGGATTCTACACGTGAACACCATTTCTCCCTCCACCAATGCTGCTGGACCAGAGTTTAACCAACAACTTTGTTTTTATTTTAATTTCAAGTCTCTAGCATCAGCAGCACAATGCTTTAGAAGAATGTCATAGATTTGTGTTTTGTCTAGTCGTCTGAACTGTGACTTGGTAATCTTCATACCCACCCGAACCTTATCAACACTCAGCCTGTATGGGATACCCGAAGATGGGCAGGGATGTTGGGTCGCTTGTCTTTCCCTCTCTCAGGTACCCTAACGTGGACAAGAGATGTTCAGGACGCCAGAACCTTTCTCGCTTTTCCTTCTCACCTTGACAACAGCGTCAACTTCTGCTCCAGCATCATCTCCAGCTTCTGAGCCTGCCTAGAGAGCCAGTGGTCCACACCGTGGAGCCGGTAGCAGCTCTCCAGCATCAACCTGAAGTCTGCTACGAACTCGGTAATGCCGCCGTACTGATTCCGCTGGAACTTTTCCTCCATGGTGTGCAGCCACACAGGAGATGGCTGAAGAGGGTCGGTCGGCTCTCCTCCTACTCCTCCACCGGCCTGGACGAACGGCGCCGTCAGATTGCGGTGCTTGTCAAGCAGGAACTCGCTGAGGATGCGGCGGCCCTGCTGCACCTCGTACGTCGGGTCGTCGGGCTCATCGTCGTCCTCCTCCTCCTCTTCTTCCTGCTGCTCGCTCCCGCCTCCGTCTCCATCCCGATGCTGACGGTTCCCGAGCTCGGGGGGAATGGGTACGGACTCGGCCCCACTACCGTCCTGCGGCCTCGCCGCTACCCCGTTCGCCTTGGGCAAGAGCCTCCCGCTAGCCGACCGCGTCCTGGGCCCTGTCCCCTCGACTCTTCGGGATGGAGGCCGTCCGCCGGCCTCGGCCCTCCCCAGAGAGCCTCGGCCCCCATCTTGGGGAGCTCCCGAGTGTGGCGGAGGAGGAAGAGATGGGTCGTCGTTGTCGTCGAATGCCAGGCCTTCATCCCGCGGGGGTGACGGTGCCGCCACTGCCGCTTCAGCTCCGGCTCCATCTCCTCCAGCGTCACTCCGCTCCTCGCCTATAGGCCTCGGCCTCTTGCTTCGCCTTCGACCCGACGCCTCATCCTCGGCCCGATCGACCGCTTCATTGTCCCGTCGCCCGAGGGCAGCTTCGGTCGGGTTTCCATCACCTTCACCCGCCGCTGCTGCTGCTTCCATCCCGTTCCCCAGGCCCACCCCCCTCCACCTCCGGGCCTGGAGAGAAGCCGGGGGGTGGTGGGGATGGAGGGGTGGTTTGATGGACTCAAGCCCCCGGAGCTGGGGTCTGCTCCCTGTTGGCCGCTCTATCTATCTGTTTGCCTGAGTGACTGTGTCCACAGTGGGAGAGGATGAAGGGGGTACGAGTCTTCCCTGACTCGGCCTGTCGCTCACCCCCTTGGACTCACAATCCGTTCGTTGTCCCCCTCTCTCCACACTGCGGGGCTCCGGCCGGGCCTCCACTCGGGCTCGCAGTCCCACTCGATCCCATTGGCCGGCGCCCCTTTGATTGACAGGATACTCAGGCTGGGAGCCGCATTCCATTGGTCGACGGACGTTTGATTGACAGGGGACCGCCTGCGCGTGAGTGCTGAGAGGTCGTTCGCTCTTTGCAGGTTTACTACCTGTGCTCAGGTGTCACATTCACATGTACAGCACTGTAATACATCGGACAACACTGATTGACTTGCCAAAGAAGAGGTTGCTTACCAGATCGGTAGGATTCAATGACAACGCTGCATGCTGCAATAATCCATGTTCCTCTGGTCGAGCTGGCGTTTTTTCAACTTCTCTATTACAATGTCCCCGTCTGTACACTCCAAATCATCCAAATTTCATGAATTCTAGGCATCTGTGTTGATCTACAGCTGTTCCCCACTCCACCCCCACCACCCCCAACATTTTTCTGGTAGGTAATGATCAGGTTGTTTTGCGGGACGAGCTGTTTCGGTTTGTTTTCTACCTAAATGGGACATTAGGTGACCCAAAGCTAAACGGAGATTCGCTCTAATCCAAAACTCTTGGAAGTTGAGGCAGCAGCTCAGGCTGCTTGTGAGTTTGACACGGAAAAAATGGCCTTTGCATCACTTGATTTTGGAGGGCGTCCCGTGCATCATCGGTTTCTGAGAGCAAGCTTTTAACTTCAGCTCTGGCTCTTTTAATACGCTGCACGAACTTTCTTTTACGAAGTTATCTTGGTTCTACCTTTAAATGCAAAAAATTATAAAGCTGTAACAACTCAGTATGTCAGATGGCATCTGTAGTGGGAATATTCCTCGAGCCGCTGAGTTTCTTTTCATCTCGGATTTCCAGCATTTGCAACTTTCCGCGTTTGTATCAGAATCCACTTTTCAAAATCGTCGTTTTCCGCCCCACCCTGGGTAATTCTTCTACGACTGTTTTTATTCGCCTCTGTACTTGCTTGCTTAATAGCAGTACTTACACTTGGCAAAGGGACTAAATGAGAAAATAATTTTTCTTTTACCAATCCACTTGTTTCAATGGGAGCGCGAATCGTGGCTTTGAAGGGAAAATTGGACAAGCACCCGAGATGAACAAAAATGATCTCACTACCATGAATGGCCAAGGAAAGGGTCTAGCTTGTTCCATTTGAATTGTATAACATCGCTTTTTCTATAATTCTATCAACTACCTGTCCATTAGTAAAATTATCACCAGCATTTGTTCCTGGGAGACAGTTTAAAATTGTACATCTGATTCGTGAGTCCAATGCCTATAAGTGGAGCTTAAGTGATAATAGCCCCAAAACATATCCTCGTGTAACACTACTTGTGACCAGGAGAAGGTCAATCATTCAAAAGTGACTTCCTAATATAAAATTTAAAGAGAAAATGCTGGAGAAATTCAGCTGGTTTGGCAGTATGTGTGGAGAGAGAAACAGAAACAGGTGTTCTAAGAAGTCATGTTGGACTCAAGATGATAGCTATTTCCCTTTCTCCACAGATGTTGCCGTGTTCACTTGGATTCTCGAGTTTTTTTTTTATTTCAGATTTCCAACATCTACAGAATTTTGGATTTGATTGTTGAATATATTTGCCCAAACCCCAGAGCCACCAATTTTTTGTGTGTTTCTGAGAAATACTTCTTGTTGGAAAATTTAAAAGGACAAGTTCTTATTGTTCTGATGGAGTCTGTTGATTCAACCATTCACATTTTGCTTTTATGGGAGTGAGTCAATGCCTGCCATATTTTCTGCCTTTGCTGGGAAATCACTTGAAAATTGTCATTTCTTAGTTTGAAAACCTCTGTGCATTCTGAGAAAAGTCAGCTTGGATATCAGATCACAATTTCCTGTCCAAATATTGATACAACTTTCTACTGACACTTGTCCTCAGCACACATTTTGTTTCCAACTTGTCCCATTGACATCTCAGTTTTTTTATTGTGTCATCCTCTTTTATTATTTGATCCTTCTTCCTTTTTATCCTATCACACCCTTTTGGTTCTTTCCCCTTCCCCTAAGTTTCCCTGTCTCTACACTTGCTTAAAACCTGATGTATCTCTATTATTTTCCAGTTCTGGTGAAAGGTTACAATTTGAAATGTTAACACTGTTTTTCTGTCTCCACAGATGCTGCCAGAACTGTTGAGTAATTCTTGCATTTTCTGTTTTTATTTCAGATTTCCAGGTTCCACTGTATTTTGTTTTTCCTTTTTTAATACTGCACTGCAGTGCTTACCACATTGCAGAGAAGCATGGTGTCATGTTAAATTTCGTTTTTATGGACAGAAAAATAAAAATATTGGTAAACCTAGAAGCATATGCCTGCACTTGTGTTTTGCTTGGAAGCCAGCACAGAATACTATTGGCTGACATTTAGGAGCAAGTTGACAATTCACCAACATTGCCAAGAATGGTACGTGGCCTGGGAAACTGACTGGAGAGTTAAAAGAAGTAAAATGCATTGTAAAAAAAAAACCAATGAAGAACAGTTTCTGCAGTAGAGAGTAGACCTCACTGATTTGACTGACCTCTGCTTCACTATACTGAATTTTATTTTTTGGCTGACTGAAATGATGACGAGTGGAATTTAACAAGCTGCGTGTGTCCTGGACTGAGATTATTGAAAAACATCTGTCTTCAATGGATTTTTTTTAAACGAGCCATGCAGAAGTACATAAGCTTCAAAATGGTATATTTGCAGTACCTCTCCCCACCATAGGCAGAAAGACAAGGAAATACAGTAGGTGGTATTTAATGGAAGCAATAGGGATCTCACTTACTCGCTCAAGACCAAGCGAGAGCTATACCTTAGGGAAGGCCTGCCAAAAGTGGGACCTCAGGGACTTACCTGGATGGATGGAGGTTTTCCCTGGGATCAAGGGCCATAGGACTTGATGCATCGCCCACCAGAGGCCAGCAGTTCTATTCAACAGCAACGCCACCAGGGAGGCTGCTGGTACAGCATCAAGCCAAGGACAAGTATTGTCATTGGATCCCAGGTTATAGGTGAATGATAATGGGAGGGGGGTAGTGGATGATGGGCAGTTGTGGACAAGGTGGTTGACAGCAAGGCCAGGAGTTGGAGCTCAATATACTTCTTACCATTTCCTATTTCCTGGACTCTCCATCAGGGACTGAGTGCCTTTGAACAAGGGATTTCCCATGCACCACATCACCCAACCCCACCATGGCAGCTTGTGAGTCCGGAGAGCAGTGGAGACAGCATCATTGGATATTTTTAGCACAGAATTGGACAGATTCTTCATTAACAAAGGACATGGGGGCATTGAGGGTTGGCAAGAAAGTGAGGTAGAGTCCAGAACCATAGCCACCGTGACCTTACTGAAAAATGGGGAGAGGTCTTGAGGGCTTATTTGTTGTACTTTGTTCCTACTGCTACTGTTTTTTTTCTTACCCAAAACACCACTGTGCTCTTCATACATATTTTAACTGCTTTTGAATTTACATTTTCTTGAATTCCCTCACCACTCACACCCTACATCCCAATCACTTTGAAGATCATATTTATTTCAATTGACAAAGACATGGTCGCAGTCCAGCCTGAGTCAAGCCTCCCCAGAGGAACACTTTATCCTCCCCAATGGCCTACAGTCTGAGCCATCTATTTCATCTTCCCTGTATCAATTTACGAATAGCTCAGTCCTGCTTCTGCATTTATCTTATGTTCAGTCCAGTCCTGCTTATGCATTTTGTCCTTAGCTCCTCAACTCTTCCATCAGAACCTCATTCATAATTC
Organism: Ginglymostoma cirratum; assembly: GCA_024137785.1. NCBI lineage: Eukaryota > Metazoa > Chordata > Chondrichthyes > Orectolobiformes > Ginglymostomatidae > Ginglymostoma > Ginglymostoma cirratum. The sequence continues at coordinate 31,042,597 of JAHRHZ010000024.1, forward strand.
TGCTTAGGTCATTGGCTCTTCCTTTGATCATGGAGGGTCAGCCCGGTTGCTCAGTGGTTAGCACTGCTGTCTCATGGTGGCCAGGGACCCAGGTTTGATTCAACTTCAGGCAACTGTCTATGTGGTGTTTGCATGTTCTCCCCATGTCTGGATGCTCTGGTTTCCTCCCAAACTACAAGGTTGTGCAGGTTTAGGTGGGTTGACCGTACTGAAATTGTCCATTATGTTCATAGATGTATAGGCTAGGTGGATTAGCTATGATAAATGAGGGGTTATGGGATCTGGGACTGGGTGGGATGTTCTTCAAAGGGTTGGTGTGGACTTGGTTGATCGAATGGTCTCCTTCTGTATTGTAGGGGTTCATTGATTCTAAGAACCAAATCCTCCTCCTCCCAATCCATGAGAAGATGCCTTGAGCCCTGGATCAGGACTGCAACACCATCTTGAGAAGTCCCAGTTGCACTGTAGAGAACAACATCTATCACCCTGACCTTACTGCTCCTTACATTCTGATTCATTCCCACCAATTGCATGACCTCCTGTACCTTAGTGCCATAGTCAATGTACTCATTTCGTCTTTGGTGACATCTGAACTGGCAGCAACAAGCACATAGAATCATAGAATCCATAGTTCTTTGATGAGGGCAAAGCCCAACTCTTCTCTAGCACTGCAGTTTGGCATCCGCGTTACCTGCCCGATTCTGGTCACATCTCTCAGAGTTGAAACTAACCAGGCCTGTACCACTACTTAACCTAAGGTGTATGACTTCCTTCTGAACATAGTGACCAAGTAACTGTCTCCCTGGCTGTTGATCTGTAGTGTGTGTACTTCGGACTTCAGCCAAACAAATGGACTAAATTTCCTCAGGCTTCAAATGCTTACTACAGATGTAGATTGCAATATGTTCCACAAATGGTGTGATTCCATCAAATGACCTGCACTGCCATCCTATATGACCTTCCTCTGCTTATTTAATTCACATAAAATTCAGGGCTCATTTGCTGTTTTATTCAGCTGTGCTCTTTGTATTTGTTTCTGAGCTCCTTTATTGAATAAATTATGTAAGTTCTTTCCTAAATTGTATGTTTATCAGATTTTAATTTGATGAAAATTTGGAATATTTTAATGTTGGTTTTCTCTAATTAAATTTCTGCTTGACCCTCCCTCACTGATCTGATTAATTTATTACAACACTAAAACTAATTATATGATAAATTATGCAGAGTTTTGATATCATTTATTCTTATCATCTTTAAACTTATCATTCATCCATAGTTGCCAGTTCAGCCTTTGCGTTGATGCAACTTCAATGAAATTAGACAATTTTTGGGGAAAGTCAAGGCAATAAGAGCACTTTTAGAAACTTGGATAATTCTGTACTACTTTTCAAATTTAAGTTGAGTGCACTCTATGTGTTGCTGTAGTACAAGTCAGTCTCATCACTGTTTTTTGTCTTCTTGAACACTGTATGAATCTGTTCCATCACTAAAGTGCGACAGGTCTTCCCTTTGCTAACTGCTCTTTAAGCCTGTCCTCCAATAACTATTTTGAAAGTTTGTCATTTTTAATCAGGTAGAAATTGGACTTTGTTATCTCCAAAGATCAAAATCAAAGACAAAAGAACAAAAATAGTAGGCATGACAGAGACTTGAAGTCTATTTTGCCATTCAATAAGATCATGGCTAATCCTGGTCTTAACTCCAGTCTCCTACCTGTTTACTAAAGCCCTTGACTCTCCTATAGTTCAAACTTGACAATCTCAGCCTTAAATACATTAAAAGACCCAACCACTGAACTCTCTGAGGTGAGGAATTCTGAAGGTTAACAAGCCTCTTACAGAACAAATGTCTCCTAATCACTTTCTTAAATGGGGGAACACTTTATTCTCAAATTATGCCGCCTACTTTAGAATCCCCCACCACTAAATTCCACTCTCTCAGCATTTATTCTGCCATTCCTCCTCAAAATCTTGTCCCAATAAGATCGCCATACATCCTTCTAAGCTCCATTGAGTGTGGACCTGAGCTTTCCTCAACCTTCATTCATTAATCAATGTACTGAATCTTCTCTGAATCCCTTCCACTGCATATATATCCTCCGTAAATACGGAGACCAAAATTGTACACAGTGCAGTGTGGACTTAACAACGCCTTGTAAAATCATAGCAAAATATCCCCATTCTCATACAAATCCCTCTTGTAATAAAGGCCACATTCTGGTTATCTTCCTGATTAACCACTATTTGCACTTTTTTTCTGCTTCATGTACAACAGCAACCAGATCTCGCTGTACAATACTTTCTCATTTTATTTGTTTTAGTTCATGGAATGTGGATGATGCTGGCTAGGCCAGCATTTGCTGCCTACCCTTAATTCCCCTCTCAGATGGCAGTGATCTGAATCCTTAAACTGCTGCAGTCTTTGTGTTATAGATACACCCACAGTGTTGTGAAGGAGGGACTTCCAGGACTTTGAACCAATAATCTGACAACCAGATTCCTGGTCTGTCCAGTTATCTTTTGTCACCTCCAGTCCTTACTTGCCTTTTTTTATGGCTAACGGCCTAACACTTTTGGCTTCTGTCTTGACTCTTTTTAATTAAGAAGGCTGATGGGGTACTATAACTTATTGCAAGAGAATTTGAACATAAAATTAAGGCTTTTATGTATCAGTTATACAAGGCATTGGTGAGACCACACCTTGAATACTGTGTGCAATTTTGGTCTCCTTATTGAAGAAATTATGTCAATGTGTTTGAAGTGGTTCAAAGGTGTTTTCCTAGACTGATACCTGGAATGAGTGAAAAGGTAGCACAGACTGGGATGGTTAATATTGGAGTTTAGAAGTGTGAAGGATGGCTTGATTGAAATGTGTAATGTCCCGAATGATCTTGACAATGTGGATGTGGAAAGAATTCTTCCTGTTGCGGGTGAGTCGAGAACTAGCGGACACTAATTTTAAAATTAGGAATCATTCTTTTAGGGCAGGCATGAAAAGAACTTTTCTCTCAGAGTGTCGCATGACTTTGAAACTGCATCAGAAGGTGATTGCAGCAGGGTCACTGAATATTTTTATGGAAGGAGTAGCTAGCTGTGTGTTAGGCATTGGGCATGACCTTCTTGAATTTCAGAATAGCTCGAGGGGCCGACTGGCCTACTTCCGCTCCACATATGTTCATATGATACCGCTGGTCTGTGTTCAGCCCTGTTTAGTTCAGTTGAACTTTGCTGAGCCACCCCATACCTCACAGGCTTTTCTGTGCCTGTAGGATTACTGAACCTCTTTTAGTTCCTGGCCTTTTTGCTGCTGGTTCTCTCTCCAAACATACCAGCTTCTCTGAACTGCCCTTTTATATTTGGGGGAAAAATCATGCTGTCAGCCAAGTCATACTTCAATAAAATAAGTTTCCTGGCATTGGCAAGATTGGGACTACACCTACTGTTGCAATATACATGATACGTTCACTTTGCAAATAAACTTTCACCAGGGGCATCTCCATACTTTTCTGCATGAATCCTTTTATCAGTGTATTGGAATTGAACTTACTTTCATGAGACAATACGCTTATTCTACCAATTAGCAAGGCAGGCAAGAATCTGGTGTTTCAGAGAATGCTAAAGTCTCTCTCTGACTGTTTAAAACAGTCAATTGTCACCATTCCTTTCAACACAATCTCCTAACAGCTATCCTGCTCAACAGTCATGCCTGAGCAGACATTGACTACCTTTAATGCTACAGATACTGGTTTAGTGGCTTGACCCTTGTGGGATGCCCAAGTCAGCAACTTGCCTTTTCAAACCCTGTCTTCCCATAGTGGAAAAACTTAGGGCAGACTTCCACCTGTCCTTCATCCAGATCCGTTTTAATGGTCACGGATAGTATTGCTTTCTTTCTGGTTTCCCTTTTCATTCCAGCTTGTCTTAGAAGTATTTATTTCTCCCTCTCTGTCTGATAACTGTGACAGTTTCCAGACTCCCTGGGTTTATGAGTCTGTGAGTTAACTCATAGTTAACTGATCAGTAAGAATTGTTGGCTGTCTGGGCCCTGCTAACCACTGTTTGGCTACATATATCTGGATAGGAAAGAGTATTGAGGCTGTGTACTCCTTGAGGAGAATTACCTCACAAAGGCTTTTGTAAGCTATCTCAATATTAACTGCCCATACGCATTTGGCAAAAGAGCGTGGCTCAATCCGATTAAATTCTAGGTCTGTCTGGTCAGACAGTTTCTTAAGAATATAGGATTTTTGCCTGCTCTGCAGCCACAGTGTCCATTGTTGTACAGGCGAATTTAACTCCTGTGCTAGACCCTTGAAAGGGATGAAAAAGGTGTCCACTTCTTCCTTACCAAATTTGGGGATTAAATATGCAAATTTGAATAGTTTAGCACTGAGGTGTGAATTAAGTATAACTCTCTTCCAGATCTGCCTTCAATGGAAACTTTTCTTCTCAGCATGAGCTGTTTAAATTTAGATTTCTCTTTCTCTTTCCTGAAATTCTCTCTCCTCACCCCCATTTCTCTCTCTCTTTCCTTTTCCTATCTTTCTTTCCCTTTTTCTCATTTCTCAGATTTTCTTTCTCTTTTCCCATTGAAATTCCAGTTCTAATCTGAGATGTTCTAATTTAACGTATCCATTTCACTATCCTCCATTACCACTAGAGATTTTGCCATCTGTTTTGCAATTATTGTTTTCCTGTCTTTTAGGTAGAACTCTGCTTCTAAGTACCTGGCCTTTTAAAAGTGCCTTTTAATTCTTCCAAGGACAATATTCAATTTTTCCTGCAACATAAGTCATCGTTGTTGTACCTGAGACTACAGCTGTTTAACTGATGCCTTGGATCCTCAGCAGCAACAAAATTTGTGGAATCTGGTAATTTAGATGATGAGATGAGAAGTAGTGGAGAGAAAGTCTTTCCATACCTACTGTTACAAATTCATTCTGTCAAGATGGCGGCAGAGTAGGATGCTCCAACCGAAGCTCCGCTGCTCCTTTTGTTTCCTTTTTTTTCTCTTTTGTCTCCTTTTGATATCTTGGTGGGTCTCAGCCTGGTCTCTTGGCGGCTTATGGTGGCCCTCAGCCTGGTCTCTCGGCTGGTCATGGTCACTCTCAGCCTGGTCTCTTGGCGGTATGTTGACTCGGCATGCAAGTGGATCCTGCCCAGAAATGTTCCCAAGGCACTGGGGGAAATCAAAGAGGTGGCAGTTTCAGTGGCAGCGATGGTATCTGTGGCGGCAGCATCAAGAACAGACAGCTGAGATCTCCCTGACAGTGAGATAAGTGGAAGACTCATTAAAGATTGTTGAACTTTTAATTTATCCTTTTATTTTTCTAGTTTAAACTGTGAAAATTTTTAATGTAAACGAATACCTATTTCTTTATGTTTCTCAATGATGTGGAAGTGCCGGCGTTGGACTGTGGTGGACAAGGTCAGAAATCACATGCCACCAGGTTATAGTCCAACAGGTTTATTTGAAAGCACAAGCTTTTGGAGCCTCGTTCCTTCTTAAGATTAACACCTGAAGAAGGAGCGAAGCTACTAAGGTTTGTGTTTTCAAATAAACCTGTTGGACTAAAACTTGGTGTCGTGTGATTTCTGATTTTATTTTTCTCCTATGAAGTAATGCTTAACTTTTTAACTCTTGTTTCTCTTACAACTTAAACCAAGCTTCTTTTGTACCTAGGCTTTGTTTGTACCCAAGTAACTTGGTACTTAAGAAGTACCATGTGTGTCAACATTATACACTTTTCACTGTCTTCTTGTACTTCTGTACTTGAATACACATGACAATAAAATCTAAAATTTTGAGTTCTCAGTGAATGCATGTTTTTGGGATTTTTTTCATCACAGGTGTTTCAGATAGTAAGATGAGAAATAGCGGAGAGAGAGTCTTTCCATCCTTGCTATTACAAATCCATTTTCCTTTTTCCCTGACTGCTGACCAAGCAGCTACTGAAATATGTTTCATTTATGTATTTTGAGTCTAGCTCCATTGTCTTTCCAAGCTGGATAGTTGCAAGCAACCCTTTCCTATCTGCTACGTAAAACCTCTCATACAGGTGTGAATTAAAACTGATGATGCAGATTTCTTGATGCCTGATTCAGTTGAATGGTTTGAAAATCTTTTGCTAAAATTGTAATTCTGTACAGGCAAATACATTTATTCCACATCGGTTTCCTGAACCTACTTCAATCTGTAGTCGATGATTGCTGCAACCATTTTAACATCCATTTTCCTTTCATTTTACTCTCAGGTATTAAAGTCAGGTGCGGACATTGAAAACTTGATAGTCCATATAGTACCACTATCATCACCAGTTTCTGGTCCAAAGATAGCCTGCAGGATATTAATAGTGGGACACTCATCAATGGTAATGCCATTGTGCCATTCAATGCCAAGAGAAGATGATTAAACATCCCTTCTCTCACTTCTATACTTACCAATATTTAACATCAGGCACTGCTGGTGAGGCAAATAATCCTTGTTAATGTCTGGCCAGTGTTAATTTTGTTAATGTCTTCCTTTAAGGTTAAGAAGAAAGAGGTGGTTATTAATTGTGTGAGTCTATACAAATAGGGAGTAGCTGTAACGATGGAGATGGACAGAGCTGTGAGACTGAGTAATCAATAAACCCTATCCACACAGGAAGATGTCTTGATTGTCTGTCTCAACTATTGGCTTGGATTCATATTGACAACTTGATATTCACTTTCTTCCACTAGTCAGTGTATTTGGTTTGCCCTTTTATTGTTGCTATATATGTCTTTTTAATTCCATTGCCAGAATTTGTTCAATAGTAGTACAGTTGCCTGTGAGCTAGAAGGACCACTAATATTCACAATTTAAATTAACAATTTGATATTTGGAATCAAAGCCAAAATTCATAAATTTGTGGATGGCACCCAACTGAAGGAGCGATTATAGTCAATAATGAGGAAGTACAACAAATCGTAGGAGGCTATTAACACACTTGCAATATTGGTAAATGGTGTTTGACACAGATACATTTGTGATGGTACATTTTGGTAAAAAGAATAGTGTGTTCACCTAATACTTAGAAGTGTTTGAATAGCAAAAGGATCTGAATAAAACATACCAATAACAAACAGTTGTGTCACAGGGTAGCAACGCCATAAAAAAGAAACAAACTAGGCACTAGGTTTACTTCTGATGGAATAGATTTGAAAGGTAAAGAAGTTATACAAAACATTATACAAAACCTGTTACAAATCTTAGTTGTACATACTGTGCACAGAGTTCTGATTGAAGGTTTTAGGCCCGAAACGTCAAGTTTTCCTGCTCCTATGATGCTGCTTGACCTGCTGTGTTCATCCAGCCCCATGCTTGTTATCACAGAGTTCTATGCAGTTTTGGTCACCAGAAATGATATAGAAACTTGTCAGGACGCAGAGAAGATGTGGAAGGATGATACAAGAAATAATACATGTCTAGTAACTATTGACAGGCTTTGTGTCTTATGTCTTGAAAAAACAAGGCCAAGGTGCCATCTAAAAGCAGTCTAAAAATTATGACAGGTTTGGATACATTGGATAGATAAGAATGGGGCCAGATGTTTATTGATTTGAGAAGGGAAAGGGGTGGGGCATGATTCACAATCATAGGAAACCTGAACTGGACCATTTGAACTCATTCCTGAGTTCAAACAATGTACTTTCTGACTTCTCCAAGGTTTTTAATTTGCAATGTGGCAGTCACAAATAGATGGGATCCACTAAGGTGGTAAGATCTGTATAATTGTCATATTCTGAGTTTTTGTTTTGTAAATTCCCTGCACATTAAACCTTAAAAAAGGCTGCAGATGAGAGTCCTAAAAATGAACTTCTGCTAGACTACTTGGATTGACAAACATATGCTGTTTGTGGGGAATTGATCCTGCATAAAAAAGGCTTAAATGTTCTCCAATGTGTTCTGTGTACTGTTGTTTAATGTCTTATAGGACATAGGCAATGTACCTTTAATGGACATGTTTATGATGTTGTCGCCAAATCATGGCACGTGACCTAATAGTATACAGCTCTCAGTCTCCATCTTACTGAGCTCTGTCTTCTTGTAACATGATATGCTGAGAATACTGAAGATACTGATTGGTTAACACACAGGAGACAGAGAATCAGGATTATTGGGTCTTTTTCAAGTTGGAAAGATGTAACTAATGGAGTGCTACATGGATCAATACTGGGGCCTCAATTATTTACTGTTTACATTAATAACTTGGAGGAGGAGGCAGAGTGTAGTGTATCCAAATTTGCTGATGGTACAAAAATAGATGGGAGTGCATTTTGTGACGAGATCATACTGACAAAATGTTTCCACTAATGGGTGAATTTCAAACTAAGGGACTTAGTACAGAATAAAGGAAAACTCATTTAAAAATGAAATGTGAAGGAATTTCTTTTGTCAGAGAGCAATGAATGTCTGGAATTCTCTACCTTAAAGTTCTGGAGTCTAGATCATTGAAAGTGTTTAATGAGAAGGTAGTTTTTAAAAAAAATTGAAAAGTTGAGGGCTTTGAGCAGCTCGGATGATGAAGGAGTTGAGGCTGGAGCAGATGACCCATGATATTATTGAATAGCAGGTAGCTTAAGGGCTGAATGGACTTCTCCTACACTTGTTGCTTATGTTTTAATTACAACAGTAAATACAGTCAAGTACTTTGAAACTTCTGGTGCTCACAAAATGTATTTAATTTTTTTCATTACAAGAATACTTTGTTGATTTAAAGTTGTTGAAGGACTTGGGGTTTGGAAATGTGACATAAATGTTTCCTTTTCTAGAATTCTTATGCTTGATCTTCGATTCACAGCCCCTCGTCCTGCTGCTCAATTTCTGGAAGAAAACTGAGGTTTGTTGTGCAGCCTCAATTGCAAAGTTACTTTAAATTCCAGGAGTGAAGTGAGCACTGTTGGAAAAGGACATGAGCCTTTGGCCAACTCTCCCAACCTGCCCAGCTGCGGAAGTAGCTCCTGAGAGAAAAATAGCTGATCCCAATTTGATTGACTTTAAGGTGTCCAAAAATAGTTAACCTTTGGAGCAAAAGTATAAACAAACCTCTAACTTTTCTTGGACTCAGGGAGCACCCAGGATCTTCTTTGACAGAATGGATCGATTTCATCTTGGCTCAAAGCAGCTGATTAGAGCAAGGTTCTTTGATAGTCCTCCCTGGTCACTTAAATGACCTTGTCCCCACATATAGCCTTATGTGCTTTATGTCACCCTCCTTTTGTTTGTACATTTTTTTCAGGGCATGTTTCTTTGAATTATATCATCATTTCCAGTTTAATCTAATTGCATACGTGTTGTGTATCATCCTATGTAGGAGACATCTGATGTTGGGACTGGGTTGGGAGAAAATGTGGAAGAACGTTAGGCTAGAGCTTTCATTTTGGGCAATGAAACAGACTTTGCCTCTCACCCTGGCCTTGGTTACCTCTGGCATTGTCTCACTCTATCCATGTCCCTGCCATATCTCTGCCTGCTCTTTTTTAAATCAACCTGGTCATACATGCTATGATACACCACTGGCACAGGCAGGTCTGGAAACTGGGTCTCCTGACCCGAAGGTGGGGACAATACCACTGTGCTCCAACAGCTCCCTGACCCTTTGTTCTTTTTTTCAAAAACAGTAAGGTTTGTATTCAACTGTTCCCTTTTCCTGTATTCCATTCTGAGTTTACACTGATGGGCTCCATCTAGTGACAGACATTGATTGGTTCCAACAATGCTGGGGTGCAGAAGCTCCCGGCAGCAACCAATTTCGTCCACTAGATGGAACCTGGTTAATTTAAACCAGATGAGTCTCTGTAAACATTGCGTACAGTTTTGTATCTCTTCCAAATTTAGCGATGCATTTTATTTGCAAATTATTTCAATTAAAAATAGAGCACAGCACTGCACGTGCACAGAATTTCAGCTTGTACAGTACATTTCCACACTTATCAAACACCAGATTTACCAAAACTTTCTTTGGGGACCCCAGCCCAAAGATGTGCGGGTTAGGCGAATTGACCTTGCTAAACTGCCCCGTGGGGATGTGCAGTAAGTGGATTAACCATGGTAAATGTGGGGTAATGGGGATAGTGGAGGCTGGGTCTGAGTGGGATGATGTTCGGAGGGTCAGTGCAGTTTCAATGGGCCAAATGAACTCTCTTTACACTGTATTGATTCTATCCTATTCTATTTTATGATTCACTTAAAGTCATGTCACTTGAAATCGCTGTTGTCAGGAACTTTAAGTGAGGACTATGTGTACTGCAATGGGTTCTATGTTCTCAGCTGCAGGCAGACAGACGTTGTGCTACACCACATTGTACCAGTGGAGGAGGGCCCGTGATTTTTACTGTGAATAGATTATTCAGCAATGGTTTAATTTTTAATTAATTCATGGGATGTTGGCATCACTGGCTGGCCAGTATTTATTGCCCATCTTAGTTGTCATTAAGAAGATGGTGATGAGCTGTTTTCTTGAACTGCTGCAGTCTCCTTGTTCTAGGTATGCTGTTCAGGAGGGTGTTCTAGGATTTTGACATCCTCGCCAATGCTTAGCTATATTTGATTCAGCATCAAAACTTATTGGGTTGCTCATCAAAGTGGTTATTCTTCGAGTGAGATAATGAGTGGCATCAGGCTATTCAACTACAGGTGGTACCTCAACCCAACCAGATTCTGTCTTCATTCAATATCCACACAAGGTTATTAATTTCCAGCAATAGTGTCTATATAGTAATCGGGCAGGATCTCTGTAAAATGGTCTTTGAGCTTTAGTATTTGCTATAGGTCAGATGTTGTTCGAGTGGGACACTTCACTTCAGAGCCATATTAGTTGCACTTTGCTGTTCCCTTCAGCTAGATAAACTTTTTCACATTAACCTGCTAGCAGTTCATAACAATGCAGTGAGGTCAAACAGATATCTGGACCCTTGGTAAATACCAGGAACAGTAGTCTATCTCTCTAATCAATGAAATCTACAGAGTCAGAGCTTTTACAGCACAAAAAGAAGCATTCCAGCCCATTGTGTCCGTACTGGTCATCAAGCATTCTATCTACTCTAATCCAGTTTTCTAGCACTTGTCTATAGCCTTGCATGATATGATGCTTCAAGTGATCATTTAAATAAGTCTTAAATGTTGTGATCATTCCATCATTTACCACCCTTTCAGGCAGTGAGTTCCAGATATCCACCATCTTATAGGTGAAAATATTCCTCCGTAAATCCCTGCTAAACCTCCTGTTCCTTACCTTAAATCTGGTTCTTGACTTATTGCAAGGGGGAAAGGTTTCTCCCTATCTACCCGATCTATGCCCCTCAGAATTTTGTACACCTCAATTAAGTACTCCGTCATCCTTCTCTACTCTAAAGAAAACAACCTCAGCCTATCTAGTCTCTCTTCATAGCTGAAATGCTCCATCCTAGGCACTTCCCTGGTGAATCTCCTCTGCACCCTCTCGAGCGTAATCATATCCTACCTATATTGCAGCAACCAGAACTGCACACACTAGTCCAGCTGTGGCCTAACTAATGTTATATGTAGCTGCAACATAAACTCCTTGCTTTTGTATTCATTGTCTCAGCTAATAAAGGCAAGTTACTCATTTGCCTTCTTAATCACCTTATCTACCTATCATGCTGCCCTCAAGGATCTATTGACGTGCGCACCAAGGTACCTCTGATCCTATATAGGATTGAGAAACTGAGGCACTTCAGACAAGTGGAATTACTGGAATAAAATCAGTTATAAAAATAAGATTAGAAAGATTGGATTAAGAAAGGGGTGAAGAAAAAGCAGCAAAAATAAAAATCAAATTTTGACATTTTTAAAATCATTTACTGCAAATGACTATATAGAAGAATGAGATTGGGCATTTTAAAATTTTCTCATTCTGTACCCAAGATGTGGATTGGCATTGCATTGACAATTATGAGTTGAAAAGGTCTTATGGTTTTAATGAACAAATTTAACATTTTCCATGGTGAGATCATGTGGAATCAATAGTAAAAGTTAGCAAATTTTAAAAGGTAACAGAGGGGCTGAAGTTTCAACATTGTTTGTACAATGTTTTGCAGCTCATGCTGTGTTGTTTAATCCTCTAATTCACGGACGATTTGCACTTTGATAATGATAATGTGCATCATTAGCATGTTGTTATTTTTCCAAAGAGCTCTGGTTCATTGATTTGGACTGATGATTTGTTGCAATATGACAAGCCATTCAAATCCTGAGATATTTTGAAGCTACCAGTTGAGTATAACTTATCCTGATCATGGTACATTAAGTTTGTTTGTTCCTTTACCTGTCTTTCCACTTTGATGGCCCTGCAGCATGTAATAAAATTGGAAGATAAAATGCATTTTAAATGTGAAGAAAGGGCATTTAATGTTAAATGTATTATTCAGTAAAACTGTTATGGGCACATTATTTGAAGATTTGAAATATATCATTGCTCCCTCTAATGAATAGTAGGAATAAAGCAGCAACATCTCAGGATCCTACTCAATCAATTTGCTAAGAATCATTTTTCCCTTTTTCTGACCAATTTTCTTCTATTCCCACCCCTCCTTTCTCGTAAACATTGAGCTGTTGCTGTGATATAGGTACACGGATGCCGATCATCAATCTCCAGTACTTCACTAGCAACTTTGTATTTCTATAATGTTCCTCACATCTAAGAAAGTGTTTTCCACTGGCAATGGAGAAAGGGCAGACACCGAGCAAGACTCAGATTAGAGTTTATAAGAATAAAAAGCACTGTAAAAGAGAAGCCAGTTCAGGAATACACAAAGGAAGAGGTTGAAGGAGGTTCTGAGAATTGGGGATTAAGAACGCATAGGCATTATACGGATCTTGGCTAACTTGCCAGTGTTGTAGAGGAGAGAAGAAGTGAGGATTCTGCCATGATGAGAAAAGGGAGCATTCACCTGCCTCTGTCTGAAAGAACTGTGAGGGATGAGTCCACAGATTAGTGAAAGGCTAGCTCAAGGATTTTCAGATTAATTTGTTGGAGAACGGAGAATAAGTGAAATGGTGGGGATGGTGGAACTGCAGACACTGAGGCAGACAAGGACATGAATAACAAGGTTCCTTAGTTTGTGAAGGTGAAGTAGTGAGTTGAAGTTGTATAATTTATGTTATGGGCGAGGCATGGCGTAGCGGTATTATTGCTGGAGTGTTAATCTAGAAACTAGGTACCCAAGTCTGAACCCTGCCACACCAATAAAAATTTGGAATTCAGTGTCTAATGATGACCATGAATCGATTGTCAATTGTTGGAAAAACCCATGTCCTTTAAGGAAGGAAACTGCCATCCGTACCTGGTCTGGCCTACATGTGAGTCCACAGACTCACAGCAATGCAGTTGACTCGCAACTACCCCCTGGGCAATTAGGGATGGGCAATTAATGCTGGCCTGCCAATGATGCCCACATCCCATGCATGAATTTTAAAAATAAATTAACAGATACATGAAGTAGTCCTTTCTTTATTGTTTTAGCTCTTACGTGACTGCTCAACTGTTCCATTTTTAGTTTTTGTTTTCTCAATGCAGGGCAGCCGCACAAAATTCATGGGGTTCCATTAAGTGGGCGTAATTGGAGAAAGGCGCTTCTGGATCTCAAACTGGATTGTGCAAGTGTACCTTAAGTCAGCCTGTCAATTTCATTGGAGTTCTCACCTAACGAGAGACTTAACAATAGTGACCCAGTTGACAAAAGACTTTCCTGTTTTCATTATATTTGCAAATAAATTTCTGTTTCTGCTCAGAAATAAAATGCTTCCTATTAGGTCAATGCATTTTAAAAAAGGCCAGCTCAGGTCACTTTCTATTTCAAAGGGTATCTTTCAGGTCAGTGAGGCACATTATCTGATGCAGAGTGTTGGAGTTGGTAATATTTCAGGTTGTTTTCAACTGACCTGGAGTTTTGCTGTGGCCTTGCCAGTTTCCCTTTTTGCTTTTGTGCTGCCATACTGAAAAAGTTAAAAGTTATTGGTATTATAGTAAGCAAATTAAAATAACTATGAGTGCCAAGTGGCCAAAGGGAAAAAGGAACGAAGAGTTGCATGGGTAGCTTTGTAATTTTCTTGTAAATTGGCAAATTTTAAAAGTGAATTAACAGTGTTGGAGTGTGAATTTCTTGTATTCATAGCTCCCCTGCCTTCTCCTGTTTGAATGTTGTGAGTCATAGCATTTGGAAGCAGCTGCTATTTCATTGGTTCATGAAGACCAAAACTGACCGACGAGACAGTGGAACCAAAATATGTGTCCGACCCATGACATTTAAACCAGCCAAGCAACAGTTAGTATTCAGAAAGAGCAAAGCCAAGAAACAATGGCCTCACTATTTAACTTTCCTGCTCAGTGGAAAAAAGGTGGGTTCAGAACAGACGCTGATCGTTTATGCGGGTGTTGGTACCAAAGTTTGTGTCATTTATTTCCCATCTCTAACTGCTGTTGAATGATTGGCTTGCTAGGCTATATCAAAGGGCAGTTAAGAGTCAATCAGATTGCTGTGGGTCTAGCGTCACATGTAAGTCCGTCCCAGTTAGGGTGGCAGATTTCCCTCTGTAAAGGAAAACCAAACCCTATGAAAATAGTTTTCTGGCATCTAAGACTGGCTATCAATTCAATTTTTAAAAAATTTAATTAGATTTTATCAATTAGTTGAATTAAATTCCACTAGCTGCTATGTTGGAATTTGTGCCTGTGTTCCTAGAGCAAGAACCTGAGCCTCTGGATTAATAGTCTAGTGAACTTACCACTATGCCATCATCTCACCCCAAAGTTTTTATATCCTGCTTAACCTCAGCACCACTGACCTCAAAGGAGAGTAAAATCAAGGTCCAAAATGGGTAACCAAACCAAACATTCAACAATCCCATTGGTTAGGTGAATTTCAAATCAAAGTATAAGGCACAGCTTTGAATACAGAGGAAAATGGTGTGATTCAGCAATCATGAGGCCAAGATCGGACATTCTAAATTGACTCACAGTGGAGAAAATCGAGCCTGACAGAAAATTGGCCAACCTAAAGTAAACGGCAGCCAGTAGTTATCAGTTACAGAGAGCAGCAGAAACCAAGATCAAATAGGTTTTAAAGGTTCAAGGGGAACCAGTTACAATCAGCCTGAAGACTGTATTCAAGAAGTATCAGTCAGGTCTGGCATCTTGACTGCCTGAGTATGTGCAACCTCCCAGCATGGCAACAGTAAAGGGTGTTGGTCCGATCCCATTGGATGATTTGAACCCAGCTCATGACTCCATTGGCCAAAAACCATGGAATGTTTTGAAATGTCCGTTGTGAGGGGGGACAAAAAACACACACACAGCTAGAAGCCACCCCTCAGTGAAAAATCAGCAAAGACGTGCAGTGAAAACTCAACCAGGCTCAGGAGCAGAGCTCCAACTACCTGGAGAGGGAGAGAGCGAGAGTAAAGATCCTCCCTGATCTGAGACCCACCTTTGTAGTAGAAGGCCAGCCCTACACTGAACAGGAAGGAAATTCCAATGGCTCAACTCAAAAACTTGGATTGTTGTAGGTAATATCCTTTCTCAGATAGATAAAGCTAGATAGAGAGCAAATATTGCTGGAGTTTGGGAAATACCCACATTGTGTTTAAATAAGGAATATTTAATAAGGAATAATAAAAACGAGTTGAACAACAAATCGAATACTGTGTCCCTTCGTAGCCTCACCAACAAGAGCACTTTGGTAAAGTGTTTTTAATACATAAGCTGGTTGAAGTGCCTAGACAATATTGGTGTCCCTTGGTGTGCTTCAATTAGAAGTGCTTGTATAACCTCTGAAGTCAAACCCCACCAACTTTGAACTCTCAGACAGCCAGCCTGAGCCTGACTTAAGGGGGTAGCTGTTCCATGTGCTGGCCAGGATTCAAGTGGGTGAAAGAGGGTGATTGGGCCATTACCTAAGTGCTTCTAATACAAGGAGGACAAACAGCCAGAGTTAGCGTTGGGTTGGGGACCCAAGGAAAAGGACATCTAGGGTAGGGTCAAGGACCCATAAGTGAAAAGGGTTGAGAACCCAGAGTCACTAAGAAGTGAAAAAGCAGTTAACATTGTGTCAGCAACCCACAGAGAGAGTGAGAGCAGTAAATTAGAAGGAAACAATAGAAATGGCAGGGCACTCAGAGTGGGAGGAGGTACGAAGCAAGTACCTAAATAAGAAGTGACCCAGATGGGTCAACCATTGCAGTGAGCAAATAATGGGTCTGGGACTGATGGGACAGAAATGCTGGGAGGTGGAAAGGAAAGCTGAAGGAAAGTGTGATTTAAACCTCAGCAGGGCTATAGCAATAGCTAGATGCATGGAGCAGCAGAGGTAGAGATTGGGAGATATTGAAACTAGGTAAGGAGCTGGAGGAAGTGAACCAGGAACTGGAGAAAGTAAGAGTCAAATTAGCAAAGCAGGAGCAGGGGAACCAGGTGAATGTGGTACACTTGAGACAGTTTCAGACACCGTGTGATCGAGTGTGTCAGGAGGCTGAATGCACAGTCGGCGATTGGGACAACCCAAAAACCCATGACCAAGCTGACGAGAAATGCAAAACCCACAGGCTGCACTCAGCTTCCTGAGCCAGACAAGCAAAGAAAACAGAGCCTGCACTGGAGACCATTCAAAATGTCAATGCAAAGTCGAAATATTAAAGTCCCAATTTTCCATGCAAAAGGGAATGATATGTACACTTTGGACAATGGAATTAGCTGGGGACAGCAATTATGGGATGACTGGCAGGAAATTGATGAACAAACCAATAGGTTCGGCAAGAGCAGCAACGATTGGGACACCACCCCCTTTCCAGAGGAAGTAGATGCTTCAGCATCCCCCAGGATCTTACCCTACCCCAATGAACCCACTGACCACTACCTGTCAGGACAGCCAGAACAATAATCCAATTACGTTTACAGCCCTACTTATGGTGGCATATTAGGCAGAGATACCAAACAAGATCACTGTATTTAAACCCACAGCTGACCCCAGTATGTTTTTCAACAGCACCTGGCAATGAAGTGTTCTCAGGGGAAGGGTCACCGGACCCTAAACATTAACTGTGTTTTCTCTGCACAGATGCTGCCAGACCTGCTGAGCTTTTCCAGGAACTTTTGTTTTTGTTTCTGATTTGCAGCATTTTCATTTCTTTTGGTTTTTAATAAAGTGTTCTCCACTGGCTCGATGATATTGAGGAGGTAAAATTCATGTTAATGTATTTGAGCCCCATGATCCATTCTGCCTTACCCAGTCCTTAGAATATGGGAGGAGGGGAGCTCCAGGCCTTGATAATGGCAATCCTGCTGCTGTTATATGATACAATATGAGAGAGCCAATAAATACATTAAACAAGTGTAAGCAGCAAAAGGGAGAGCATCCAACCACATTTGCCAAATGTCTGAACACACTGTTCATAGCAGTCTTCAGTAACCTAGATTGGACTGCACTGATACTGCAAAACAGGGCAAATTGGACCTGAACACTTGTCACTTGTGTATCTCTGAGGCGGTGAGGAAGGCCTGTGAAAATTTTGATCGCACAGACAACAACTGCACAGAGCAATGGTTGATCAGGAGGATAGCCTAACCGTTGCAAAGGAAGTGTTATAATTGTGGGTGCACAGATCACTTCGCAAGAGACTGCAGGCTACCCAAGGCAGTTAGTCACCACAGGAGTCAGTCTGCAGACCCAGGTCCAAGCTAGTGGAAGAACCAGAGAGACAAGCAACAGTTATTTTGGTGAAGGATGACATACAGTCAAATTTAGCGGAGGAAATCCCACTGTCTAACTCCTTATACCTCCAGTTGGATACACTCCTCAAAGTGTGTTGGAGCCGTGCCCTCTCCTCAGTGGGGGTGCAGTGGCAGATGGAATAGTGTGGGATGGACAAGGTAGATGGCAAGGTGGAAGGCCGCCTTTGAGTTTTTATGGGAAACGGTGTTGGGGTGTAGTGTTGGACTTAAAAATGATCTCTCTAAACCAGATCATCAAGGATTATTCATTATGGGACATTAATTGGACATGATAATGAGCAATTGATGCAAAGTGGGAAAATACATGAAAACAGGCCTGGTGTAAGAAACAGAGATAACAAGGTGTAGAGCTGGATGAACACAGCAGGCCAAAAAGCATCAGAGGGGCAGGAAAGCTGAGGGTCCAGACCCAAAACGTCAGCTTTCCTGCTCCTCTGATGCTGCCTAGCCTGCTTCGTTCATCCAGCTCTACTCCTTGTTATCTCAGATTCTCCAGCATCGGCAGTTCCCATTAACTCTGGTGTAAGAAACAGCCTCTTTCGGCTGGGAGGTAGCTGCATAATTTTCATTTTTTGTGGCAACCATCATCTTGTCTAGTTAACACAAAGGCACCTGGAGATATTTTCAACTTTTTTGGTGCATGGTAAAATGTCTGGAAAAGTATAGAAAGCATGATGAATTGCTGATACAGCACATAACCAGCATAGTATTAATATCAGGAACTTAGTCCCACATGTTGGACTTTACCATAGGACCAGGATTTGCAAATCTGTGGCTATGAAATCTGTGATAGCACTCCACGTGCCATCATTGCCAAAGTTCTCCATGAGCTGAAAGACAGTGAGACTCATTAGTTTGCATATGTATAAGGTAATTTAAGCTTATAGATTCACTCATTAATTTGGATATTTATTAAGTAGATTAAGTTAATAATTTGCTATGCATTGAAACACACATTTGTTCCCATATTAATTTTGATCAGACCTTAAAGAACTTGTTAAGTGCTTTTCGCCTAACCGTACACTTGGTCCAGAATGACACTTAACGCAACCCAAGATTTTGATTCCACATGCTTCACCCATAAGGGAATTCTTCTGAGCAGACCTATAGGATGGGGCAGAGATAGAACCCATAGAATTTAAACTGGAATTCATAGTCTGCTATCATTCGGCAGGGTCGGGTAATCTCCATACAGAACCTGATCACATTTTAGGCTCTGACCTCATGAGGAATCATCATTTATCTTTCAATCCGCCCTGTTGTTGTATTTGGCAAATACCCAAGCCTGACAAAATCCAGAGAAGATTGTGACAAGCACAGATGTACAGAGAATTTGTATCATGGGGGAGTTGTAGATTAGATTCATTGAAATGATTGAAGATCCAGCAGCTTGAACAATTCTCACAGAGCACAAGAGCATTCACCAGTCGCGAACATGACTGCGATCATATAGAGGGCAAGCTCTTGATAGACGGACTGGACCCAAAGCCACAAAGGCTATATACTTTCCACAAGCATGATGTGGAGGTGTGATGTTGGACTGTGGTGGACAACGTCAGAAGTCACAAATCTTCCTTACTGATGTGTTTTAACACCATCACCTTGATAACTTATTATGACCGCTCTACCTTAATAAGTTTGTACAGTTTTGGATTACTTGTTACTTTGGTTAGACCCTCAACCTGCAACTCTTGTAACCATCATGTTATTCCAGTCATTTGGTTTGTCTCCAGCACCATTTTATTTTTCAATTTTTTGTAATTATCTCTCTGCCTCATTTAATTGGGTTATAGATCACTTACCGTTCAGCTATTGACGGTGTCATACCATTGAAACTTTTGATCATCTGCAGAGACTTATTATTAGACACTCTACTCACACCACTTGAATGATCTTTTGATCTCTCTGCCCATTGATCTCTCTGCCTGTAAATTCTGTGCCTGTATGGTTTTCATCACTTCACCTGATGAAGGGGCAGTGCTTTGAAAGCTTGTGATTTCAAATAAATCTGTCGGGCCATAACCTGGTGTCGTGTGACTTCTGAACTTTCCCTAGGTAGGCAGAGGGGAAAGTGGCCCACGTCATCAACAGCTTGTTATAACAAGGAGTCCTACACCTTGTAGAATCTACCAATAACTCACCAATATGGCCAGTTAAGAAACTGGACAGCTCTTGGCAGCTCACTATCAATTACATATGTTGTGAAGTTGGCATCGTACTTGTGGATTGGAAAGCAGGACATTAGAATTTGTTTGTAAAATGATAGGGCGGGAGGAGTGTGTGGTCCCTTTAAATGATCCATGGAGAGTTTTTGAAACTGAAACATTGTATCAAAAGGCTGTGCTGTTAGCAGGCAAAGCAGAATTTTTACCAAGACAACAGTTTTCTGAATTTAGCCAAGTAATTTAAACAAGGCCCTAGATACCAAAACACAATTAAATTTAAGTCAGATGGTTTTGCCAACCTAGAACCAATCCTATTGTAGGAAATTAATAGGTCATCAAGGGTACAGAAAAAAGGCCATTTGAAAATTGGTGTGAGAGCCAACTGTCATCTATTAAGTGAACAACTCTCAACAGCCATCAGCTCCAAAGAAAGAGAAAAACACTGGCTCGCATGGAAATCTCGAAGATCTCAGAGGAAGCACCATCCAAATAAAGACACATTGGCACATTTAGCTAATATTTCTGACACAAGAATTCAACGGAGGAAGTCATTCCTGACTGGAAGACAGCGGAGAAGGCAAAGAACATTCCAAAAGACTCATCCTGGCTGTAATTTTGAGAGATTATGCTTTAATTTTTTATTAAATTGGTTTATATAAGTGGTACTCGTATCTATTGGAACACATATCATTAGAATTTTTTCAGAGATAGTAGGAATTGCAGATGCTGGAGAATCTGAGATAACAAGGTGTAGAGCCGAATGAACACAGCAGGCCAAGCAGCGTCAGAGGAGCAAGAAAGCTGACATTTCAGGTCTAGACCTTTTCTGAAGAAGGGTCTAGACCCAAAACGTCAGCTTTCCTGC
Source organism: Ginglymostoma cirratum (assembly GCA_024137785.1). Lineage (NCBI taxonomy): Eukaryota > Metazoa > Chordata > Chondrichthyes > Orectolobiformes > Ginglymostomatidae > Ginglymostoma > Ginglymostoma cirratum. The sequence continues at coordinate 31,063,397 of JAHRHZ010000024.1, forward strand.
TCCTCTAATGCTGCTTGGCTTGCTGTGTTCATCCAGTTCTACACCTTGTTATCTCATCAGAATTTTGTTTTATTCAGGAATAGTTAGTTGCTAGGGGGATTTGTTTGGTTTGTTACTAGTTCTGTGAATTTGTTAACTGTTAGAGTTAGATAAATACGTTGTCAGTTGTTGATTATAAAGTGAGTGTCAGGGATTCCTTTCATTGAACCACTTCTTTATAACAGACTGGGGGTGAGAGGCAGGTCAGACCATTTTTCACACCTCTTTTAACAGATTACAAGGTAAGGCGAACTTCTCTGGGTGTTTCAGTTTTAATTATCAGAGAGGTGTTGACCATTCCTTCGTAACTGATTAGGGGCTTGAGTCCAGGATCTGGCCGGTTCGTGTATTGGATCTGAATAGACCTGAATGGATTTGTACAGCTTTAAACAGCCTTGGGAATTAGTGTCCTAGATCTTTAAATAAAACTTAGGTGAGAAGTGGAAAATTTGTTTAATTTTGGTTAAATCAAAAGTGGGGGAAATGGCTCTTAACATTGCTAAAGAGGTGCTGGGGTTTGATGCTGCTTCCCAAATTTGCAAAGCAAGTTTAGAAAGACGGAGGAATGATATACTTTGAGACTTAGCAAACAGGCTAGAATTGGGTTTAACTAGGGATAAGAGGAAAGCTGAAATTGTAAAGAACTTAGTCAAGTAGTTAGGTAAACCAGAGAAACAGGCAAGTGCAGTAGAGTTAGAAAAAATAAACTGCTAACAAGACAAGTGGAGTTAGAAAGGGAAAAAGAGAGAGAAGAAAGAATGTTTGAGCTGGTAAAGATGAAGTAGGAACTTGAAGCAAAAAGACTTCAAATGTCAGAATGAAATGTACAAAATAGGAGCGAGGATAAGCAAAGTCATCGTAGCCAACAGCCTGATAGGGATAAATATAAATATGTCCAAGCGTTACCAAAATTCAATGAAAAAGATGCAGAAACCTTTTTTTAAAATTTCCTTTGAGAAGTTGGCTAGGCAGATGAATTGGCCAGAGACTGTACCAACTTGGTAGGCAGGGCGAGTGAGCTGTTTGCAGCACCGTCAGGGGAGGTATCAGGAGACTATGAAAGAGTGAAACAGGCTATTTTGAGTGCCTACAAACTGGTACCAGAAGCATATAGACAATGGATCATAAATATAAGGAAGGAACCAGGTCAGACTTATGTTGAGTTTGGAAGAATTAAACATAGTAACTTTGATCGAGATGGGTGAGCACATTAAAGATAGAAAAGACATATGAGGATCCTGCTGGACGAGTTCAAAAACTCATTTCAAGAAAAGATAACTCATGTTGAGGAACACAAAGCTCAAACAGCGAGAAGAGCTACAAATATGGCGGACAAAGACACGTTAGTGCATAAATTGAAATCTAGCTTCCGACGGCAATTTTATTCCTTGAGGGATAGAAATTGGGAAAAAGGGAGATCTTTCAATGAAAAACAAAAAGTAGATCACAGTGGAAACAGTTTGCACCATGTGAAAAGAAATTCCTAAGAGGGCGCAAAGGAGGTAAAAGTCCTTAGGTGTTTCCAATGTAATAGAGGGTGACACACAAAGTCATCGTGCTGGTGAACTAAGAGAGGCACTGGGAAAGAGGATGTGGTAAAAAAGGCTAAACCAGTGAGATTAGTTCAGGTAGTGAAGGAAATCCCAACAGAAGTCAAGGGCTGCTGGAGATGTATAGCCTACTCATGGGCTGGATAGTAAGATACTGCCGGATCTCTTCAAAGACTTCACCTCTGTGGGTAAGGTTTACTCAGGTAGAACAGGGGGAGAAAGTAAAGAAGTTACAATTTTGAGAGATACAGGAACTGGTCAGTCTCTAATAGTAAGAGATGAAAATAGTTGCACTCCTTCTGAAATGTTACCCAGGAGAATGATAATCAGTGGAATAAATGGAGTGAGATTTAGTGTTCCCCTGTGTAAGATTAGGTTGGAAAGTCCAATCAATACCGGGGGGGAGTGACAGTGGGAGCGATTGAAAGAATGTCTATTCCAGGAATACAGTTTGTTCTTGGAAATGACCTAGCCAGATCAAAGGTGGGAGTGATGCCCATTGTAATAGGGAAGCCAAATGAAAACAAAGGAACTGAAGAGTTAAAAGAAAAATACTCTGGAATTTTTCAGGGCTGTGTGGTGACAAGATCCCAAAGTCATCAGTTAAAGCAAGAAGGGAAAACAAAACAGAAAGATGAAGGAGTTGAGGTCCAGTTAGCTGACACTCTGTCTGAAGAAATGGTAAAGGAAAACCCTAAGCAGGTAGAGGATCAGGCAGAGGTGATTAGTTCTGAAAGGCTAGTAGAGTTACAACAAAAAAAATGAGACGATAAAAGATTTGTATCATAAAGCCTACTCGGAAAAAGAATCAGAATGTATTCCAGAATGTTATTACCTTAAGGATAGAATCCTAAGGTGGAAATGGAAACCATGGCAGGTTAGTGCAGATGAGAAATGTATGGAAGTTCACCAGATTGTGTTGCTGGTAGAATACAGACAGGAGGTATTGCGGGTAGCACACAAATTACCTGTAGGAGGTCATCTAGGGGTGAAGAAGACTCAGGCTAAGATACAGAAGCATTTCTATTGGCCTGGATTACATAAGGATGTGGTTGAATTTTGCCGTACCTGTCATACGGGTCAGATGGCAGGAAAACCACAGGCAGTGATAAAAACAGCACCTTTGATGCCAATTCCTGCATTTAAAGAACCTTTTATGCTGGTTAAGGTTGGTTGTGTAGGTCCCCTCCCTAAAACCAAAAGTGGGAACCGCTTTCCTAACCATAATGGATGTGTCTACCAGATTTCTGGAGGCAATTCCATTATGGAATGTCAAGGCAAAAAAGGTTGCAGAAGAGTTGCTTGCTTTCTTCACCCATTATGGACTACTCAGGGAGATTCAGTCAGACCAAGGGTCCAATTTTAGTGTCAAATTGTTTAAGAAGGCCATGGATAGTTTAGGCATCCAACACTTTAAATCAAGTGCATACCATCCTGAATCCCAGGGAGCATTGGAAAGGTGGCATCAGTCCCTAAAGACAATGCTGAGGGCTTTTGCCAAACGATTGGGATAAGTGTATCCCATTTAGAGATGCTCCAGATGAATCGACTCAGTTTACTCCATTTGAATTGATATTCAGACACAAAGTAAGAAGGCCTTTAAAATGAATTAAGGAAAAGTTGATAGGTTTGAATTCAGAGATCTCACGGTTGGATTATGTGTTTGAGGTGAGAGAAAGATTAAACAGAGTAGGTCAAGTAGCTAGACAACATTTGAAGGTGGCATCACAACTAATGAAGCAAGCAGCATATAAGAAATCTAAAATTTGTATGTTTGGCCTTGGGATAAACTATTGGTGCTGTTACCAATGGTAGGAGATCCCTTCAAAGCATGGTTTGGTGGCCCCTTTCAGATTGAGAAGACGTTAAGTCAAGTGAAGATGCCAGATAGGAAAAAAGAATTATCAGGTATGTTGTGTGACCATGCTGAAACGTTGCTATGACAGGTAAAGGGAACCAAAGAAACAGGTATTAGTTACCGCTACTCAGGGTGAAGAATCAAATCCAGATGATTTAGATTTCGACATACTTCCAAATAAATTAAATAATGAGTAAGTCCTTAAAGAATGGGTTAAGGTAGTGAGCTACCTGAGCCAAAAATAGAGAACAGAATTGAAAGGCTTGTTGCAGAACTACGAGGACATATGTAGAAATAGAATGGGGAGAACTAATGCAATAGTACATGTGGTTGAAGTAGGGAATACTGTTCCAATAAAACAACACCTGTACAGGCTTAATGCTTTCAAAGCAGCACAGTACAGAAGGAAGTGGAAGCGATGTTCAAAGAAGACATGATCAAACTGAATCAAAGTGAGTGGCATCCGCCAACCATGTTGAGGGTTCCCAAACCTGATGGTACTCAATAATTCTGCATAGATTATTGGAAGGTTAACACCATGACTAAAACAGACACATACCCAATTCCAAGGCTGGAGGACTTTGGGGATAAAGTTGGATAAGCCACTTACATCACAAAGTTGGACTTACTTTGTGGTTTCTGGCAAGTACCTTTGTCGGAGAGAGTGAAAGAGGTTTTGACATTAGTAACCCCAAATGGGCCATATCAATTTAAAGTAATGCCCTTTGGAATCAAGAACATACCCTCCACATTTCAAAGATTTATGAAGAGAGTTGTGGCAGGATTGACTAATTATGCCATCTATATAGATGACTTAGTGATCATTAGCCATTTGTGAACAAATCACATGGAGTATTTGAGAGGTTATGGAAGGCAAAGTTAGTCATAAATTTGGCGAAAACAGAATTCACAAATGCGGAAGTGACGTTCTTAGGACACAACATCGGACATGGAAGGATGACACTGAGAAGCATGAAGTCGGAAGTCATCAAGGAATTTCCAAGACCATCCATGAAGAAGGGAGTTCTATGATTTTTAAGACTGAGTGGATTCTACTGGAAATTTGTACCAAACTTCAGTAGCATGGTGGCTGTGCTGATGGATTTGCTGAAGATCATGAAATTCAGGTGGGCAGAATAATGCCAGGAGGCATTTGAGAATTTAAAAGCAGTGTTAACTACTGCAGTAGTTTTAACTCTGCCAAATTTCTTGTAAACCTTTAAAGTCACCATCAACTCAAGCGATGTAGGTGTTGGAGCTGTGTTGTTATAGGAAGATGATTGTGGAATTGAAAGACCAATTGGTTATTTTTCAGAGAAACTCAATATCTATCAGAGAAGATGAGTTATTGAGTTTGGTACAGGCCTTACAGCATTTTAATGTTAATGTTGTAAACAATATATCGGAGACGGTATGTACGCTCATCACAACCCTTTGACGTTTTTGGAGAAATTTAAAGTCAAGAACAGCAGAGTATTTGGAGACTTATGTTAGAAACACTTAATTTACAGGTTGTACATATTGCGGGTCGTGAAAATGTTATTGCGGGTGTGTTATCACAGATTTAAAAGGAAAATGTGTATATAAGATAGACACGATAGTATTCAATGTTATATATGTGAATATAGAATTAATAGTAAGTGTGTAACTCTAGATTAATGACCTATGTATATAGTAAAAATGGTGTTAAGATTTAGAGGAAAAAAGAAGCCATCTTTTCATAATGATGATTCAATTTTTCTTAAGGGGGAGGTGATGTGAAGTTGGTACAGTATTTGTGGATTGGAAGGCAGGACGTTAGAATTTGTTTGTAAAATGATACTGGTGAAGAGTGCATGGTCCCTTTAAAAGGTTGTTTTTAGGCTTGGAGATTAGAAAAGCTCTGCAGACAGCAGCAGATGCACAGAGAGTTCCTGAAATTGAAATATTATATCAGAAATCTATTCTGTTAACAGGGAAAGCAGCAGTTTTACAAAGACAATTTAGCCAATTAATTTAAACCAGGCCCTAGATACCAAATCATCATTAAATTTAAATCTGATTGGTTTGACAGCTGAGAACCAATCCTATTGTAAGAAATTAATAGGTCATCAAGGGTATAAAAGGAGAGGGTATTTAAAAATCAGGATGAGAACAAACTGCCATCTGTTAAGAGAACAGCTCTCAACAGCCATCAGCTCTAAAGAAAGAGAAAATCACTGGCTCTCATAGAAATCTTTAAAATCTCAGATTAAGCACTATCTAAATAAAGATATTACTGCACTCTTAGCTAATATTTCTGACACAAGGATTGAACAGAGGAAGGCGTTCTTGGCTGGAGGACAACAGATAAGGCAAAGAACATGCCAGAAGACTTATCTGGCTATAATTTTGAGAGATTAAGCTTTCATTATTTTTACTAATTTGGTTTATGTAAGTGGTACTTGTATCTAATGGAACAGCATACCATTAGAATTTTGTTTCTTTTACGGATAGTTAGTAGTTAAGGTGGAATTGTTTGGTTTGTTAGTAGTTCTGTTAATTTGTTAACAGTTAGAGTTGGATAAATAAATTATTACTTGTTGATTATAAAGTGAGTATCAGGGATTTCTTTCGCTGGACAACTTCTTTACCACAGATTTGGGGTGAGAAGCAGGTTATACATTCTTCACACTTTCTTTATGAGGTGAGGCAAGCTTTTCTAGGTGTTTTAACGTAGAGGCGTCACCCACTCCTTCGTAACAGATGCAACTAAATAAAACCATCATAATTATAGCATCAACAACAGCAACTAGCCCCAAAATTATCATGAGGCAGTTCCCACAGGCAAAATATTTCATCATACTGGATATTAGTAATGGATTTGGGTCTATTCTACTCCACCAACGCTGCCAATATAAATTCACTTTTACATGTCAGGGTCAGCAATACACATGGATCTGTTTGCCCCAAGGTTTTCACAATTTTCCAACAATATTTCGTCAGAAGCTGGCTAAAGCGCCAGAGAGCTTTTGCTGACTGTACTGCTTAGTTCAGTACGTGGGTGATCTCCTTTTGTAGACAGAGAGTAGGACCAAACATCTGACATTGTTAGAGGAACTGTTAACCTTCCCACCACTCTAGGGCTAAAGTTAACCCCAAAAAGGCACAGATCATGGGATCCCAGGTCTCATTGCTTGGGATATGTGATAGCTCAAGGAATCCATGAGATAGAAGGGAGTGCAACGAGGCTGTAACCCATTTGCTCCTCTCCAGGGATATGGGCTTGATATGTTGCTTTCTGGGCTTAATGGGATATTGTCGGAACTACTTCAATGGTTTCATCACTAAAGCTGCCCCACTCTCCTTCTTAAAAGGAATGCCCTGTGAGAATGGGCTGAACAACACACAGATGCTGCCGCTGAATTAAAACAGGCCCTAGTGCAGGTCCCTGCACTGCAGGGCCCAATCCAGAACTTCTCTTCACCATGGAAGTTACAGCTAAAAATGCCACACTAGCAGCTATGCATTCCAAGTATGGACTGGTGGACTATAACCGACTGTGCCTTCCAGACTTTTCACCAGTAGAACAGGACTTCTCTACGTGTGAGAAGAATGTGCTAGCCACATTCTGGGCTGTACAATATTTTGCTGATATTATCAGCCTGAATTCTCTGACTATTCGGGTGGAACATAAACCCCTTCAACTTGGGCTGGACGGCTGTATGAAAGATGGTACAATCAGCCAAAACTGCAAAGCGCACTGGACCCTAATGTTACAGAGTTGTGACATTGTGGTTAAATGTGCCAAAGTGTCTACCTTCCCAGCTGACAATTTGAACTCCAGTGGAGAGCATTGTAAATTTTAGGTAGTGGCAACAAATGGACTTAAGGGACCATTTGTACCAAAACAAACAGGAAAAGACCCAAGGGAACCAGAAGAACAGAAGAGAGATTCCCCCAATAAAGATTTTTGTAGACGGATCCTCTATAGTGGACATTGGAGACTGAAAGGCAGGATGTAGTATATGTGTGGAGAACCACAGAGGCATACCCCTAACAGAGTTAGCGCTGAATCTCCCCAACATAATGAGTGCTCAGGCTGCCAACGTTGCAGCTGTAGCTTACATAGTCAGTCACCCTGACAAATTTTCTCCAACAGCAGACATGCAGACAACAGTCTTTCTGCCACTGTGGGAATCTCGAGAATTCATCTTGACAGATAGGAAACCATTTACTGTCTGCACCCCTGCTCAAATTTATTCTCTAAGCCTCCCAAGCCACAAATATGGCATCGTTAAGATTAGAATCCACCACCAAACTTCCCCAACTGGGAACATTAGGACAAATTGCTTAGTAGGGTGGCTATGAAGGGGAACCCATGGCTGTCCCCCATTCTGGAACAAATTGACTCCATCACTGTGAGCTAAACCAAGGTCAAAGTTCTGCTACAGGGTCAGAGTAGGGATGCCAAGTTAAAAAAAAAAATGGTAGGGAACGAACCTCACCTCATGTATCAAGTGGGAACACAAATTAAGCACTAGGGACAGATTTGTTCTGAAAAATGGATAGTACTTGGTACCAATACCTCCGTGGTTCAAGTGATTTATCAATGCCATGATGTCCAGACTCATTAAGGGACAGAAAACACTACTGACAGAATTAAGTGATTGTATTGGTGGCCAGAAAATGTGAAAAGACATAAAATATTATGTCTAGAACACTATCATCTATGCTCAGAATATCCAGACTAGTATGTCAATAAAGGAGAGCTAAGGCATACTAGGCGAATAGCAGGACTGCGGTGTGACCATCAATTAGACTATGTCAGTCCCCTACCATCCTGTAAAAGGGCATAAAAATAAATCCTGGTTATCGCGTGTTTAGCAACTGAGTAGAGGTGTTCCCCACTTGAATAAACACCACATAAGTTGCAGCGGACATCTTAGTTCCTTTAATACCTTTTCACTGGATGGAGTCTTCCCGCAGTATAAATTCAGATCAGGGAACTCATTTCACATCCCAGATAATGCAGGCAGTGATAAATATACTTGGCATCAGCCAAAGGTTCCTCTTTGCCTACCAGTATCAATCCATTGGGAATGTATAGAGGATGAATCGCACTCTCAAACGGATGCTGCAAAAACTCATTCAACACGACAACTCATCCTGGAACTTAGTTTTACCCATTGTCTTCATGTTCAGAAGGAACTCACCCTCCAGTTCAACTAGATTCACCTGCATTCTAATGACCAGACATCCCATGAGAGATATTGAACCCTTAATTAGACTGGACTTGACAGAGCCTGAGGTCGAAGCCCTCTGCCCAAGAAAAATGTGAACATTTTAACAGAAAACGTACAGGTTGCTCACAAAGCAGTGGCCATCAGAATGGCAAAAAGGAAAAAGTGAAGAAGGTGTACTTTGATGGGAAGGTGAATCCGGGGAAATACAGAATAGGGCAGCAGGTAACGTCACAAATTTTACAGCCAGGAATATCCCAGGTATTCAGGTCCTGATTCAGTGGTGGGCAAGGCCAGTCCATCTCTGTACAGAATTTTGCTAGATAGAGGAAAAATTGGTCGTTACCAAGTTTATCAGTTAAAGGCCTACGGAGCCCCAAAGCAACAGCCACCAAGTCCACATACTTCTAGGAGAACGGGGGACAAGGGAATACTAACCCAAGTCCTGACCCAGATTCCAATCAGTCATTGATTCAGACCCAATCCAAATTGCTGATCGCCAGCCCCAGTTACTGATCCCGGCCAGGATCTTGGACTAGCTCTGGGCACTGTCCCTCCAAAGGTACTGAACCATAGTTGGTTTTATGAATTCTGGTCAGAAGATACAGGCCTCCGCATGCTGCAGCCTTGAAGTGGAAAGGATGGTTAAAGGCAGTCTGCCCAAGAAATTGTCCTTTCAGCGCTCTAGCTCAGAAACAGAGTCAGTCCCTTTATGAAGGCAGTTATTCTAATGCTCACACCAATAGCCAGAGCCCTCCCACCTAGGAAGTGGGGGGGGCAATTCTTTCTCTCTCTCTCTCTCTCTTACAAACACATACATTTCTCCCCCACCATTACAGCACAACTCTGGTGCTCCGCTATTCCATCCTTGTATTAGAAGATCACTGTCATAATTCTCTGTTACCACTGTAGCCTGAATCTGCCAGTCAATCCTGATCATACAGGACTATGGCACCATAGATAGATAGTTATTATCATCATCATTATTGTCTTTTGGGCCATCTTCATCATTTGGCCATTTCTAGTTGTCTAAATTTTAGCCATGTGCATCTCTGGGGCTGCCAATACACCAACCTGCTTCCAGTCCTCCAATTTGGATTAATCAATGTCAGGCCTAGGTGAGGCCTGAGAAAAATGGAATTGAGAGAATTCAATAAAAGTACATTTTGGGAGGAGTTTGGCTGAACATGGTCCCAAACCAGGCAGATTTAGAAAAAAATCTCAACAAATGGAGAAGGGTGGAAGGTATCTAAACTTGGTCAGATATTATATCAGGTTAATAACAGATGCTACCTTGATCTCCTGTCCAGGATGATGACACATAGCCTGTTGGTCTACATCATTGGCTGGATTACCAGGATGCAATGATCAGAAGCACTAATAGGTAAGAGTACACATATTCCAGTTGTATGTGGCTTGCCCCACTGGAAGCAGACAAATATGATGAAGATTTTTTTGTGGGTCCATCTTAACAAATCGTGATGTTCGGGTGTAACAACCAGTGGGTTATTTAAAGGGAGACTAAAAAAATCTCAGATCATTGTCACCTGAGTACAGACACCATGGGTGACTAGAAGGGTTTTTCCACAAACTGATGGACAGAAATGGGACGCTTGGCTACCACCTGGAAATGGGGCTAGAAATTAGGCAAAGGTGCCCTCAGAAAGTCGTGGGGGAAACTATGCCCTGTATGAAATTAGAAATGGGCTAAAACCAGCCAGAAGTGCACCCCTACATATTTGTCTGAGGACTACCCAAGGACCACAAAATGGGTTGTTTTTAAAACACAAAGGAAAAGCCCTGTATGACAACATATACCGCAAATTAGTACCAGATATTCTAGATCTATCCAGAACCCAGCTGCCAGAGTGGTGCCCTTCCCAACTTCAGAAATTAAATTTGTATCTGACCCATCGGCTGTTAGGACAGAAAACAAAGATTGACATGGGGGAGGTCAGAGCAAGGTCAGTGGGATGCAGTAAAAGAGATATGGTGAATGATTTGGGAACACCTTATGGAACTGGAGTGTCCATGGTTAATACTCTCGAATTAGCTAATTTGGATAATAAGCCATAAAATTTATGAATGCAGTTATTCTGATGCTCTCACCAATAGTCACCTTGGTTAAAGTTAAAGTTAATCTGGACAGTCATCAAAATGCCGAGGGGGGATTGAAAGAAAATTAGACAGACCAACACCTGGTAATGCTGCTAGAAGGACACGTCAGGACACAAGGTCATCCGGATAAAGATAAATGATAACAGTAGGCAGCAGAATAGAACCCTACGCAGCATCTATGGTCAATGGATGGTCAAACAACTGAGGGGAATATCGAACAAGCTAAGCAAAGATAGGTCCAGTGTTGCAACAATGGTGAGCAGATAGAGCACTTGTTCCATGAGAAGAGACACTTCAGTATTTCAAATTGCCGGTTATGGCATCTGACCAAGGTCTGGTTTCATGACGATTGTCAGGGGATCCCAGGAATGGCTGTGGGGATGGTACTAGGGATCGTGATCATTATGCCAAATCAAAAATGGGTCACAAGCCTTCAAAGTGGAAAATGTCAGCACAATCTGAGAGGGAGTATGGTTAGAAGATGATGGACCCCTCCATAACCTGTTCAGAAAGAGGGAAGGGTCCTATGTACCACTGTGGATAAATGTCAGCAGACAAAATAAGAAATTATGTGTCCTGCCCCATGCATTCAAATGAAAATACCTTGTGTGGTTTTCAGTCAAATGCTGTTCTAAATTGTACTGTAGGTACCCGTAGCCTGAACACAGACATCACGAGGTTAGCATATAGGGGGAAGGGAGAATACCGAATCACTACTTACCTACAATACTATCAGTACAGAACCTTCACATATAACACTCAAACCTCCACCTTTTGTATAAGCTAACGCATACTATAATTGCGATTGCAGGGATCACTAGGAGGAGTGAGATCTTTGTCGATGCCGGGGACAAACTCAGAGAAACTGGGGGCTTATTTGGAGAAATATGACACTGGCATTGAACTCCTCCCAGAAAAATTACAACGGGTCTGGACACAATTGGCAAGTGCACCAAAAGCTTTTGAGACTGTATTCGCCAGTCAGAGCAAATTTGAAAGTGTATCAGGGAAATCAAAGTGACTAATTGGTGGGATGTCTTCTGGAACTGGCCTTCAAATGTGTAGATAGACTCATGGGCTATGTCTCTTATCACATCTGGTTGTGTTGTTCATCCTGTTTACTTTGGTCTACTCACCGTCCTCATTGTTAAATTCATCTGCTGGAAGGAGAAACTCATCCAGAAACTAACTATTGATTCTACGTTCCTACAGAAAGAACTAAGAAATTAATTAACCCAGGCTGCATCGCGAAAGAACTATGTAAATTGTTGAGCAGCATGAATTTTACTCTCTTGAATGCTGCCAATTGCCAAAGAAACATTAGGGCAAGCCAGTAATAGTGGCTAATTTTTAATTTATGTATTAAGTTATTTTTATATAGTACTCAAGCTTATTGATGTGCATAAGGAAGGTAGCGTATAGGGTGTTATTATCTATGTATAACGGAGAATCCAGATACTCAAGAGAGCTAGTCTGATATTTGATACATGCCTGCATAAGATTGTGGTCTGAGCCTGTGATCTCATTTTCTCAGACGTTTCAAAGAATCAACAGGAGGGACTGTGGTCAAGTGACAGTGGGTCCAAATTTAAACATTCTAAATTGACATCCAGCTGAAGAAATAGGGCCTGACAAAAAAAGTGGCCAAACTAAATCAAACAGCAGCCAGCAGCTATTGGCTACTGAGAACAGTGAAAACAGAAATCAAAGAGGTTACAAAGATTCAGGGGGAACCAGTTATAACCAGCTCAAAGGTTGTGTATTGGAGAAATGTCAATCAGATATTCTGGCAACTTGACTGCCTGCATATATGCACTTTACACATCTCGGCATGGCAACAGTGAAGGGTGTTGGTGCGACCACATTGGACAATTTGAACCCAGCTTATGACCCAATTGGCCAAAGGCAATGGAACATTCTAGAAGGTCTAATGCAAGGAGGAACAAAAACACGTAAACCTTGAGGCCATCCCTCAATGAAAGCTCGTCAAAGACTTGCAGCTGGCCCAGCAGCGGAGCTACAATCTGGAGAAAGAGAAAAAATCCATCTTGATCTTACAATTTCGTGCAAGAGAGCTACCCAACACCTAGGAGGAAGGAAATTGTAGAAGCTCAGCAAAAACATGTGGATCCTTGCAGGTAATATCCTTTCTCAGATGCATAGAACTAGCTAGAGAGTAAATATTGCAGGAATTTGAGAAATGTTCACATGGTGTTTAACTAAAGAATATTTTGTTAATAAAATCGAATTGAACTGCAAACTGAATTCTGTGTCCCTTCATCCATCTCACTGACGAGAGCACTTGGATAAAGTGTTTTTCATACGTAAACCGCTTAAAGTGTCGAAAGCACGGACAACTATGGGTTTAGCCAATGGTTGTTGCCATCCCAAGTACTGGTGGTGTCACAGACAGGATGGTTTGTCAGTGTAGACAGACCAATAAACAACGGTATCCTGAAACACTCAGCAGCTGAGTGGTTGAGTGAGTGAGTGGGTGGGTGGTTGAGCATTATGCCTGAAGCTTCCAAGGTTGGTGGGGGTGGGGGTGTGGGTGCTGGTGGAAATGTGTCAATTTAATCCACTTCAGAAAGAGCAGGGAGGCTCTGTGTATAGAAGTATTCAACAGGCTCTGCTGAACGTTCACCTTTCTGTTTTCGTTGAGACTAATAGAACTTGAAAATATTTCCAGGTTAATATTGGTGCCATTCAGATTGGCTTAACAGATCATTCTGATTTGTAATAAATATCAGTGCAAACAACTTTTATACTCTGCTAATATATGTGGCAAAAGCAGGTTTCACTCAACATGTTCGGTTCTTACTGAGCAATAAATGAACAAAAACCAATAGTTTAAACGGTTTTTTTTCGGTAATCACCAAATTAAAGGGATATAAAGCATAGACATAAAATGATGATGGTGGGAACCCAAGGGATAAAGATGAGGAGGGATAGAGAAGCATTAACACACATAAACACAGAGACAGTGACACAGAAAAAAGTGAGGACCAAGAACCAAGAAAAGAAGCTGAGAAAGGATTTGTTAGTGGTGTTTGTTGTGTAAGGGCTTTAGGACGTTGAAGCAACCTTGTGATACTATCATGGTGTTGTTCCAAACTGGGTAAAAATAGCACAGCTAAGATAGAAAAGCAGGGAATGCTAAGATATAGTATAAGTCTTCCCATGTGACTGTTAGGAGCACATGCGCAGAAGCAAGTAAATGTGCTAACATTAGACAGTAGAGTTTATGGAAGTCTTGCAATAACATAACAGGAAGATTAGAGACTGATATATTTGTGAATACCACATATTGTGCCAATTCATATTAATTTATAATAAACAGTATTACAAAGAACACATGTCAGACAGTTTTTGACTTTTTCTTTTCCTGGACCAGTCTATCTTGAACCCTAACACCTGAGTATAAAACCACACAACAGAAATGTTCAAAATTAGGAAAGGTCTGGACAGAGTAGATAGGGAGAAATTGTTCCCATTAGTGAAAGGATTGGGAATGCGAGGGCACATATTGAACATAACTGGTAAAAGAAGCAAAACTGACATGAGAAAAATACAGTGAATGGTTAGTGTCTCAATTGCATGGCCTCAGAATGTGGTGGAGGCAGGTTCAATTAAAGGATCAAAAGGGAATTAGACTATAATCAAAAGAGGAGCAATATGCAGGGTTATGAGGAGAAGGCAAGTGAATGGTACTAAGCGAATTGCTCAGTAAAAGAGCTTGTGCAGACATGATAGGTCAAATGTCTTCCTGCACTGTAACATTTGTGAGATACTTTGCTTTCTAAATCATTGAAGTCATTATTCACATGGCAGTTAGATTTTAAGATCTTCTCGGATATCATTTAACAGGATTTCAAAGTCTTTTATTTTATTTATGATTTAACAGATAACTGGCACTCAATAAACACAATTAAAAGCAGTTTGCAGGAGTCAAAATCAAGAAGGCGCAGAAATCATTGGAAATACATCAAGGTACAGATGATTTATTTTGAAACTTTAAAAAACTGCAACTGGTAGAAGTTTGGAAATATAGCAGATCAACCACCCTTCTAAATCGGAAGGCTAATACCTTAGTGGGAGATCATTTTCAAATCAATTTTGATGCTTGAGTCTTTACCTGGAATATTACCCTATCATATTTTGAACTATAAATGCTTTTCATACCTGACAGAACCTGCCAGCGGTGTTATTGATGCTCTACCTGGCCACTAGATCAGAAGTCTCACGACACCAGGTTAGAATCCAACAGGTTTATTTGAAAACACAAGCTTTTGGAGCGTAGCCCTTTTGTCAGGATGAAGGGGTTATGTTCCAAAAGCTTGTGATTTCAAATAAACCTGTTGGATTAGAACCTGGTGTCGTATGACTTCTGACTTTGTCCACCCCAGTCCAACACCAGAACCTCCACATCATGGCCACTAGATGGAATACCATACAGGAGTCAAAAAAGCTTCATAAACTGAAGAAACATTTATTCGGACTTAATTGGGGTTGTGGGAAGGGAACAGAGGGATAGTGATGATGGTAGGAATTACAGAACAAGGAGCAAATAAATGAAAAGGTACTTGGGCACCTGGGATGATGTAGTTTTACTCTACATATTTGGAGACATTGGTAGAGGATATTGAGGACATATCCTGCATGAGGCCTACTTGCCCTCTTCTGTAACGATGCTTTGTTTCTCCATCTTTGGCAGTTACCCTTTAAGCATTTTGCATTTTCTGCTTCCCTGTGCTCCACCAATACTCTTTTGCCTCTAACTTCTAGCGTACTCTGCTCCACTTCATTGCCTCCCTTCCCCCACACCAATATTTCCCCTTACCTATAATATGCTTTAAGCCGGGACACTGTTTAAAACAGCTCATTGTGTTTCATAGTACATTTGTAATTGTACACCAGCACTCTGGCAGCTTCAGATCACTAACCAGGTTCAAATGGACAAATACAGCAACAGCTGAACAGGCCCTGTTCCTTTAAATCCAAATGACAGAAATACAACTGTTAACTCCTAGGCCATCCAATGAGATTTGATTTTTCCATTTTACTTTGACCTTGTCATTCACACTTGTTATAGTTTTTGCTTTTGGAACAAAGTTTCAGTTCAGTGTGACTTTATGGGAAATGCAACTAGCTGACCTTGCTGGATTAAGGTTGCTCCAAGTCCTGTCTCGCTGGTGTCGCACTGTAGGGTAAAGTCATCAATGATGTTTTCATATTTCAGCACTGACATTGGTGTTACTAGTTGCTTGATTTTAGCGAATCATGCTTCTTGTTCTGTCCCAATACCACTGTATGTCCTTGCCTGTAAGCGGTGTAATGGTTCACACTCTGACAACAGATTGGGCAAGAATTTTGCCAAAATTATGAATCCAACAAATCATTGCAGTGCTTTATATCTGCTGGTTGCTGCATAGCTGCTACATCTCTCACTTTTTCAGAACATAGATGAAGACCTTTTGCTGTCAGTGCACCTTTAGGGGACCTTTAATTGTAATTTTGTCTTGTTCAGTTTCAGATTCACATAGTGAACTCTACATGGCCATATTTTGATCAGGGTCAAAAATGGCTTCTCCCATCAAGTCACTGCACCCATTAGCTACCATAAAACCCACTACAGCTCCCACTCCAGGAGAATCATTAACTATCTCAAATTGTCTGCATTGATACTTTTCTGGAAATGGCACCAATTCATTCCTTGTTGTCCTCAGTATCTTGTAAACCTGCACACGGCTGTTGTAATTACAATGCCAGGTCTATGTGGAGTCCAGATGATTTTAAATGTCTTCTTATAGAGCGCGAATGTCCCTTGTGAAGCTGCCCCTAACAGGAATTGCAAGTGAAAAACTCCGCCATAACTGATAGAATGGAGCGGAAGTTGATAATTTTCAGGGTCCCCATGTCCAACATTGAGTCAATTCCTTGTTTGTGAATACTGACATCACCAACACCATTCAGCCCCTGCCAGAAGCTCCCTGTTCTTTCTGATGACCTTTTTTCTTTCATTCATTCATTCATGGGATGTGGGCATTGCTGGCTATGCCAGCATTTATTGCCCATCCCTTGTTGCCCTTGAGAAAGTAGTGATAAACTGCCTTCTTGAACAACTGCATTTCCATTTGCTTTAGGTAGACCCACTATGCAGTTCAAATGCAGTTCATTTGAAATATTGATTGATAAGAATAATACTAGCTCCACAATACTAGCTCCATTGTTAAGATATAGGGGAAATTTTAACCCTAAAAACAGGTGGAGGGGTGTGGGATGTTGGTGAGGGTGATAGCTGCTGATCATAGAATGCTCACATTTTTGGAATATCTCCAACCCAAACTTAACTTACCTCTGATTTTTCTACTTATTATTTTTACTATTATAGAATAAGCAACCAACCCACTCCCAGCAGAAAGATTAGTATTTTAGATATTATAAGGAGGCAGCTTGCCTCAGATTTTATTGATTATTCAGGTTTTACAATGGTCAGTCAGATTTGTTGGGGCTTAGGAAACCAAGCAGCTAAAGGGAGGCAAGAACTGCTGCGTAAAAGGGGTCTTTCTAGCATTGCTTGTGGGCTAGGAACAGAAACAATGCCACCTCCACACCCCTTGCGCTTTTCACGCAAATCTGTTTCTCCTTCTAAAATTAACAACTACCCTCCTCAAGATCACCAATGCCGTCCCACATCATAAGCTCAGACAACTCCTCAACAGCTGGCGGCTTTGTCCCTACACAATGTCCAATTAGGCCATGCTAATGCTTTCACTACTTCAACAATATTGTCCATTCTTGCTTCTGGCCTCCTCTGGAGTATTTCCTGCCTGACATGAGCCAACTCAGTCAGGCTTTTAGGCAGGGGACTTGAATGGAGTAAAGAACACACACTGTCGAAGTAAAACTGTACAGTGTGTGTGCAAACTGGATTTCCAGGTTTCCTGATCACAATACCTCTCCCATCCCAGTCCAAATCAGTGTTTTATCTTCGATCCACATACAGAGCGATTCTGCACTTCAAAGCTGATCATCAGGCTACGCTGGCAACAATCATTGTAATGCTGCAACAAGAAGACTGCATTCAGGGATACACTGCCAGCTCATGGACTGGATCAGGTTGCATCTCTGGGGTCTTCACTCGCTGTCATAGCGCTCACTCACTCTGAGGGTATCTGGATGCTTATAGCTTCCTTACCTTGACTTGATTTGCTTTTTTTACACTTTTGCCCCCTCAGCCAGAGATACCCAATTTCTGTTACTGCTGTATTGCCATGCTGTTTATAAAAGGCACAAAACCTAGAAATGCGTCATTGTTGTCAACAGACCTCAGTAAAGTCAAGGGGGATAGCATTCACTCAGGGGTCCTAACACAGTAAGCCAAGGACAACCTAAGGGGCTACCAATGGAGGGGCTTAGTCATGGTCAATCAGCTGCTTGGTGCAGTCAGAGTCAGAATAGTCTGATGGAAGGGGTGAGGAGCTGAATGTTAGGCAACTGACCACCTGTCATAACTTTTTCTGCCATTATGGACAGTTTTCTTCCTGGATGGGGAGAGAGACAGATAGTAAGGGAGATGAACATGGGTGGCACAGTTGTCACGTTTAGTTTGGTGGGAAAGTGGCCTGAGTGATTGAGTAGGCAGTGCAGAGGGCTCGCAGTGTTAATGGTTCAATGGATTCGGGTGAGTGAGTGAGAGTGAGTGAGGGCAAATGTTGCAGTCAACAGTGAGAAGTGGGTGGAGTTGCAGAGACAGAGTAAGTGAAGTATTGGACAGAATGTAGTGCCATTTAAACTGGCGGAATGGAGAAGGTGATTGACCGGAGTCTTTCAATCTGGTTGGCAACCTTGGACCAAGTTGGCATGGTTTTGGTGTCATGGCCTCTTCTGCTAGTCCTGGGAGAAGAGGAAACCGTGTCTACATCATTCCAACCAGCAGGACCTCCAGGTCCCTGCCACAAAGTAGGACGCCTATTACCCCCTATCCATCATGCCCTGGGCAAATATCAGGAAGAGCAGGGCAGCTCTGGCCTGAAGGCGTTTGTCTAGGTATTCAAAGAGCTTTTAAAGATGGCCCATGTGCAAGGGATGCTGGTGAATTATAGGATGCCTGAGCCCAGTGATAAGTGATAGAAACAAAGTTTAAAAAAGGAAGTTTATAAGACAGGTGTCAGATAGTAAATAGTTGAGAACCAAGCCGAAGACAGAAAGTTCAGAAGGGAGGTGAAAAAGCAATTGAAGAAAGACCGGCAGTTAACGTACAAGGATATCCCAAAGTTTACTATAAACACATCAATTAGGGACCAAAAAGGTAATTTGCACTTCGAGGTAAGGAGCATGGCTTAAATGTTTCTTGAATACTTTGCATCTGTCTTTACCTACAAGGCAGCTGGTGATAAAGGAGGAAACTCGGTTACTAGTAGGGGTTAAAATTGATAAGGAAAAGCTGTTGGATTAGTCTTCTGTACTAGAGGTTGATAAGGCACTGAGGCCCAATGAGGTGCATTCAAGAAAATTTGAGCAAGTGACAGTGGAAATTGCAGATGCACTGACAATGATCTTTAAATCTTCTATGGGTACTAGCAGGTCAGGCAGCATCGGAGGAGTAAAATGGTTGATGTCTTGGGTCAGGACCCTTCTTCAGAACTGGGGAAGGGGAAGGGAGCTGGGAAATAAATAAAAGGAGGAGGGGTGGGGCTGGGGAAAGTAGGTGAGATGATGGTAGGTAGACCCAGGTAGGGGGTGGTGAGGATTGGTCAGTGGGAAGGGTGGGACAGATAGGTGGGAAAGAAGATAGACAGGTTGTGTCAGGTCAAGGAGGTAAGAGGGAGGATGGGTGGGTCTGGGGAAAGGTAGGTCGGGTGGTGATAGGTTGGATTTCCTGCTCCTCTAATGTTGCCTGACCTGCTGTGTTCCTCCAGCTGCACACTGTGTTGACTCTGACTCCAGTGTCTGCAGTCCTTGCTGTCTCCATGGATACGAGCATGGTGCTGGAGGACTGGAGAATTGCAAACGTTATGCCCTTGACCAAAAATATTTGTAAAGATAAGTCTAATAATTATAGAAAAAGGCAAGTTAAATTCAGTGGTGGGACACTTTCCAGAAACAATTCTTTGTGGTAGAATTGATACTCATGTGGAAATATGTGGATTGAATTGGAAGAATCAGCATGGATTTGTTAAGGGATATAATGTCTAACTTGCTGGTGGTTTTGAAGAGGACGCAGAGGCATTGACACAATGCCTCACAACAAACTTGTGAGGAAAGTGATAAGTCACGGAATAAAAGGAACAATAGCAATGTGTATACAAAACTGTCTGATTGATTGAAGTAGAGAGTCATGGTTAATGGGTATTTACTGGGCTGAAAGCAAATTTGTAGTCGAGCTCCCCAGGATTGGTTTTGAGATCCTGATATACAGTAAACTTTTTATTACCTGGCACCTATTGGACCAGGATTGTGCTGATTGATCAAATGTTCTGGATAATCAAGAGGTCCACATAATTAATGTAAATATACACACTCCGTAATAGAAATATAATGCAAGGGGTATACACCTCACTGTTATTTTTTTTTACAGAAAAAATCACTTAAATAATAATATAACTTTACCTTAAATAAAACTTACCGACAGACAGCCTTCACATTCGCAGCATCAACTGACTACTCAGACATCACGGTCGTTTGTGGTATTTGAGGAGAAATTGACTTAAAATTGAATCAACTGTTGGTAGTGTGTGTGGCCATTCATTTGGACAACAAGTATATTTGTGTTCTGAGGAAGGGTCACTGGACCCGAAACTTTAGCTCTGTTTTCTCCATCACAGATGCTGCCAGACCTGCTGAGCTTTTCCAGCAACTTTGTTTTTGCTCCTGATTTACAGCATCTGCAGTTCTTTCGGTTTTTATTGAGTACATTTACATTGCATGGTAAACAAATTTAAAAACCAAAATAATTGAACAGAATAATACAGTAAACTTTGCAACATTTGATGTATACAATTTTTGCTGGTTTGTCGAGACTGCTGGTTCATAAGGTGCGGTTTAAAACATAGATTGGTGTACATAAGTTATCCAGGCCTTTTCGTACAGGGGACGGTGTCAAACTTTATGGACGCCACAAATCTTAGAGAATCTTGGAGGATGCGTAGGAGTAGGGAGACCTGAATATACATGTCCATAAGTCATTAAAGGCAGCAGGACAGGTAGAGAGAGCTGCTAATAGAGGATACAGTATTTTGGGCTTCATAATGGGAGCAGCACAGTGCCACAGTGGTTAGCACTGCTGCCTCACAGCACCAGGGACCTGAGTTGATTCCAGCCTTGGTGACTGTGTGAAATTTACATATTCCCCCTGTGTCAGTGTATGTTTCTG
The DNA here is from genome assembly GCA_024137785.1 of Ginglymostoma cirratum. Classification (NCBI taxonomy): domain Eukaryota; kingdom Metazoa; phylum Chordata; class Chondrichthyes; order Orectolobiformes; family Ginglymostomatidae; genus Ginglymostoma; species Ginglymostoma cirratum. The sequence goes on from JAHRHZ010000024.1 coordinate 31,084,538, forward strand.
CTGGGTGCTCTGGTTTCCTCCCACAGTCCAAAGATGTATAGGTTAGCTGGATTGGTCATGATAAATTGCCTCGTAGTGTCCGGGAATGTGTAGGCTACATGAATTAGTCATAACAAGTGTGGGATAACAGGGAGAGGGTTGGGGAGTGGGTCTGGGTGGGATGCCATTTGGAGGGTTGGCACAAACACCATTGGCCAAATGGCCTCTTTCTGAACTGTAGTGATTCTGTGGATAGAGGCGCAGAGCGCAGAGAGGGAAGGTTATGATTGACTTATCTAAGGCACTGGTTAGACCTCAGCTGAACTATTGTGTGCAGTTCTGAGTGCCACACTATAGGAAGGCAGTGAATGCATCTGAGAGAGAACTAAAGTGGTTTGCAAAGATGGTCCCAGGGATGAGATACTAAGCTGAAGTGCTCAGAGAAGCAATTGAAATGAACTGAATGGCCTCATTCTGCACTGTAACAAATCTATGATTCTGTGGATGCAATAGGTATGGCAAGGTTCTTCCCTGTCATCACAAAGGAGAGGAATGTAGGCACTCTAGTTAACGAGGAGAAATGTGAAACATTAGCTAAATGAGTATAATGAGAAGGAACTTCAGGGACTGACCTTTTTGAAGGTGGATGAAACAAAAAGCCAAATTAATTGCATCATGGGCTATTAAAGGAATCCAGGGAAAAAAATGAATTATCTGAGGATCATCTTCCAATCCACATTAGACATAGACAAAGAATGGAAATCTGTGAACATTGTTCAAAATGAGTGCGATGACTAGGCCAAATAATTATCGGTGGCCAGTTTGACCTCAGTGGTGGGCAAGTTACCAGAATCAATGTTGAGAGATAGGATTAATTATTACTTGGAAAGGCACAGATTCATCAGTGATGGTCAACATGGTTTTGTTATGGGACTATTGTGTCTTACTAACATAATTGAATTGTTTGAGGAGGTGATGGTAAGGATTGTGTAGTGGATGTAGCTTACATGGATTTTAATAATGCATTTGACAAGGTACCACATGGCAGACTGGTCAAAAAGTTAAAGCCCTGAGGATGTTGGGGTATGTGGTGAGTTGGATCCAAGATTGATTCAGAAACAGAAATCAAAGGTTAACAAGGTGTGGAGCTGGATGAACACAATAGGCCAGGCAGCATCAGAGGATCAGGAAAGCTGACGTTTCAGGTCTGGATCCTTCTTCAGACATGCCATTTCTGAAGAAGGGTCCAGACCTGAAATGTCAGCTTTCTTGCTTCTCTGATGCTGCCTGGCCTGTTGTGTTCATCCAGCTCCACACCTTGATATCTCAGAGTCCAGCATCGGCAGTCCCTACTATCTCTGAGAAATCAAATGTTAATGGTCAATGGATGTTTTTTGTGAATGGAAAGCAGTTTCCAATGGTATTTTACAAGCCTTAGTTCTTCACTGTTTCTAATATGCATTAATGATTTAGACGTAAATGCAAGAAGCATGATTGGAATATTTGCAGATGACAGAAAAATTGGCAGTTTAGTTGAGAGTGAAGAAGGTGGCTATGGACTGCAGAATGATGTCAATTTGGTTAAGTGGAAATGTAGCAAATGGAATTCAATCCAGAGAAGTGCAAGGATATGCATTTGGGGAGGATAAACAAAGCAGGAATACTTAACACATAGGAGGATATTTAATGGGCTATGGGAAGTAGAGAATTTGGCACACGCACCCACAGGTCCCTGAAGTTGGCAGGAAAGGTAGATAAGGTGGTAAAGAAAGCATATGGGATGTATATGTGATGATTTCCTCTTTTGGGTGAGGGATTGAATACCAAATCAAGGAAGTAACACTGGAACTCTAGAAAAGATAGGTTAGGGCACAGCTGCATTTTGTGTACTTTTCCAGTTACTACATTACAGGGAGGGCATATTTATTCTAAAGGCAGTACAGAGGACATTTAGAAGAATATTCCCAGAGCTTGAAAATTGCAGTTACGAGGAAACCTTGGACAGACTAGGATTATTTTCCTTAGAAGAGGGCGCTGAGAGGTGACTTAATTGAGGTGTGCAAAATAATGAGAGGCTTAGAATCATAGAATCACTAAAGTGCAGAAAGAGGCCATTTGGCTTATTGAGTCTGCGCCAATGCTCTGAGAACATCACACCCAGACCCAATCCCCCACCCTATCCCATAACCCACCTAGACTGCACATTCCTACATATTAAAGGGTAATTTAGCATGGATATTTTTGCACAGGGAAGATCTGTTTCCCCTAGTTGTGAAGTAAGTTACCAGGAGGCATGGATTCAAGGTGATTGCTGGGAGGATTACAGAGGGCTTGAAGAAAAGTGTTTTCACTCAGCAGATGGCGATTGTTTGGAAATTGCTGGGTGGTTTGGTGGTTGAGGTAGAAGTCTTGAACCTATTTAAAAGGAACCTGGATGAGCCTCTGCAATATCTTTTCATCCATTAACCCCCATCTGTAAATCACACATGTTTTCCAATCGATTAATTTATGTACAAAACCTGTTAGGGGTATGCAGACCTCAAAGTTGGGGGACAGGTAGTGAGAGAGGGAGGGGACTAAATTTAAATGGAGTTAGAAGTGGAGATAAACACTTCACCCTCAACAGTGCTCACATTTCTCAAAAGACAAAAAGCCTATTGGTGCACATATTGAGCTCCTTCTCTAGGGACTTGAATGTAGCCATGAAAGAAGGGCAAACAGTCGACAGCTACAAGCCCCTCCACTCCCCACTGCCTGGATCTGTTAATGGCCAACTTGGCGAAGCCCAGGAGCAATTCAATGAGCAGAACCACACCCCTCCACACTGTTACCCTAAGATCAGGAGTGATCGGCTGAAGTTCAATCAGAAGTACAACGAAAGGTTTTTCAGATAATAAAAAGGGCCCACAAGCAATATATTCATGGGTCATGGACTCCACAGCACTGCAAAATAAACAGCTATAGATAACAAGGTGTAGAGCTGGATGAACACAGCAGGCCAAGCAGCATCAGAGGAGCAGGAAAGCTGACGTTTTGGGTTGATACCCTTCTTCAGAAAAAACAAAAAAATTTTTCTGAAGAAGGGTCTCGACCCAAAACATCAGCTTTCCTGCTCCTATGATGCTGCTTGGCCTGCTGTGTTCATCCAGCTCTACACCTTGTTATCTCGGATTCTCCAGCATCGGCAGTTCCTACTATCTCTGTAACAAAATAAACAGCTGTAGTGTTGCAATCTGCAAGGCATGGACCAGATGCTGGAAAGTGGGATGAGAAAGAATGATTGAGCTGGTACAGACATGATGGACTGAATGGCCTCTTTGTGTTATGTAATTTTTCTAAGATTTTCTGGTCTTGAGAAGGAAACAATTGATTTCTAGGGCTGCTGGTCTCAGTCAGAGTATATATTCAGCAAAGTAGTTTGCTTCTTTAAAAACCAACACACATGATGTGCCCTTCAGGCTCCTTTTCATTCTGGCAGTATCCCCCATTGATCTGTGAGTTAACCAGCTCAAGTATTATCAACATGAGAAGCTCATTTACATTGTATTAATAAAAATAACCCTGGAAATATGCATTGGGTCAATGCATTAAAATGTTCCCCACACATTCTGAATGAGTGTTTGAAAATTTGACTTCATTTTCTCTGTGATACACATGAGCAAAACAGCCACCATAAAAATGAAGCAACTGTCAGATTATTGATAAATGCATTGAAATAACCTCAAGACACCAACTTTATTGAATTTCAGGAATTGGCTGGAACCTTATTAGCAAGGTGATGAAGCAGAATATTGGAAATGCCATAGATTGATAAGGGAAGGATGTGCATTAGCCTAATTTTAACCCAACAATTTCGGACACAGTGAGGGCACTTGTGGTGCAGTGGTAGTGTCCCTACCTCTGAGCCAAAAGACATATGTTCGAGTTCCACCTGCTCCAGAGGTGTGTCATAATGTTTCTGAACAGTTTGATTAAAAATATCTACAATTTTCCACATGCCTATAATCTCACGGTGCCATTATGTGGAGATTATTATGAGAAGGACTGTTGAGACTTCTGATCAAGAAAATGAAAAAGATAAGCCAATACACACAAACAGCAAATGTTTTAGAAGTTGAAATGCCTCAGTGAATGTTAGGACACAAACTTCAGGCAGAAGAGACTTGGGGGGATTGGTATGAGTGACCAATATGATAAAGTAAAATCCAAACTGCTGCTCTTCCCAAGACAGGAAATGAGAAATTCTACCCTTTGAGCGTGTGGGACTTGAACCTGGGCCTCCCTTGCAGGGAAGTGTACACCAGCCTGATTCTTCCAATATGGGGAACAATGAACAAATCAATTTAAGCTGCTGATGTGTGCTAGGAACATTAGTGCACTTACACAGGATGTTAACACTTCCAATGGTGTTTCCACCCACCTGGACCGCTCCATGTTCAAATGGACATAACCATGCACTTGGGTGCTGTTTGCTCTCTTGCTGCACTGATTTCAAAAGGTTTAAACAGGGTGTCACACACTCCGATATTGGCAGAAACTCTGATATAGCTAGTACCCCTTAGGCCCCAACCCAGTTTAGCCCCTTCAGTTACAGGTCAGCTGTATCCACCCAGCTTGACTCCAAACCCTGCTCATTATCTCCTTGATTCAAGTCAGCCATCCCTCAACACAACTCAACATGACTAGAAATGTTTCAGACCCTGATAGACCACAACATACTCCAACCCACCCCAACACCACCCTTGACACAGCATAGACCTTGATAGAGCTCGGTAGCAGCCCCAAGTCAACGCAGCAACCCCTTCGATATAGCTCAGGTGGCTGTACTTTCACCGCTACAGATTAATTCTTCTTTCTCCCTCCCAAAAATGTTCACAACACGCTGCCCACCCAACCACTAATATCAATACCCCTCTTGATGATGCCAATAAACTAATAACAGATCTTCAAGGACATCTTCAATTGATGACAAGAAAAGGGCAGTGGATTTGTTTTAATTGAGCTTTCTTCACCTCTTACCATCCCTCCTCTGCTTCTCACTGAATCAAATCTGAATGTGGGTCCAGAAGTTGCAAAGATTCCAGTATGAAAAGCTAAGTGGGCAGTTTGAATCACAATCTACGATATGAGCTTCTACTCAAAGATGTACTTTGTCAGAGTTGGTGAATCATAATTTGACTTGTCTTAGGGCACATTTTCTCATCTTGGGCATGTGCTGGAGCATCTGTTGAGCACGCAGCATGATATTTCCCATAGTTTTTCTTTAAATAGTTCAATGAAACAAAGGTTTCAGAACAGAGACATAACAGAACTAGATGAGAAGTCCACAACATCGTGAAGATCCATTGGCTGTCAATACATCTGAAGATAAACAAAAGAAAGAAAAAATATCAGAGTCAGGCATGTGTGGCATTTATCGCTTTAGATATTATGCCAAGTAAGACTGGTTTAACTAAATCAACTGTCTTCTTTGGAGAATGTTAATTCCATCCCAGTTAATCATATGATGTCACCACAGAAAGACACCATTACAATCTAAATAAATTCTGTAGATTTAGTGTTCTATGTGACTAATACCTTCAGTGACACTGCGTTCAATGCATATAGTGTATGCATTGCAAGTTCTAAGGACAGTCATTCATTGCAGAAGACTGCAGACTCAATGAAAAGTGAGGAAAAATTATAAAATGACATTGTTCTAACAAACATTGAAAAGAGAAAAATCTTAAGAATAAATTGCAAGTCTTCAACTGTTTAATTATTTTGAGGGATAATTTGTGAAATGCCAATGTCACTGGTCTAGTAAACTAAAGACAGATACTTGGGGGTTCAATCTCACTATGGTGGCTGGTAGAATTTTAAATCCAATTAATAAAATCTGCAAGTGAAAGCTTATCTCAGTAATGGTGACTATGCAATGATCATTGATTGCTATAAACAAATGTCTTTTGTGGTAGGAAATCTGGAATATGATGCAACTCCAGATCTATAGCAATGTGGTTGACTCCTAACAGCCTTCTAAAATTCCTGAGCAAGCCTTTCAGTTCAAGGGTAATTAAGGATGAGCAATAAATGTTGGCCCTGTCAGTGATGTCCACATCTAATGGAAGAGTAAATAATGTGTGCACAAAGAAATTATTAAGGACCAAGGATGATGTTCACACCATAATGTTATCATGTACAAAATGTGGGAAGTTTTTAATTTGACCAAGGCTGGCAGTAAAGATTCCTTCCTCAGCTTGTTCCTTAAGCATCCCAGATCCATGTAGCGGACTGGTAATTAAACCTGTATGAAAAGCTAGTTCAACAATGTTCACCACGACTTAATACCAATAATAATAGATGTATCAGAACACAGCTTTTGCAGTGGTGTCCTTCTCCATTGAAATGACTGGATTCACACCTGACCCAGAGGATAATATGCCAAGGGATAGAAAGATATGAGGGTGAACCCTGACCTGAAACTGACAAGCATAAGAGAAGGGAATGCCTTAATGATCTAGCGACAGCATGTGGGTGGGATTTGGATAATAAATTCAGGATCTTAACCCAACATGTCAACAGGCTTGGAGGAAATGAAAGTGGCGAAGTGGCAGGGAACAGCAGGGCATTTGACTGGGAACCAGGTAAGTCACCACCTATTCACCATACTCAAAGGACATGTAAAAACCCATCGATCAGATCACTCAGGGCAAAATCATAGATAACAGCAGGCAACAAAATTGCACCCTGTGTAGTATCTTTGCAAACTGGATGGTTGAGCCACTGATCTCAGACAGGCGAGATAAGGGAAAGTTCCATCTTGGATCAACAATGAATATTTGGAATAACTATTCCAGGGAAGGAAACATGCCAACATTCCCAGCAGTCAGTTGTGGCAGGTATCCAAGGTGTATTCAATGACAGCAGCAAAGATATTGACATCGATTGAAGAAAAACAAAGTTCATAAATGCAAGTGATGAGTTGAAAGAAACAGTTGAGAATATTTTGAAATATATCACACTGGTATAAAAGCTTGACCAGAAAAATTGGATCAAGTACAAATGCAGTTAATGAATACTCATCAAACATTTGCAAAAATAGCACAAAACATAAAGGAGTTGAAAGATGAAATGGAAGAGATTCAATCCACAAAATGGAGTGACGTCTTTTTGAATTGGAGTGGAAATCCACAAATTCATCTATGGATTTGGCTCCTCGCATATCTATCCATGATGCTAATTGTAGTCACCTTGGTATACCTCAGGATAACCGTGGTTAAGATCGCAGACTAGAAAAGTCAGCTATCCCAATTGATGGGCAAACTCACCGTAACTGAGATAATAGGAACTGCAGACGCTGGAGAATCTGAGATAACAATGTGTAGAGCTGGATGAACACAGCAGGCCAAGCAGCATCTGAAGAGCAGTAAGGCTGACGTTTCGGGCCTGAAGAAGGGTCTAGGCTCGAAATGTCAGCCTTCCTGCTCCTCTGATGCTGGTTGGCCTGCTGTGTTCATCTAGCTCTACACTTTGTTATCTCACTGTGACTAATGCCTACACATGCACCCAGGGATTATAACACAGATGCAACTCCCAGGGTTATCACAATTATCACTTATATTTGGTTTGATTACTGTGATGCTTGACAATCCTCAACTGGATTATCACCATGGGATTTTTCTGTTTTTATACAAAATTTTGTATGTATCTAAGTATCACAACTCTAAACCAGTTATTATGGCAGGATTTTCTTTTTTTGTACGCATAGTCATACCACTTATCAGATATATGATGGTAGTTTTGACTAAGGTATATAATAGCTTTCACCTTAACACAGTAGCCTCCACTGACAACGGCAAAAGCCAACTTTTACAATTAGATTTGAACTTCATTCGCAGAAGATACTTTTCAATTAAAATGGGGGAAATGTAGCAGCCTCCTGGTTGCTGAAACACAGATAGATAGGAAATGTGGTCAAACAGCAAGGGATGCTGGGTATGATAGCCAAGTAAATCTCTGAAATCACAAAACCCAGATACAAACAGCAACTAGGCGCTAAAGATGTTACCATAGTGTAAAGGACATGTCCGGTCAACAATCATCCTGGATAGACATATCTCATCGACTAAACAAAGAAGAACTGCATGGTAGGAACCGAAAGCCAGACACTCAAGCCTAAAACAATGGAACAAATATTAATAGGATAATTGTAGATTAACAAAGCCTTCCAAACAAACCATCGGTAAGCATTAAGGAGGATCTCCTAATTCCTAAAGCTATAGGAACATCCAGAAGCGAGGGGAAAAGATATCAACATAGAACTTTCCTGTAGATGAAGCAGAAAACCTTCCAAGGAGACTGGCATGGCAAATGGCAGAGATCCACTAAGTGTCTGGAGAGAGAGATGAGAGAGCAACATCCCCACAGTCCCGTAGAGTGACAAAGACAGAGAGAGCGCAGTTGCACAAAACTACAAGAGACTCAGGAAGGATTGTAAACTTAATGGGCTGGATAGGATTAGAGATAGTATTGTTTAGTATTGAAAGCAATTGTAACTTGTTTCCAAATAAAGTTGAGATGGTTTTGCATTGGTACCAATTTGTGCTCATAGTGATTTGACCGCAACCATACTGCGGGAGACCTGGGCAATTAAATTCACAACGTTCTGGTTAGAGTTGTTTAACTTGTTCAATGAGGCACGTGCAGCCTCTGATATAACTGAGGAGGGACATGACAACACATGATTCAAGCAATGTGTGGAATGTTATCCTTCAGACAATACCATATAATAATGGGCATATCTGGGACCCAGCTACTGGACTGGTATCCTTTGCCATTGAAACAGCTCTACTTGCACCTGACCCTGAGGATAATGGAGAAAAGGACAGTAAGGTACGAGGGCGAATCGCGGATTGCAAGTGAAAAGCGTAACAGAACAGATTTCCTCCATGATCAAGCAACAGCGCATGGGGAAGGAGTCTTGACAGTTAATTGCCTTGATTTGGCCAATCTGGATAATAAACTCACAATCTTAATCTGACAAGTCAGAAAGACTTTGGCAGAACTGAACGATGACAGTGGCAGGTGACAACAGCATAATAGATGGGTACCAGGCCAGCCACCATCTCGTGACCACGCCCAAAAATGCATCAACCGGATCTCTCTGGGCAAAACCATCGATTAGAGCAGGCAACAAATTCGCACCGTATATAGTATGGAGGAATCTGAACAGTTGAGCATGCAAAAATCTGTCAATCAAATCTCTCAGTACAAAATCATAAATGACAGCTGGCAACAAAATTGCACTCTGTGTAGTATCTATGGAAACTGGATGGTTGAGCAACTGATGGAGGATCCCAGACAGGCTAGATAGGGGAAAGTCCTGTTCTGGATCAGTGACAAACATCTGGAACATCTGTTCCAGGGAAGGAAACACGCCAACATTTCGAGCTGCCAACTGCGGCAGTTATCCACCGTATAGTTCAATGACAGCTGCAAGGAAACTGACATCTACTGAAGACAAACAACATTCGTAAATATGAGTGATGCATTGAAATAAACTCTTGGGGAATATTTTGAAAAATATGACACTTTTATGATACTCTTAGGTATAAAACTGTTACCAAAAAGATTGGATCAAATACAAATGCAATTGATGAACACTTACCAAATTTTTAGAGTCATAGAGCGGTACAGCATGGAACCAACTTGTCCATGCCGACCAGATATCCAAAATTAAGCTAGTCCCATTTGCCAGTATTTGGCCCATATCCCTCTAAACCGTTCCTATTCATATACCCATCTAGATGCCTTTTAAATATTGTCATTGTACCAGCCTCCACCACTTCCTCTGATGGCTCATTCCATACACACACTGCCCGCTGCAGGAAAATGTTGCCTCTTAGGCCCCTTTAAAATCTTCCCCCCACCCCAATCTTAAACCTATGCCCTCTAGTTTTGGAATTGCCTACCCTTGGTGAAAGACCATGGCTTGTCACCCTATTTATGTCCCTCATGATTTTATAAACTTCTATAAGGTCACCCCTCAGGCCAAATAGCCTCAGCATATTCTGCCTCTTTCTATAGCTCAAATCCTCAAAACCTGGCAACACTCTTGTAAATGTTTTCTGAACCCTTTCACACTTCACAACATCCTTCCAATAGCAGGAGAGAAGAACTGATGAAAGTATTCCAAGAATCGCCTAACCAATGTCCTATACAGCTGCAACATGACCTCCCAACTCCTATACTCAATGCACCGACCAATAAAGGCAAGCATACCAAATGCCTTCTTCACTGCCCTGTCTACCTGCAACATTACTTTCAAGGAACTATGAACCTGCACTCCAAGGTCTCTTTGTTCATCAACAGGACCTTATCATTAAGTGTATCAGTCCTGCCCTGATTTGCCTTTCCAAAAAGCAGCACCTCACATTTAGCTAAATTAAACTCCATCTGCTACTTCTCGGTCCATTGGCCCATCTGATCAAGATCCCATTGTACTTTTAGATAACCTTCTTGGCTGTCCACTACACCTCCAATTTTGGTGCTATCTGCAAACTTACTAACCATGGCTCTATGTTCACATCCAAATCATTTATATAAATGACAAAAAGCAGTGGACCCAGCACCGATCCTTGTGCCACACCGCTGGTGACAGGCCTCCAGTCTGAAAACTACCCTCTACCACTAACCTGTGTCTTCTACCTTTGAGCCAGTTCTGTATCCAACTGGCTAGTTCTCCCTGTATACCATGTGATCTAACCTTGCTAACCATGAAAAACCTTATCAAATGCCTTACTGAAATCCATATAGATCACATCCACCACTTTGCCTTCATCAATCCTCTTTGTTACTTCTTCAAAAAATTCAATCAAGTTAGTGAGACATGATTTCTCATGCATAAAGCCATGTTGACTATCCCTAATCAGTCCTTGCCTTTCCAAATACATGTAAATCCTATGCCTCAGAATCCCCTCCAAGAATGTGCCCAACACTGATGTCAGGCTCACCAGTCAATAGTTCCCTAGCTTTTCCTTCCTGCCTTTCTTAAATAATGGCACTATGTTAGCCAACTTCCAGTCTTCCGGCACCTCACCTGTGGAAATAGATGAAACAAATACCTCAGCAAGGGACCCAGCAATCACTTCCTAAGCTTCCCACAAAGTTCTAGGGTACGCCTGATCAAGCTCCAGGGATTTACCAACCTTTATGCATATTAAAACATCCAGCACCTCCTCTCTGTAATAGGGACATTTTTCAAGGTGTCGCTATTTATTTACCCAAGTTCTTTAGCTTTCGTATCCAAAGTAAACACTGATGCAAAATACTCATTTAGCATCTCCCCAATTTCTTGTGGTTTCACATGTAGGCAGCCTTTCTGATCTTTAAGGGGCCCTATTCTCTCCCTAGTTTCCTTTTTGCTCTTAATGTATTTGTGAAATTCCTTTGGATTCTTCTTAACCCTATTTGCCAAAGCTATCTCATGTCCCCTTTTTGCCCTCCTGATTTCCATTTAAGTGTATTTCTATGGCATTTGTACTCTTCTAGGGATTCACTCGATCCCTGCTGTTTATACCTGACATATGCTTCCTTCTTTTTCTTGACCACAACCTGAATTTCTTTAGTCATCCAGTCTTCCCTGCACCTATGAGCCTTGCCCTTCACCCTAACAGGAACATACTATCTCTGGACTCTCATAATCTCATTTTGAATGCTTTCCACTTGTCAGCCATCCCTTTACCAGTGAATATGTCTAATACTGTCAAAATTGGCTCTACTCAATTTCGAACATTTAACTTTTAGATCTGGTCTATCCTTCTCCATCACTATTCTGAAACTAATACAATTATGATCAGTGCCTCCAATTCAGGTGCAATCCATCCTGCTTATACAGATTACTTCTATCGCAGAAGAGATTCTAATGATCCGAAAATGTGAATCCTTCTCCCCTACACCAGCTCCAAAGCCATGCATTCATCTGCTGTATCCTCCTATTCCTACTCTCACTAGCTCATCGCACTGGGAGTAATTCAGATATTACTACCCTCAAGGACTTACCTTTTTAAATTTCTGCCTAATTTCCTATATTCTGTCCTCAGAACCTCATCTTTTCTCATCCTATGTGGTTAATTCCAATGTGTACAATGACAACCTGCTGGTCCCTCTCCCCTTTGAGAATATTCTGCACACTCTCCAAGATGTCCTTGAGCCTGGCACCAAGGAGGCCACACACCATTCTGATGTCTCGTTATTGGCCGTAGAAACATCTGTCTGTGCCTCTGACTGGATTGTCCCCTATCACAATTGATTGCTTGGAACCTGACTTAGCCCTCGTTACAGTAGAGCCAGTCTCAGTACCAGAATTTGCCAGTGCTATATTCCCCTGAAAGTCCATCACCCTCTGCATTTTCCAAAACAGCATATTTGTTTGAGATGGGGATAGCCGCAGGTTGTGAAAATAAAACACAAAGGAGTTGAAAGATGAAGTGGATGAGCTTCAGCCTATCAATGGATGTCATGACTTTTGAAATTGGGGTTTAAATCTACAAATTCATCCATGGATTCGGCTCTTCTCACATTTAGCTGTGGTCCTAATTGTACTCACCTGTCAGGATGCTGGTGGTTAAGATTGCACACTGGAAAAGACAGATAACCAAACAGATGGGCACATTCACAATGATTAATCCCTATAGACGCACCCAAGGGTTGTAAGATAAAAGGAATGTGCAGGGTTATGACTATTGTCACTTCTGTTTGTTCAGATTAGTGTGTGTGACCTACGAATCACAATCCTGTATGGATTATTGCCATGAGATTTTTCTATTTTAATTTGGGATTTTTTTGTACATACACCTAAATTGCTTATCAGACAAATGAAGATAAACTTGACCAATGTTCATAATGGCCTCCACCTTAACATGTAGCCTCCCCTGACAACAACCAGAACATAATGTTACAATTAGGTTTTAAGTTCCTTTGCAGAAGATTCTTTCTGCTCTAAACAGGGAAATTGTAGGACAGATAGATCGCCAACTTCACCCAAACAACAGGGAAGCTGGGTATGTTGGCCAAGAAAATTTCTGAAGTCACAAAACCCAGACAGAAACTAAATGCTAATGACATTAGCGTAGTGTAAAGGACATATGCTGTCAACGGTCATCCTGGGTAGTCATATCTCATCAACTAAACAAAGAAGGATGCATTTCTGCAACCAAGAAACCAAACACTAAAGCTTAATACAAGGGAACAAACATTGACAGGATGTTTAATGACTATTAAAGCCATCTAAACCATTGGTAGCCATTAAGCAAGATTTCTTGATTGGCTGAAGCAATAGAAAGATGCAGAAGCAAGGGGAAAAAGTATAAAAATAGAACTTACCTGTTGATTAAGGAGGAGACCTTTCAAGGAGACAAGCATGGGAAAATTCAGAGACCTGCTGATAGAGGGAGAGTGAGAGAGAGAGAGAGAGAAAGAGCAGCTTCGCAGCCTCACAGAGAGACAGACAGAGGGAACATAGCTCTGCAAAAATGTGAGACTTGGGATGTATTGTCATCTTAAGGGGCCAAAGAGATTTAAAGATAAGATTGTTTAATATGAAAAGCGATTGTAATGTTTCCTAATAAGACCAAAAATCACCAGGTTATAGTCCAACAGGTTTATTTGAAAATGCAACCCTTCATAACACAGCTCCTTCATCAGGCATAGTGTGAGAGAGAGAAAGGTCTAAGACACAGAATTTATGAACAGAAAGGTGACAACCCTGAAACTGGCTGCCTCTAGTTGAATCGTTAATCAGTTAGGAAGGAAACTACTGATTAAAATGTAAAATCCACATTCCTCTCAAGTCATTGACCTGAGATAATTAAAGGTTTTATCAATGTATACAAGAGGTAACATCTCAGGTCAGACAATGCATTTTAGGTGTGAGGTCTTGCTTAGAATCTGTCCATGTTTTAAACTGGTGTCAGGTTTTTTTTGGGCATAACAGAATGTATCTGCAACTACACAAACATCTTAGATGAAATAATTCATGTCTGTGGCTGTGTGTGTACATGTGTGTGTCAGTGTCTATGTGTGTACGTGTGTGTGTTCGTGCCTCTGTGTGTGTCTGTGCCTGAGTCCGTGTGTGTGTGTGTGTGTGTGTGTATGTGAGAAAGCGAGCGAGAAAGAGAGAGAGTGTGCGCATGTGTGTGTGTTTGTGCATGTGAGTGCGTGTGAGTGTGTGTGTGTGTGTGTATGTGAGAGAGAGAGAGAGAATGTGTTTGTGTGAGAGTGTGTGTGTATACGTCCAGATGAGGCAACAGAACTACACCACCTACATGCGCACCAAGATCAAGAAACTCTTGGCATCACCACCAGAAATAACCAAGCTTCCCCTGATACCACGGTGAAAACGTTACCACAGTTGAACCCGACCGCAAAAATTAATCCCAATGGCCTCACGGCAGAAACAGAGGAATTCATCAGGAGAATAAGACTCTGGGAATCTTCCACAAACCCCAAGAAGTTAGCAGTGAGCCCATTGAGACAACAATTGAACCCGAACAGTTGATAAGAGACATCTGTGGTGGAGCAGCCAAAGAAGGAATCGAATTCGCCCCTTCCAGAAGGCCATTGCCCTAGGTTCGACATGAAGGCTTAAGCCATCAGGAAACACATGAGTGCCAGATTCATCAGTCATGCTTACTAGGTAGCGCAGAATGTCACCCAGGCACAACACGACGCCATCCAAGCTCTCAAGACCAATCACAACATTGTCATCAAACCAGCAGACAAAAGAGGAGCCATCATCAAGCAGAATGATGATCTGTTGGGCGGTATGGTGGCTCAGTGGTTAGCCCTGCTGCCTCACAGCACCAGGGACCCGGGTTCGATTCCAGCCTCGGGTGTCTGTCTGTGTGGAGTTTGCATATTCTCCCCAGGTCTGCGTGGGTTTCCTCCGGTTTCCTCCCACAGTCCAAAGATGTGCAGGTTAGGTGGATTGGCCATGCTAAATTGCCTGTAGTGTTCAGGGAGGTGTAGGTTAGGTGGGTTGTTGTGGGGGTGGGTCTGGGTGGGATGCTGCGAGGTTCGGTGTGGACTTGTTGGGCCGAAGGGCCTGTTTCCACACTGTGAGGGATTCTAATGTCTCTCAGAATAGAACAGACTACTGCAAGGAAGTGTACCAACAACTGAACAACCAGGTACACTACAGACAATTGCCTGCCGATCCGACCAGAGAACACACCTATGAACTCAACAGACTGATGAAAACTTTTGATCAAGTCCTTCAAAGTACCCTACACACTCTCATCCTACGTATTTCTCACTAAGGGGACTTCTACTGCCTTCCAAAAATTCACAAAGCCAACACACCTGGACATCCAATGGGACCCTATGTCAAGGGCATCTTGTAACATATTTTACAAAGAACTCCCAGCCTCTGTCATGACACCACAGATTTCCTACAGAAACTCAGCACCCACGGACCAGTTGAACCACAAATACTCCTTGTCACAATGAACGTTTCAGCACTCTACACCAGCATCCCCCACAACAACTGCATCGCTGCAACAGCCTCAGTACTCAACACCAACAGCTGCCAGACACCAGCCTACAATTCATCTGCTTCACCCTCGACCAAAATGTTTTCACCCACTACAATCTGTTCTTCATTCAGACATACAGAACAGCCATTTGGACCAAATTTGCACCGCAATATGCCAACATTTTCATGCACAAGTTTGAACAAGACTTCTTTGCTATGCAAGACCTCCAACCAACACATACACCAGATGCATGGATGACATTTTCTTCCTTTGGTCTCATGGCAAGGAATCATTGAAACAACTGCATAGTGATATCAACAAGGTTCATCCCACCATCAGACTTACCATGGACTACTCTCGAATCATTCTCATTCTTGGACCCATGCATCTCCATCAAGGATGGGCACCTCACTCTACGGCAGGCCCATGGATAACCACATAATGATGCATTTCTCTAGTTCGCACCCTAAATGTATTAAAAAAGCCATCCCCTACGGACAAGCCCTATGCATACACAGGATCTGCTCAGATGAGGGGGGATGCGACGGACACCTGAAAGTGTTGAAGGTTGTCCTCATAAAAACAGGGTATGATGCTTAACTCATTGATTGCCAATTCTGTTGTACCACAGAGAAAAACCATAATGACCTCCTCAGAAGACAAACACAAGATGCGACCTATAGGGTACCCTTCATCGTCCAGAACTTCCCCAGAGTGGAGAAACTACATTACGGTCTTCGAAGGCTTCAACACATTATTGACAATGATGAGTACCTCACTGTGATCTTCTCTACGCCTCCACTTCTCACCTTCCAACAAGCACTATACCTTAAACAGACCATTGTTCGCAGCAAACTGCCCATCCTTCAGGATGACATTGACCACAGCACCACAAAACCTTGCCATGGCACCCTCTGCAAGACATGTCAGATGATCGGCATGGATCGCCATCACACGTGGGAACACCACCCACCTCGTAGACAGCAGATATTCACGTGATTCAGCCAATGTTGTCTATGTCATGCGATGCAGGCAAGGATGCCCCGAGGCATGGTATATTGGCAAATCCATGCACATACTACAGCAACGGATTAATGGACACCGTGCAATGAACATTGTACAGGGGTGTTTCCTCCCACTGGGGGAACACTTAAGGGGTCAAGGACACTCAGTCTCCAATTTTCGGGTAAACATCCTTCAACGTTGACTTCAAGATACATAACAATGCAAAATCGCCAAGCAGAGGCTAGTAGCCAAAACAGCCTCAATTGTGATCTCGGGTTCATGTCGCACTACAGGTGGCTCCACCACTCTATATACTCCCACACACATACTTACTTACACACCCACACACACACACACACACACACACACAAAAACACTGACATGCACAGTCGCACACTTACACAGATCCTCTCTCACACACACTCTCTCATGCACGCACACACACACACACACAAACACACACACACATGAATTATGTCATCCAACACATTTGTATAGCTGCAGATACATTCTGTTTTGCTCAAAAAAAATCTGACCCCAGTTTAAAACATAGATAGATTCTAAGCAAGAACTCACACTTAAGATGCATTGTCTGCCCTGAGATGTCACCTCTTGCATACATTGATAAGACCTTTAATTATCTTGGGATAATGACTTGAGAGGAATCTGAATTTTGCATTTTAATCAGTAGTCTCTTTCCTAACTGATGAATGATTCAACAAGAGGCGGCCAGTTTTAGGATTGTCTCTGTTTATAAATTGTGTGTCTTATACCCTCTCTCTCTCACACTATGCCTGAGGAAGGAGTTGAGCTGTGAAAGCTTGTATTTTCTAATAAACCTGTTGGACTATGACCTCATGTTGAGTGATTTTTGACCTTGTTCACTGCAGTCCAATGCTGGCATCTCCACCTCCTGTTTCCTTACAAGGTTGAGAGTGTTTTGTATTGGAACTGACTTGTGCTCATAGTGATTTGACTGCTTTGGTATTGTGGGACACCTGGGCAAATTCACTCATAACATTCTGGTTGGAGTTGTCTAACTTGTTTAAAGAGGCACACGTGCAGCCTCTGAGAGGAGGATATTTAAGGAGGGACAAGACAACACGTGATTCAAGCACCAACAGGAAGCAATGTGTGGGATGTTATCCTTCACATATTCAGACAATGTGGAGATTAATAGCAAGTTTGGATTCTGTTGTAGGATCATGTTTAGTTTTGACTCTTTCGGTCACACAACATTAAATTCCTGTTTCCACATTTCCCTACCACTCAGTGAGTGGACAGGATGAAACACTGAGCTTGTCAAAGATTTCTTGAAATTAAAAATGGTCCAAGGCCAACAATAAAGATTCCTTACTCAACTTGCTCCATAAGCATCCCAAGTCCATACAATGCACTGGTAATTAAACCTACAAGCAAAGTTTTGTTCAATGATGTCCACCACAAATTAATACCATTAATAATAGATATATTCAGGACCCAGTTTCTGGAGTGGTGCCCTTCACCATTGAAACCACTCTACTCGCACCTGACCTAAAGGATAATGGGCTAAAGGACAGGAAGATCGATGACAAGTGGGAGGAGACAACAGGATATTTGACAAGAAACCAGGTTCACCACCATCTAGTAACCATACTTGAAGGTCATGCAAAAACACATCAACAAGCTCAGTCAGGGCAAAATCATAGATGATAGCAGGCAACAAAACCGCACCCTATGAACTGGATGATTGAGCAGCTGAGGTAGGGCCTCAGGCAGGCTAGCCAGTGGAATGTCCTGTCCTAGATCAGCGATGAACATCTGTTCTGAGGAAGGAAACAAACCAACATTTCTGGCTGCCAATTATGGCAGTTAACCAAGGTGTAGTTCAAAGACAGCTGCGAGGAAACTGACATCTACCGAAGACAAGCGACATTTGTGAATGTAAGTTATGACTTGAAAGAAAATCTTGGGAATATTTTGAAATATCTGACATTGGTATAAAACTTTTACCAGAAAGATTGGATCAAGTACGATTGCAGTTGATAAACACCAATTCTTTGCGCAAGTAATACGACACACAAAGGAGGTGCAAGATGAGATGGAAGAGATTCAATGCACCAACTAGTAGGATGACTCTTTAAATTGGGGTTCAAGTCTACACCTTCATTCCTGGATTTGTCTTCTCTCACGTCTTGCTGTGGCCCTAACTGTACTCACTTTAATATTCCTCTGGATGCTGGTGGTTAAGATTGCAGGCTGGAAGGCAGAAATTCAAACAGATGGACACTGTAACTGTGAATAATGCCTCCACATGCACCCAGGGGTTACAAGGTAGAGGGAACTTCCAGGGTTATTTCTGTTGCCCCTATTATTTTTTCTAGCGACTAAAAATCGTCTATACATCACAATCCTGTATGGATTATTGCCACGGGATTTAAATTTCTTTTTACTATATTTTGTTTGTACCTCAGCCTCACAACATGTATGAATTATTTCATCAGGATTCTTTTCATACGTATAGTTATATCACTTATCAGACATATGAAGATAGGCTTGACCAATGTACATAATGGCTTCCACCTTAACATATAGCCTCCCCGACAACAGCCAGATGCAACTTTTACATTGAGGTTTGAACTTCATTTGAAGAAGATTCTCTCTGTTCAAAACAGAGAAAATGTGACAGCATTATGGATGCTAAAACACAGATAGGTGGCCAACATGGCCAAACTGAAAAGGGATATTGAGTATGAGAGATAAAAGGTACTGCAGATGCTGGAGAATCCGAGATAACAAGCATGGGTCTGGATGAACACGGCAGGTCAAGCAGCATCATAGGAGCAGGAAAACTTGACGTTTCGGGC
>JAHRHZ010000024.1:31103892-31130662 GCA_024137785.1 Ginglymostoma cirratum
GGGAGGCGGATAGAGGATGGATAGAGGAGAGGATAGGTGGAGAGGAGGCAGACAAGTCGAAGAGGCGGGGATGGATTCGCAGTGGGGTTAAAATTGTATCAGAGATACAATATTGAGTATATTGGCTGCGTTAATCTCTGAAATCACAAAACCCAGAAACAATCAGCAACTAGGTGCTAAAGACATTAAAATAGTGTAAAGGACATATCCTGTCAACTGTCATCCTGGATAGACAAATCTCATCAACTAAACAAAGAAAGGATATATATGAGTAAGCAAGGACCAAACACTCAAGCCTAAAACAATGGAACAGATATTAACAGGATATCTGGAGATTAGCAAGGCAATCTAAACATAAAACTTACCTGTTGAAGAAAGAGAATATCTGAGGAGAACAGCATGGCAAAAGACAGAGATCCTCTGAGTGTCTGGAGAAAGAAAGAGGATGACCCACAAAGCCAGACAGAGATAGAGAGAAAGCAGCAGCACAAAAACACAAAAGATACAGGAAGAATTGTAAGCTTTAGGCCCAAATAGGAGTAGAAAGAATATTGTTTAGCATTAAAAGCTATTTTAACTTGTTTCCTAATAAAGTTGAGATTGTTACGGATTGTTACCGATTTGTATTCATTCTGATGTGATCACATCAGTACTGTGTACACCTGGGCAATTTCATTCATAACATTATGGGTGTCTAACTTGTTTAAGAAAGCATATGCAGCCTCTGATATACTTAAGGAAGGAGAAAACTACACATGATTCAAGCAGCAACGGGAAGCAACATGTGGTATGTTAACCTTCAGACAATACCAATAATAATAGATACATGCAGGACCCAGCTGCTGCAGTAGTGCTCTTCCCCACTGAAACAGCTCTACTCACACCTGAACCAGCGTATAATAGACCAAGGGACAGGAAGGTACTGGGATGAACCATGACCAGAAAGTGACAAGCGTAACAGAAAGGAATTCCTTAATGATCAAGCTACAATGCGTGGGGAGGCAGGGTTGACAGTTAATTGCCTTGATTTGGCCAATTTGGATAATAAACTCACGATCTTAACCCAAGAAGTCAGAAAGGCCTCAGGAGAACTGAACAATGACAAGTGGCAGGTGACAACAGCACAATAGATGGGAAACCAGGCTAGCCACCAGTTAGCGCCCACGTTCAAAGGTCATGCAAAAGCCATCAACCAGATCACTCAGGGCAAAATCATAGATGACAGCAGGCAACAAAATTGCACCCTGTGTAGTATCAATGGATGGTTGAACAACTGAGAGAGGATTTCAGACAAGCTAGATAGGGAAAAGTCATGTCCTGGATCAGTGACGAACATCTGGAACATCTGTTCCAGGGAAGGAAATAAGCCAACATTTCCAGATGCCAATCGTGGCAGTTATCCATGGTGTAGTTCAATGACAGCTACTGAAGACAAGCAACATTCATATATGCGAATGATGAGTCGAAAGAAACTCTTGGGGATTATTTTGAAAAATATGACACTGGTATAAAACTTTTACCAGAAAGATTGGATCAAATGTAAATGCTGATGATGAACATTTTCCAAACATTTGTGAAAATAATACAAAACACAAAGGAATTGAAAGCTGAAACGGATGAGCGTCAACACACCAACAGCTGACACAACATTTGGAATTGGGGTTCAAATCTGCAAATTCATCCATGGATTGGGCTCTTCTCACACCTAGCCGTGATTCTTAATTGTACTCACCTTGAAATACCACAGGATGCCGGTGCTTATGATTGCAGGTTGGAAAGGACAGATTTCCGAACAGATTGGCATGCCCACTGTGAATAATGCCTGTACATGTACCCGGGGGGTTATAAGATAGAAGGAATGCCCAAGGTTATTACCTGTTGTCATTTCTATTTGTTGTGATTAGTGTATGTTACCTATACGTTACAATCCTGTATGGATTATTGCCATGGGATTTTTCTACTTTATTACAAAATTTTGTGTGTCTCTAAGCCTCACAATGTGTATGCGTTGTTATGGCGGTATTTTTTATATGTACAGATAAATCACTTGTCAGACATATGAGGAAAGGCTTAACCAATGTACACAATGGCCTTCACCTTAACACTCAGCCTCCCTTGAAAAGAGCCAGAACGTAATTTTACACATAAGTTTGAACTTCCTTCACAGACCCTTTTCACTCAAAATGGGGCAATTGTAGCAGCCGTCCGGCTGCTGAAACACAGGTAGATTGCCAATTTGGCCCAAACACGGCAAGGGAAGCTGGGTATATTGGCCAAGAAAATTTCTCAGTCACAAAACTCATACACAGACCGAAACTAAGTGCTTATGGACATTAGCGTAGTTTAAAGGACATATCCTGCCGACAGTCATCCTGGGTAGTCATATCTCATCAACTAAACAAAGAAGGGATGCATATGTACAACTAAATATGAAAAGTGATTGTAACTTGTTTCTTAATGAAGTTGAGACTGTTTTGTATTTGAACTGGCTTGAGTTCATAATGATTTGTCTGCTTCAGTATTGTAGGACACCTGGGCAATTTCATTCACAACATTCTGGTTGTAGTTGTCTAACTTTTTTAAAGAGGCACATGTAGCCTCTGATATAACTAAGGAGGGACAAGACAACACATGAGTCAAGCACCAACAGAAAGCAATATTCCAGGAATGGGATTTAGCTTTGACTCTGTAAGTCAGCCATGACATTAAATTCCTGCTTTGTCGTTCCCAAGGACTCAGCGAGAGTGGACAGGATGAAACGCTGAATCTGTCAAAGATTTATTGAAATTAAATGGATCAGGGCCAGCAATAAAATTACTTTACTCAGCTTGTCCCATAAACATCCCAGGCCCACATAACGGACTGGTAATTAAACCTACAGGCAAAGTTTATTTTGACAATGTCCACCACAAATTAATACCAATAATAGTGGACTTATTTGGGACCCAGCTATTGGAGTGGCACCCTATTCCACTCTGCTCACAGATTACCCAGAGGCTAATTGGCAGAGGAATAGGAAGATGTCGGGGTAAGACAGTGGAATTTCTTAATGATTCAGCCACAGTCTATCAGGCAGAAACGTCGACAGTTAATTCCGAAATTAAGGAGTAGATTGTTAAAATACAACCCAGCACCTGGTGGGATGACTTTTGGAACTGTGGTTCAAATCTAGAAATTCATCAATTGATTTGGCTCCTTTTAGCTGTGGTCCTAATTGTACTCACATTTCTATACCTCAGGATGCTGGCGGTAAAGATTGCAGGTTGGAAAAGACAGATATTCCAATAGATGGCATGTTCACTAAGAACGCTCACACAGGGGTTATAAGGTAGATGGAACTCCCAAGGCTATTACTGTTGTCACTTCTATTTGTTCTGATGACTGTATATTGCATATGCAACACAACACTATGTGGATTATCGTCAAGAAATTTTCTTTTCTTTACTGAATTTGGTATTTATGTAAACCACACAGATCTGTAGGTATTAAGGTGGCATTTCCTATTTTTTGTTCATATTGTTATATCATTTATCAGATGCATGGCGATAGCCTTGACCAGTCTCCAAAATGGCTTTTAACTTAACACTTAGCCTCCCCTGACAACAACCAGATG
Source organism: Ginglymostoma cirratum (assembly GCA_024137785.1). Classification (NCBI taxonomy): domain Eukaryota; kingdom Metazoa; phylum Chordata; class Chondrichthyes; order Orectolobiformes; family Ginglymostomatidae; genus Ginglymostoma; species Ginglymostoma cirratum. Next base: position 31,107,506 of record JAHRHZ010000024.1, read on the forward strand.
CAACTTTTGCAATGAGGTTTGCACTTCATTTACAGAAGATTCTATCCATTCAATACAGGGGAAAGGTAGCAGCCTCTTGGCTGCTAAAACACAGATAGATGGCCACCTTGGCCAAACAGCATGGAATGCTTGGTACGTTGACCAAGTTAATCTCTGAAATCACAGTACCAAGACATAAAAAGCAACTACGTGCTGAAGACATTTCGCACAGCGAAAAGGACAAATCGTGTCAACAGACATCCTGCATAGACATAACACATCAACTAAGCAAAGAGGGGACGCATATTAGCAACCAAGAACCAGGCACTCAAGCCTAAAGCAGTGGAACAAACATTAACAGAACATGTAATGATTAACAAAGGCATCAAACCATCAGCAGCCGTTGAGAAGGATCTCGTAATTAAGTAGAGCTATAGAAAGATCCAGATGCGAAGGGAAAAGAGCTAAAAATAAATCTTACCTGTAGATCAAGCAGCAGACCTTCCTGAGAAGACCAGCATGGGAAAAGGCAGAGAGCAGCTGAACATCAGGAGACAGAGAGAGAGAGGAAGAGAAAGAGCATCTTTGCAGACCCACAGAGAGACAGAGACAAAGACAGAGAGCAGCCACACAAAACTACAAGAGGTTCAGGAGGTACTGTAAGCTTTAGGACAAATTGATTTAGACATACTATATTTTAGTATTAAAAGCTATTGTAATGTCTTTCTGAATAAATTTCAAACTGTTTTGCATTCCTACCACCTTGTGTTTGTAGTGATAGTGCTTCAGTATTGTCGGACTCCTGGGAAAATTAACTCACAACATTCTGGTTGGAGTTGTCTAACTTGTTTAAAGAGGCACACATGCAGCAGTTGATATAACTAAGGGGTGGGAACAAAACAAAACATGATTCAAGAACTAATGGGAAGCTATGGTGTTGAATGTTATCCTTCAGACCTTTAGACAACTTGGAGATCAATAGTAGGTTTGGAATCTGCACCAGGAGAGAATAAAGCAGTGATTCTTTCAGTCAGCCACAACATTAAATTCCTGCTTCCACATTTCTCAAACACTCAGTGAGAATGGCCAGGATGAAGTGCTGACTTTGTCAAAGATTTCTTGAAAATATAAATGCACCAAGGCCGGCAGTAAAGATCCCTTCTTCAACTCGATCCATAAGCATCCCAGGTCCACGTAATGGACTGCTAATTAAACCTGCAGGCATAGGTTTGTTTGACTATGTTCACCACAAATTAATACCAATAATAATAGACATATCTGGGACCCAGTTTCTGCAGTGCCGCCCCTCCCCATTGAAACGAGTCTATTTGCACCTGATCCGGAAAATAATGGTCAAGTGATAGGAGGATATGAGGGTGAACCCTGACCTGAAACTGACAAGCATATGAGAAGGGAATTTCTTAATGATCTAGTGACAGCTAAGGAGTGGGAGCGTCCACCTTTAATTCCTTTGATTTGGCCAATTTGGATAATAAACTCACGACCTTAACCTGTCAAGTCAAACAGGACTTCGAAGAACTGAACCACAACAAGCAGCAGGAGACAACAGCACAATGGATGGGGAGCCAGTCTAGCCATCACCTAATGACCATGTTTGAAGGACATGAGAAAACTCACCAACAGATCTCTCAGGGCAAAATTGTAGAATCCAGCAGGCAACAAAATCATAACCTGTGTAGCATCTATGCACAATGGAGCAAAATGAGAAGGATCTCAGAGAGACTAGCCACGGGAAAGTCTTGTCCCATGTCAGTTATGATCATCTGGAACATCTGTACCAAGGGAGGAAACATGCCAACATTTCCAGCTGCCAACTGAGTCAGTTAGCCAAGATGTGGTTCAATGACAACTGCAACGAAATCGACATCTACCAAAGACAAGTGACATTCACAAATGCGAGTGATGAGTTGAAAGAATCTCTTGGCAAATATTTTGAAAAATATGACACTGGCATAAACTTTTTCCAGAAAGATTTGATGAAGTTGGAATCAGGTATTTTGGCACTCATCAAAAACATTTGTAAAAATAATACAAAACTAAAAGGTGTTGAATTGGTTGGATGAGATTCAATCCAGCAACTGGTGGGATGACTTTTGGAACTGGGGTTCAATCTACAATTTCATCCCCTCTCACGTCTATTTGTGTTCCTAATAAACTCAGCTTGATATACCTTAGAATGCTAGCAGTTAAGATTGCAGGTTGAAAAAGACATATATCCCAAGAGATAGCATGCTCACTATGAATAATGCCAGTACACGCGCCCAGGGGTTTATGATAGCTGGAACTCCCAGGGCTATCACTGTTGCCACTTCTATTTGTTCTGATTACTGCATGTTGTATATGCATCATAATGCTGCGTGGATTATTGCTGATGGATTTTTTAAAACTGAACTTGGCATTTATTTAAGTCACACAGGTCTATACAGGCTATTAAGGCAGGAATGTCTTCTTTTTGTTCTTCTTGTTGTATCACTTATTAGACATATAACGATGGCCTTGACCAGTCTCCATTATGGCTTTTACCTTAACTCGCAGCCTCCCCTGACAGCAACTTGTACAATGACGTTTTTAACTTAATTTGCAGGAGATTCTGTCCATTCAATATGTGGGAAGTTTGGCAGTCTTCTGGCTGCTAAAGCACTGGTAGACCTTGACAAGGAACAAGGGATGTTGGGTATGTTGGCCAAGTTAATCTCTGAAGGCACAGTACTGAGACACAAACAACGACTAGGTGCTAAAGACATTATCATTCTGAAAACGACAAATACTGTCAATAGTCATCCTGAATAAATATGTCATATCAACTAAACAAAGAAGGAATGCACATTTGCAAACAAAGAACCAGACAGTTAAGTCTAAAGAAAGGAACAAACATCAACAGGAAACTTAACGATTGACAAAGCCATCCAAACCATCGGTAGCTATTAATCAGGATCTCTTGATCAGCTGAAGCTATAGAAAGATTCGGAGGTAACAGCAAGAGATATAACGTTATGACTGACCAGTGGATCAAGCAGGAAACCTTCCAAGGAGACTGACAAGGCAAAAGGCCTTCTGTGTGTTAGGAGAGAGGAAGAGAGCGAGCTGCTTTGCAGTCCCACAGAGAGGCAGAGATGGAGATACCGTGGTTCTGCAAAACTACAACACGCTCAGGAGGCATTGTAAGGGGCCGAATAGGATTAGAGTTCAAATTGTTTAGTGTGAAAGGCAAGTGAAACTTGTTTCCTAATTAGATTGAGTCTGTCTTGCGTTGGTACTGACTTGTATTTACAGTGATCTGACTGCTTTGATATGGTGGCACACCTGAGCAAATTCATTCAAAATATTCCAGTTGGCATTGTCTAACTTAGTTAAGGAGGCACATGCAGCCTCTGATTTATTTTAGGAGAATAAGACTTAACATGGTTCAAGCACTGACAGGAAGCAATGTGTGCAATGTTATCCTTCAGACCTACAGACAACTTGGAGATCAAGAGCAGGTTTGGAATCTGTTCCAGGAGCAAATTTAGCAGCGGCTCTTTAGGTCAACCACGACAGTAAATTCCTGCTTCCACCTTTTCCGAGCACTCAGTGAGAGAGGACGGGATGAAGCAATAAGTTTGTCAAAGGTTTCATGAAATTAAAATTGTACCAAGGCCGGCAATAAAGATTCTTTCCTTAGCATTCCCCATAATCATCCCAGGCCCATGTAGTAGACTGTTAATTAAATTTTCAGACATAGTTTGTTTGACAATGCCCACCATGAATTAATGCCCATTATATTAGACATAAGCTGTTGGCTAGCCTGGTTATTAGACATATCTAGGACGCAGCTTTTGATGTGGTGCCTATCTCCATTGAAACAACTGTACTCATACCTGATAAAGCATAATGGGCTGATGGACAAGATGATATGAGGGTGAATCACGACCCGAAACTGACACAAGTAAGAGAATGGAACTCCTTCATGATCAAGCAACAGCATATGGGGAGGGAGTGTCAACAGTTAATTCCCTTGATTTGGCCAATTTGGATAATAAACTCACAACCTTAACCTGACAAATCAAACAGACCCTGGAATAACTGAATCACGACAAGTATCAGGAGACAACAGCACAACTGATGGGCAACCAGACTAGCCGCCAGCTAGTGACCACATTCAAAGATCATGCACAAAGCCATCAACCAGATCACTCAGGGCAAAACCAGAAGTGACAGCAGGCAACAAATCTGCACCATGTGTAGTATCTATGGAGACTGGATGGTTGAGCCACCGGGGGAGGATCTCAGGAAGGCTAGCCAGGGAAAGACCCATCCACGATCAGTGATGAACATCTGGAACATCTGTTCTGAGGCAGGAAACGCACCGACATTTCCAGCTGCCAATTGTGGCAATTTACTAAGGTATGGTTCAATGACAGCTGTAAGGAAACTGAGATCTACTGAAGATAAGCGACATTCGTAAATGCGAGTGATGAGTTGAAAGAAACTCTTGATGAATATTTTGAAATATATGATACTGGTATAAAACTTTGACAAGAAAGATTGGATCAAGCATGAATGCAGTTGGTGAATAATCACCAAACATTTGCAAAATTGTTATAAAACATGAAAGAATTGAGGATGAAATGGATGACATTCAACCCCCAAAGTGGTGGGACGACTCTGGAAATTAGAGTTCAAACTTACAAATTCATTCATGGATTTGACTCCTTTCACATAGAATCCCTACAGTGTGGAAACCACACCCAGACCCATCCCCTCATAACCCACCTAAGCTACACATCCCTGAACATGACAGGCAATTTAGCATGGTTAATCCACCTAACCTGCACAGTCTTTGGATTGTGAGAGGAAACCGGAGCACCCGGAGGAGACCCACACAGACACGGGGAGAATGTGCAAACTCCACACAGACAGTCACCTGAGGGTGGAATTGAGCATGGGTCCCTGGCACTGTGAGGCAGCAGTGCTAACCACTGAGCCACAGTGCCGCCCCTAGCTGTGCTCCTAATTGTACTCACCTTGATATACCTAATGATGCCGGGAGTTAAGATTGCAATCCAGAAAAGTCAGATATCCCAATGGATGGGCATGCTCACTATGAAGAAGGCCTGTACCCGCACACAGGGGTTATAAGATAGGTGGAACTCCCGGCATTATCACTATTGTCAGCACTATTTGTTCTATGACGAAAAGTTGTCATTGCATAATAATCCTGTAAAGTTTTTCACCATGGGACTTTACTTTCTTTTACTAATGTTTGTACATATTTTAGCCTCAAAATTCTGTACGAATCATCATGGTGGGGTTTTCCTTTTTTTGTACGTGTAGTTATTTCACTTATCAGACAAATGATGATAGGCTTGACTAATGTACAAAATGGATTTCACCTTAACACATCAACCCCTGACAAAAACCGGTACTATGTTTTACAATTAGGTTTGAACTTCATTTGTAGAAGATTCTTTCCTTTCAAAACGGGGGAAATGAAGCAGCCTCGTAGCTGTGAGAACACAGGCTAAGTAGGCCAAACAGCAAGAGATGCCTGGTATGTTGGCCAGGTAAATCTCTGAAGTCATAAAATCCAGACACAAACAGCAAATGGGTGCTAAAGATATTCGCTTGTGATAAGGGCATATGCTGTCAACAGTCACCCTGGATAGACATATCTCATCAAATAAACAAAGAAGGGATGCATATTAGCAAACGCAAACCAGACACTCAAGCCTAATATAATCCAACACACAGTTATGGGACATTTAGCTATTAACAAAGCCATTAAAACCATCAGAAGCCTTCAAGCAGGATCTCCTGATTGTCTAAAGCTACAGAAAGATCCAGTAGCGAGAGGAAAACATCTGAAAATAGAACTCACCTGGAGATGAAGCAGGAAATCTTCCGAGGAGACCAGCCTGCCAAAAGGCAAAGACCTGCTGAGCGTCCGGAGAAAGTGGGAAAGAGAGGAAGAGAGAATGTAACTTTGCAGTCCCACAGGGAGAGATAGAGAAACTACAAGAGACTTGGGAAGTATTGTAAGCTTTAGGGTGAATAGGTCCAGAGATAGTAACTTTTGGTATTAAAAACTACCATAACGTGTTTCCCAATAAAGTTAAAACTGTTTTTCATTACTAACTTGTGCTTGTAGCGATATAACTACTTCGGTATTGTGCCACACCTGGGTAAATTAATTCACAACGCTCTGGTTGGAGTTGTCTAACTTGTTTAAGGAGGCACACACGCAGCCTGTAATATATTTATGGAGGAACCAGACAAAACATGATTCAAGCACCAACTGGAAGCAATTTATGGAATATTGTTCTTCAGATGATCAGAAAAGGACAAGTTCAAGAGCAAGTTACAGAGCAGATTTAGATTTTTTTTTAAGGCAGCCACATTAAAATCCTACATCCATGTTAGGATCTAAACCAGAAAAGTCAAACAGGCCTTAGATGAACTAAACAAGGAGAACCAGCAGGAGCCCAAAGGACAATTGATGGGTAACCAGTCTATCCACCACCTAGAGACCAGACTCAAAGGTCATGCAAAGGACTGTCTACCAGATCACTCAGGGCAAAATCTTAGCTGACAGCAGGCAACATAATCGCACCTTGTGTAGTATCTATGGAAACCGGATGGTTGAGCAACTGAGAGAGGATCTCAGTCTGGCTAGCCAAGGGAAAATCCTGTCCTGGATCAGCGATAAACACTGGAACATCAGTTATGGAGAAGCAAACATGCCAACATTCCCAGCTACCAATCAAGGCAGTTAACCAAAGTGTGGTGCAATGACAGCTGCAAGGAAATTGAGATCTACTGAAGACAAACGACATTTGTAAATGAATATTTTGAAAAATATAATTCTGCCATAAGATTTTCACCAGAAAGATTTGATCAAGTCAGAATGCACTTGATGAACACTCACCAAACATTTGTAAAAAAAAATACAGTACACAAAGGAGTTGAAAGATGAAATGAATGAGATTTAACCCATCAACTGGTGGGATGATTTTTGGAATTGGGGTTCAAATCTACAAATTCACCCATGGAATTGGCTCCTCTCTCCTCTACCTGTGGTCCTAATTGCACTCACCTTGATAGACCTCAGGCTGCTGGTGGTTAAGAATACAGGCTGGAAAACGCAGGAATCCGAACAAATGGATACAGTCACTGTGAGTAACGCCTGTACACACACACAGGGATTATCAGATAGAAGGAACATCCAGTGTTATCACTGTTTGCACTTCTATTTGTTCTCATTAGTGTATGTCGTCTATGGATCACAATCCTGTATGGATTATCACCACGAGATCTTTCTATTTTACTGCAAAATTTTCTGAGTATCTAAGCCTCACAACACTGTATGGTTTATTATGGCAGGATTTTCTATTTTTTGTATTGGCAGTTAAATCACTTATCAGACAAAGGATGATAGCTTGACCAAAGCACTTAATGGCCTTCACTTTAATATGTAGCCTCCCCTGACAACAACCAGAATCCGATTTTACAATTAGGTAAGAACATCCTTCACAGAAGATTCTTTCCACTCAAAACAGGGGGAAAAAGCAGTCACTAGGTGCTGAAGATATTAGTATAGTGCAAAGGACATATCCTGTCAACATGGCAAAAGGCAGAGACCCACTGAGTGTCTAGAGAGAGACAGAGAGGAAGAGACAGAGAGCTTTGCAGTCCCACAGCCCGCAAGACAGAGAGAGTGCGGCTGTGCAAAACTACAAGAGACTCAGGAAGTATAGTGAGCTTTAGGGTCCAATAGTTTAGAGATAGTAAAGTTTAGTATTTAAAGCTATTGTAATTGTTTCCTCATAAAGTTGAGACTGTATCGCATTTGTACCAACTCATGGCCATTGTGAAATGACTGCCTTGATGTTGTGAGACACCTGGGCAAATTCAATCATAACAATCTGATTGGAGTTGTCTAACTTGCTTAAGGAGACACACATGCAGCCTCAGGTATAATGAAAATGGGGCAAGACAAAATGATTCAAACACCAACGGGAAGTAATGTGTGGAATGCTATTGTTCAGACCTTCGGACAAAGTGGAGTTCAACAGCAGGTTTGGAATCTGTTCCAGGAGCGGATTTAGCTCTGACTCTATAAGTCAGCCATGACATTAAATTTCTGCTTCCACGTTTTCTGAACATTGAGTGTAGTTGTGATGGAGTGCTGCATTTGTCAAAGATTTCGTTAAATTACAAGTGGACCATAAGCATCCTGGGGCCCATAGAATGGACTGCTAATTAAACATAGACGCAAAATTTTGTTCAACAATATCCACCACAAATTAATGCCAGTAATAGTAGACATATCTGGGACCCAGCTACTGGAATGACCCCTTCCCCCACGGGAATGGCTCTACTCGCACTTGACTAGGAGGATAATGAGCCGTGGGAGAGGAAGATATGATCTTCCAATAAGTGTAAGAGAAGAGAATTCCTTACTAATCTAGCTACGGCATATGAGGAGGGAGTGTCGATGGTTAATTCCCTTGATTTTGCCAATTTGGATAATAAACTCAGGATCTTAACCGAACAAGTCAAATGCCCTTGGGCTTGTTCTGATCAAGAACCAACAGGAAAAAAATAGCACAACTGACAGGGAGCCAGTCCATCCACCGACTAGTGACATGCGACATTCGTGAATGCGAGTGATGAGTTGAAAGAACCTTTGGGAATATTTTGAAATATATGACACTGGTAAAAAACCTTTGACCAGAAAAGTTAGATCAAATAACACTTGTGTTATTTTTTCCTGTTGGTTCTTGATCAGAACAAGCCCAAGGGCATTTGACTTGTTCGGTTAAGATCCTGAGTTTATTATCCAAATTGGCAAAATCAAGGGAATTAACTGTCGACACTCCCTCCTCATATGCCGTAGCTAGATTAGTCAGGAATTCTCTTCTCTTACACTTACGAATGCAGTTGATGAGCACTCACCAAACTTTGTCGAAAATCATACAACACACAAGGGAGTTGAAAGATGAGATGGATGAGATTCAACCCACCAACAGGTTGTACAAATTTTGAAAATGGCTTTCAGATTTACAACGTCATCCATAGATTCAGCACCTATCACACCTAGCTGTGATCCTAATTATATTCACCTCAATATCCCTCAGGATGCTGGTGGTTGAGATTGCAGGGTGGAAAGTTCAGCTATCCCAACAGATGGACATGCTCGCTATGATTAATGCCTGTACAAGCACCCAGGGGCTAAAAACAGGTGGAACTACTAGTGTTATCATTATTGTTACTTCTATTTGTTCTGATTACTGTACGTTATCTATGCATCAAAATCCTAGATGGATTATCATCATAGGATTTTACATTTTTTAAGTTAAATTTTGAATGTACCTAAACCTCACAACTCCGTATGGGTTAGAGTGGCGGGTTTTTCCTTTTTTTGTGTGCATTATAATATCACTTATCAGACAAATGACGATAAACCCACACACCAGGCCTTGTCACCACACAGGCTACTACCACACACAACCCACTGTCAGCCTCAAACTGTCTCCATTAGGAGCTATTCATTCCCCTAGACTGACCTTTAACTACACTTTTGTCTGCCCAACTATTTTTCTCTCTCTTTGGGCTTTATCTCCACCTATTGCATACTTTACCCCCTCTCCCCACCCCACCTTCTGTATTAATATCAAGCTTTTCCTAGCTACCCTCCCATCACTCCTGAAGAAGGGTCACTGATCCAGAATGTTAACTCTGATTTCTCTCCACAGATGCTATCAGATCTGCTGAGTTTTTCCAGCAATTTCTGCTTTTGTTTTAGTTAAGAAGCCATGTGTTTTGTATGCCTTTATTAGTTGAGGCACAGAGTCTACGAACAGGGAGGTTATGTTGGGACTGTAGAAAACCTTGGTTATGCTACAGCCAAGGTGTTGTGCAGTTCTGAATCTGTGCTGTAGGCGTGATGTGATAGCACAGGGCAGTTTAGGAGATTTACCAGGATGTTGCCTAGACAAGAGAGTTTCAGTTATGAAGATGGATTGTACAGACTGGGGTTGTTTCCCTTAGAGTAAAGAAGATTGAGCGGGGACAAGATTGAGATGTGTAAAATTATGAGGGGCATAGATAGGGTAGACAGAAAAAAACTTTTCCCCTATATAGAGAGGGTCAATGATCAGGGGGCATTGATGTAAAGTATGAGCGGAAGGTTCAAGAGGGAATGTGAAGAAAAACCTTTTCACCTAGAGGGCAGTGGGAACTAGGGACAAGGGTAACTAGGGATGGGCAATAAATGCTGGCCAGCCAGTGTTGCCCTCATCCCACAAAAGGAATAAAAAAAATACACAGGTCACACTCCCTTCACAAATTAATCTTGTTCAGATCTTCCAACCAACCAACCAAGAGTCAGTATCAATTTCTGCAGTTTCATTGAAACTAATTGCACTGCCTCCCCCTGCCTCACATTTACTGAGTTGATAAACAGATTGTGATGTCTGATCTCGCTTTGATGTTCAGAGTGAGGGTGACATTTGCTCTGGGGTCATGGTCAGCTTTGACCTGCTAAGGGCCTCAGCTTGTGAAAGGTTTTAGACAAATGTTCCTTCAGTTTCATTTAGGTCACATGACAGAATGATTTAGAATCTAAAAACAGGTCATCACGAGGTTACAAACCGGTGTTCGTGGCCAGCATACGTGTCCAAGGATTGACTATCTGAGCAATGAGATTTACTTGTGCCAACAAATACAACTGTTCTTACTTTAATTTGCCGCTGAATTACTGAGTCTGTTATGTGTCTAGTTACAATACAAAATAAACAAAACTTTCAATATCGGCAACTTTCTACTGAACCTACTGATTGATGATGTTATCGTTGTTCTCTTTACTTTCACAAAGTAAACATGTACAGATCTTCTAGTCGACCACTGTGTTCTCGAACATAGAACATAGAACAATACAGCACAATACAGGCCCTTCGGCCCACGATGTTGTGTCGACCTATTATCCTACTCTAAGATCAAACTAACCTGCATACTCTACATTTTACTATCATCCATGTGCCTATCCAAGAGTTGCTTAAATGTCCCTAATGTATCTGACTCCACTACCACCGCCGGCAGCGCATTCCATGCACCCATCACTCTCTGTGTAAATAATCTACCTCTGACATCTCTCCTATACCTTCCTCCAATCACCTTAAAATTATGCACCCTCATAATAGTCATTTCTGCCCTGGGGAAAAGTCTCTGGCTGTCCACTCCATCTATGCCTCTCATCATCTTGTACACCTCTATCAATTCACCTCTCATCCTTTTTTGCTCCAATGAGAAAAGCCCTAGCTCCCTCAAACTTTCCTCATAAGACCAACCCTCCAATCCAGACAGCATCCTGATAAATCTTCTCTGCACCCTCTCTAAAGCTTCCACATCCTTCCAATAATGAGGCGACCAGAACTGAACACAATATTCCAAGTGTGGTCTACAGGGTTTTATAGACCTGCAGTGTAACCTCGTGGCTCTTAAACTCAATTGCCCTGCCAATGAAAGCCAACACACCATATGCCTTCTTAACGATCCTTTCAACTTGGGTAGCAACTTTGGGATCTATAGACGTGGACTCCAAGATCCCTCTGTTCCTCCACACTGCCAAGAATCCTGCCATTAACCCTGTATTCTGCTTTCAAATTCAACCTTCCAAAATGAATCACTTCAAACGTTTCCAGGTTGAATTCCATCTGCCACTTCTTTGCTCAGCTCTGCATCCTGTCAATGTCCCATTGCAACCTACAACAGCCCCCCTCGCTGTCCACAACTCTACCAACCTCCGTGTCATCAGCAAACTTACTAACACAACCTTCCACTTCCTCATCCAAGTCATTTATAAAGATCACAAAGAACAGAGATCTCAGAACAGATCCCTGTGGAACACCACTGGTCACCGAGCTCCAGGCTGAATACCTTCCATCAACTACTACTCTCTGTCTTCTATTGGACAGCCAGTTTTGTATCCAGACAGCCACATTTCCCTGAATCCCATTCCTCTTTACTTTCTGAATGAGCCTGCCATGGGAAGCCTTATCAAATGGCTTGCTAGAATCCATATACACATTCACTGCTCTACCTTCATCTATGTGTTTTGTCACATCATCAAAGACCTGCCCCTCACAAAGCCATGCTGACTATTTCTAATCAAACTGTGCTTTTCCAACTAATCATAAATACTACCTCTCAGAATCCTCTCCAATAATTTGCCCACCACAGAAGTAAGACCTACTGGTCTGTAATTCCTGGCATTATCCCTATTCCCTTTCTTGATCAAGGGAATAACATTTGCAGCCTCCAATCATCTGTTACTGTTCCAGTGGACAGTGAGGAGGAAAAGATCATCGCCAAAGGTGCAGCAATCTTTTCCCTTGCTTCCCGTAGAAACATTGGGTATATACCGTCTGGCCCAATGGACTTGTCTATCCTCATGTTTTTCAAAATTTCTAGCACATATTCCTTCCTAACATCAACCTATTCGAGCATATCAGCCTGTTTCACGCTGTCCTCACAAATGTCAAAGTCCCTCTCATTGGTGAATATTGAAGCAAAGTATTAATTAAGGATCTCCCCTACCTCCTCTGACTCCACGCACAAGTTCCCTCCACTATCCCTGATCGGCCCTACCCTCACTCTGGCTATTCTCTTGTTCCTCACATAAGTATAGAACGCCTTTGGATTTTCCTTAATCCTACCCGCCAAGGCTTTTTCACACCCCCTTCTAGCTCTCCTAAGTCCATTCTTCAATTCCTTACTGGCTACCCTGTAGCCTTCTAGAGCCCCGTCCAATCCTTGCTTCCTCAACCTTAAGTAAGCTTCCTTCTTCCTCTTGACTAGATGTTCCACATGTCTTGTCATCCAAGGTTCCTTCACTTTACCATTCCTCCCTTGCCTCAGAGGGACAAACCTATTCAGTACTTGTCGCAAGTACTCCCTAAACAACCTCCACATTTCTGTCATGCATTTCCCTGAGAACATCTGATCCCAATTTATGCTCTGCAGTTCTTGCCAAAAAGCGTTGTAATTCTCCCTCCCCCAATTAAATACTTTCACATACAGTCTGCTCCTAACCCTCTCCAAGACTAGAGTAAAGGTCAGGGAGTTGTGATCACTATCACCGAAATGCTGTCCCACCAAGAGATCTGACACCTGGCCTGGTTCGTTGCCAAACGCCAAATCCAATATGGCTTCCCCTCTAGTCGGCCTATATACATAATGAGTCAGAAACCCTTCCTGGACACACCTGACAAAATCTGCTCCATCCAAACTATTTGCACTTAGCACGTTACAGTCTACATTAGGGAAGTTGAAGTCACCCATGACAACAACCTTATTACTTCTGCACCTTTCCACAATCTGACTCCCAATCCGTTCTTCAGTGTCTCTGTTGCTATTGGGGGGTCAATGGAAAACTTCCAATAAAGTGACTGCTCCTTTCCTGTTTCTGACTTCCACCCATATTGTCTCAGTAGACATACCCATCTCGACAACCTCCCTTTCTGCAGCTGTGATACCATCTCTGATTAACAATGCCACTCCTCCACCTCTTCTACTGCCCTCCCTATTTCTTTTGAAACATCTAAACCCCAGAACATCCAACAACCATTCCTGCCCCTGTGTCATTCAAGTATCCATAATGACCACAACATCATAGCTCCAAGTATTGATCCATGCTCTAAGTTTGTCACCCTTATTCCTGACACTTCATGTGTTAAAATAGACACAATTCAACCCATCGCACTGACTGCAACTTTGCCCTATCAACTGTTTAACCTTCCTCACAGACTCTCTGCATACTGTATCTGCCTGTATACCAGCCAGCCCATCCTCTGATACATAGCTCCGGTTCCCATCCCCCTGCCAGGGTTTAACTCCTAGTTAGATTAGTCGGAATGTAGCAGTCAGTGCAGATCAGTTGCCCATTTCAAACTGATTGTGAAATCTCCTGCCTTAAAGTTACTGTTTACAAACCCATTGAAATGTTAGCTCTCATTATGACCCTCTTTGTGAGAGAGACACTTAGATTGTGATACGCACTGTGATTGTGACATTTGCCCTGTATTATTGAAGATTGGTTCTTCTAGTTAAAGGGTTTGATGAAAGTGTTGAGCAAATACCCCTGAATTTCATATAGATCAGAGAATGAGATCTAAAGTAAAACAGATTCCCATGTGGATTCAAGCTATAGACTGGGCCTGAGGACAATGGTAACACAGTGTGGAGCTGGAGGAACACAGCAGGCCAGGCAGCATCAGAGGAGCAGGAAAGCTGATGTTTTGGTGCAGGACCTTACTTCAGAAAAATTTTTCTGAAGAAGGGTCCTGATCCGAAACGTCAGCTTTCCTGCTCCTCTGATGCTGCCTGGCCTGCTGTGCTCCTCCAGCTCCAGACTGTTTTATCTCAGACTCCAGCATTGGCAGCTTTTACTATCTCTGAACACAATGGGTAATGATGGGAATATTCGCCTTCCCCGTGCCTCCCTTCTTTTGGAGAGGGATGATCCCAATGTTTGTGTCCTTCAGAACCAGGGTTTGGGTTTCTTGAGTTCAGGGTTAGGATCCACAAGGTGGTGAATTGATTGGTGCTGGTGAATATCTTGCTTGGTACTGAATCTAATTCTGATTGCGCTATCGACTTGAGGCTTATTAGCAATTTATTGCCTGAGAGTACAGCAATTATATAGTTCTGTTAAAATTTATTATGTTTATATGTTAGGAGGGAGCAAATAAATGGATGCCTAGGATTGTATTGTGGGATTGTAGGATTGAGCAAAAATCCCCATCGTCTAAAATACTGAACCAAATACCTACAACCCAGAGTACATGGTAGGAAAGCAATGGTAATGGGATTGTTTGCCTTCTATTCCTCCGTCTCTTGGTGCAGGAGGATTAAAATCCTTCACTTTTCTTTGAAACAGTGTTTGTATTTCTTGGATTTGGAGTAGTATTGCTCTGGACTCTCCAGATCATCAATAATGCCAGACATTATCGATCAGGATCCACTGATACTGTCTTGGTGTCAGATGCACAGAGGCAAGTGGCGCTTTTGGGGCCTTACATTGAGGTGAATCTGGTTGTCAGTTGCAACAAAGGTCTTTCAACAAGTCCTTGTGCGCTCTACTGTGTGGAAAAATGTCTATGTGAAATTTCAGAATGTATCTAGCAAATATTGATCAATTATGCCCAACCTCTAGAGTATTCCACAAAGAACACATAGATGGAAGATCTACAAATGATCTAAAGTAGCTGAATACTGTTACAGATCAGGGTATGAGCATCAAACTCAGACTGACAGTGAGACAATCAGTGTCTTCAAAGAGAGTGAAGCTCATTAATCACTAGAAATCATGCTCCACGGATTGATTATCTGAACAATGAGATGCAAGATTCATCTGTGAGAACAAATACAACAGTTCCACCATAACATGCAGCAGTATTTACTGCATGTTATGTGTAAAATTACAAAACAAAATAATCATGTTCAACAAAACCTTTCAATGTTAGCCACTTCCCATTGAATGTACCGATTGATGATGGAACCATTGTTTGGCCTCTCTTTACATTGTATACTTGTTCAGATCTTCTAGTCAACAACATTCACTTCTAGTTAGATCAGCAAAAGAGTAACAGTCAGTACAAGGTGTAGACCTGGATGAACACAGCAGGCCAAGCAGCATCAGAGGAGCAGGAAAGCTGATGTTGCGGGTCTGGAGATAGTAGGAACTGCAGATGCTGGAGAATCTGAGATAACAAGGTGTAGAGCTGGATGAACACAGCAGGCCAAGCAGCATTAGAGGAGCAGGAAGGCTGATGTTGTGAGCCTAGATCCTTCTTCTAGGCCCAAAATGTCAGCCTTCCTGCTCCTTCGATGCTGCTTGGCCTGATGCGTTCATCCAGCTCTACACCTTGTTAACTCTGTTTTGGGTCTGGACGCTTCTTCAGAAATGGGGCAGGGGAAGGGGATTCTGAAATAAATAGAGAGAGAGCAGGAGGATCCCCTTCCCCTCCCCCACGTCTGAAGAAGGGTCCAGACCCGAAACGTCAGCCTTCCTGCTCCTCTGATGCTGCTTGGCCTGTTGTGTTCATCCAGCTCTATACCTCGTTATCTCAGATTCTCCAGCATCAGCAGCTCCTACTATCACTTAACAGTCAGTACAGCTCAGTTGCAATGTTCAAACTGATTGTGAAATCTCCTGCTTCAAAGTTAATGTTTATAAACCTATTGAGATGGGTTTGGGCAGAACGGTCTGAGGGTTGGTGTGGATGTGTTGGGCCGAAGGACCTGTTTCCACACTGTAGGGATTCTATGATGATGATGATACCCGAATTCGTTGTGATCCACCTTGTGAGGTGGAGTATTTGATTGTGAGTGTTGGACTGAGGAAACAATGCACTAGAATGGAATAAACACTTTATCACTTCCCAAAGAACAGGCAATATTTCTGGGCATCACACTGCAGGAAGCATCTGAGTACATTGTAGTAAATGCTGATGAGGTTTACCAGAAAGTTTCCAAGAATGAGAAACTTCAGTTATGCAGATATATCGGTAGGGTTGGGACTGTTTGCCTTGCAAAGGAGACAAAGAATGGTTTGATAGAAATTTTCAAAATCATGAAGAAACTGTTTGGGTGAATGTAGACAGGGTAAGATGGCTTCTACTTGTAAAAGGATCAGGAGCAAGGCAATAAAGATCTGTGGTCCACCCCCTCAAGGACCAGTATAACCTTTCCGAGATGCTGCTTCCAGTGCTTAATGAAATGTTCTCGATGTGCTCTAAACAGGGCACTGTTGCAGCATAGTTTCCAAGCCTTTGTACCCCAGATGGAAACTGACAATCAACTTCTTTTACACATTATTATCAACTCCATGAATTTGTAACATGTCATTGTTAGAAAATATTCTTATCTGATTTTCTTAGAAAAAGGTGGGGGACCCTAATTGGGTTCAGTAATGATCAATAACCTGATTGCATTCAGGCCCAAGCTGACCCAGGAGCAGAGCTACAGAAATCTAAAAATGGCATGAAATTGAACTATTCCATCTGACTGCATGTGAATGTTAAAGGGTCTGTCATTCAGTTCATAATCCTTGTTGTGAATTTCAAAAATAATGATACAAAACAACATTGATACAAAATACATTGAAGCTATCCTTTCCAGATCTGCAACCTTCTGCTGCTTTCCGATGTTTTTACTCATTTCAGAAAGAAAGCCTGTTGAAAGATTCCAGCTAGCTGTTCAGAGCATTCAGAGCAAATTCAAAGCAACCACTGAGTTAGTGCATCTCTCTTTCCTTCAGTTAAACTTTTTTTTGCCCCGACTCTTGCTTAAAAAGTACACAGTTGACACTCCTGATTGTGATGTCTGATCTCACTGCTGTTCTTGCTTTCTAATGCTATGGCTTGACTCCCCCAGGAAGACCTCCTTAATGACTAAGGGAGCAAAGGTCTAGAACTCTCTCCCTGGCCTTGGCCTCTGAAACAACTCTACAAAGGCCAGTTTCCCATCACCAAGTAACCCTTTATTTGCACATGGAGAGTCCTTGACACTGATCCAGCTCATTCAGAGCCAGTTGTCAGATTGAACAGGACCTCTGATACTCCTGTCTGTCTGCCAGGGCTCCCTGGTTGAATCAGATTAAATGTCCCAATCAGGGAACTCATCTTCTATGAGACCCGGTCCTCATTATAATCACTACAGTCCCCACTCAACCAAAAGCTGTTTGATGTGGCAAGGTGGGTGAGGAAGGGAAATGAAACTGTCAATACAGATGGATAGATATTTTTAAGGGGAGTGGAACAAGAGATAAGTAGCAAAAATGTCAATGGAATTAAAGTGCAGATCAGCCATGATTTAATGGAAAAGCACACATACCGTGAAGATTTGATGGCTTTTCCTGTTTCAAATGTTCATGTTTAATACATAGTGAAACCTCCATTGATATGCAGGGCCACAGTTACAATAAATCTCCTCTATCATAATTATCTAAAACATAAAGGAATAGTTATAGTAATTTCCATATTCAAAATGCAGATTTCAACAATGAGAAAAACAGCTTCACAGCAGCAGCCACTACCTGAAAGACTCCATTGCTGATGGGAAGGAGTCCTCAGTGTATTGCACATTTCCAGTCAGGAAGATTAAGAAATCACACATTAATACAGTACAGAGAGACTGTCCAGTCCATTAGCTCTGTGCGAGAAAAATACTTGAGCTGTGAGTTCCCAGAACATCTATCTCTCAGACATTCACTTCCTCTACTCAACCTGGTGTGATGTGTTATTAGCTCCTTGGACAGAAGGACCTTTTTTGTTTAGTATTGGGTTTGTGCTCGGGACTCTCTGCTACTAGAAACTGGATCCCAGTCAGAGTTTACTTTTCACAATGACCCGTCAAGGCATCTGAGGCAGTCAGCCTGCTTCTGAGCAACGATTAAAAACTATAAACCAGAAATGAAAGCACAGAATGTTCACCCATCAAATCACCTGAGATTGCAGAGATCGACAGATTTTTACTGTTCTGATGAAGGGTCACTGCACCCAAAACAATGGCTGTGCTTTCTCTCCACAGATGCTGCCAGACCTGCTGAGTTTCTCCAGCAATTTTTAATCGGTAAACAATCGAGGGTTATGAAGTAAAAGCATCAAAGTGGAGTTAAGGGTTATCAGATCAGCCATGATCAATGACAAGACAGATTGAAGGGCCAAATGGCTTACTTCTGCTCCTACATCTTATGCTCTTATCAGTATATTCAAGACATGAGATTGACATTTTTAAAATCAGGAATCAAGGACTATAGGATAAGGCAGAAAAGTGGAGTTGAGAATTATCATTAGTCATGATCTCACTGACTAGCCAAGTAAAACCAATGGGCAGAATGGCCTACTTCTGCTCTTATATCTTACGGGCTTGTAATTATCTTCAAGCCTGAGAGGGACAGATTTTTTCACCATTTTCTACAAAGCCAATTAAAATATTCAGATTGATATCTGCCAAAAACTATTAGATTGGCACAATCTTGCTTCATTAAATTCTATGGTCACATTTCTGCTGTGGCAGGGCACTCAATGGTGCTACCGGTCAGCCAGAATAGCCGCCCTCAATGTTTGGAGTTTTGCACTTTGTGCCCGTCATTATGGTAACAGAAAGTGTTGATAATGGTGCAACAAGGGAAGTTAGACTTTTGAAACTCCACTGACTGGGGCCAGAAGGTGAATAACTCCTCAAATCAGATTGAAATTCCACAGCACCAGGGCTTCTATGGAAATTTAAATTAGTGTGGGAGAAGTCAATGTTAAATCAGGTACAGAAAAAGAACTAAAGAGCGGGATTAAAAATAAGACTGTACAAAAAGAGAGTGAAAAGGCCAGACGAAAGAAAGGATTCGTTTCATTTTATGTGACTTCTCTACATACTCCTATTGAAGGAATTGCATCTCCACGGTTGCAGTAGTTAATTTACCTGAGTGGTTGATTGGCCATAATTAAGACTTATCACATCATTGAAAGGTATTTCGATGGGAATAGACTAGACTTCGCATTCTATAACAAATTTAATTTGTATCAACTTTGTGAAACCAGTGATGTTATTCAATGTATTTCAACATGAGGCAGATAGTGAAATGTCATTTGCAAATAGTTAAAAAGTGAATTCTTTTGGATTTCTTAAATTTGAAACAACATCTGCCCCTTTGTCCAAAACTCCTGTATTGTTTTTGCAGAAGTAACAAGTGCCAATGACCTTATCATTACATTGACAGAACAACCTGGTGTGAAGATGTGTGCTTTTAAGGGGGAGTTGTTCTACCCTGTTTCTCTTGAAGAGGGATATTGTATACTTGGTAGTGAGGCATCTGCTCCATGGAAAGCAGAGTAGATACGTCCATTGTTTTAAAAAGTTAGACCAAAGAAGCATGAGTGAACGGCGTCAGGCTCACACACACCCAACGTTTTAGCTTTGTTTTCAGTTGTTGAAGTTGGTGTTTTTGGAGTTGAATCTGCTAGATACAGCTCTTTCTCTCAGCTGCTGCATAAAGCTTGAGTTCTCTCTCTGCTGCTAGATTCATTCTGTCAGTATTCCTTCTCCTGGACTGGAGGAGATGGCAGGTGAGCGAAATGTGTCTTGCTAAATTTGCCTTAACCAAAGGTGTGTTTATGGGATGCTGCTGTTTTGGAACAGTTGATGAGTAGTAGTTAAATTTTTTTTTAAGTATTTTGATACAGTTAGGCCAAATCTTCTTGTTTTTCTTTGTATTTTAAATGTGGTATAAGAATAAGGTGTGTTTTGCTTATAGCCTAGTAGTGTTACCAATCAAATCACATCTGGAAAACCTTACACGTGCCTCTAGATAAGACAAAAATTAGAGTCTAGGCTATATCCTTGCTATGTTTTGAGGGGGAGTTGGGTTGATCTGGTCCATAGCGCTGGATTATTTTATTTCTGTATGTAGTTTGATGCTAAACATTGTTTCATGGCTGTGCATTGCCTTGGGATATTTTAATATGTTGAAAGTGCGATATAAATGCATGTACATACTATTGTTGTATTAAGGCCAAATGACAAAATCTAGACTTTAGCCACTTAAAGCCTTTCGTACCCCTATTGATGAAGGATATTGGAACATTGGAGAAGAGGCAGAGGCAGTAATGTGATAATGTAAAGTCTTCAGGTTCTTAGCTATGAGGAAGGATGTGAGAAGCAAAAACAAAAATTGCTGGACCTGCTGAGCAGGCCTGGCAGCATCTGTGAAGAGAAATCAGTGTTAATGTTTCGGGCCCAGTGACCCTTCCTCAGAACCCTGTCCAGCAACTTCTGTTTTTGTTTCTGATTTAAAGCATCTGTAGTTCTTTTCACTTTTGATTAGGAAGGATGTGAGATGTGGAGTCACCCACTTTGGTATGCAGCAGGAGAAAGATGATTGATGTCTTTTAAAACCATGAAGGGACTGAAAACGATGTAATTCTTTGAAACGGAAATAGATGGCAGAACTGGAGGCTATTGTTAATATACATCACTTGAGTACAAATTGCACCTATATAGAAATCAGGAGAGGTGTGTTGTAACATCGCCAAGCAAATTGATTAAAAATATTTATATAGAAACCAGTTATAAGGGTACTATTGTTATTGGAGGTATACAATTTGTTACATGTATCTCGACAAATAAAAGTTATTAAATGAGTAAAGACATGACTTTAAAGTTCTATTCTTCATTGCAGGGCTATCTAAATTTCACATGGGAAAGGGGAACATTCCCAAAAGGCGAAGGTTGGAAACGATAATTTCTTTTCCTTTTAACTTCTGCGTGTGGTATGTGGTCTAATTTAAAATCTCACTAAGTCTCATTCGCTCCAGTAAGGCAGAAAGGAGTAATTGTCTCCCAGGAAACTTTGTGGGAGCAACAGACATTTGATCCCAAAATATTTTCTTCTCTGAGAATGAGATTGTCAGAAAGCAGTGATATTTATCAATAACAACTTATTCCCATGCTGATTACCTACTCCCTGAAGGCTGCAGTTTGTTCTCTTTTCCTCGGATCAGGATCTCTCCATATGCAGCCGTCTTAAACCGTCTTCTTCCAATTGCAGTGCTGGGGAAGGGCAGCATTTTAATGAGTACTTGGGTCTGCTTTGAGGTTATTGTGCGGCCAGCATATTTAATGTGTATCCTCAATTGCACACCATACTGCATGTATGATGCAACATTCTCTTTCCCATTCCCCAACTTACACCCCTGATCCTGTCCCACAGCATGATTTGGGAATGAGCCTAGGCACTGCCTGTTTGTTTACATGTGAACAGTTAGTTCGTGGGAATGGAAATTTGAAATGTATTCCCACTTACTCAAAAAACTTGGAATTCCCAATGTTTGAGCCATAGCCTACTTCTGATCGCTCACCCTTTCCCCATTCACAGAATTTAACTAAAATCAGACTCTTCAAATTCGAAAATACAGCAAATTATTGGCTGACCATGTTAACCAGTTGAAATTTTGCGATCAGAAAATGCTCATCAGATTTCAATGCAGGGAACGGGAAGTAAGCAGAATTATAATTATCCTTAAGAACTTTAAAATCCCAATTTATATTTTGCATCTAGCATCACAAATTGTTGGTGTTATTTTATAAAGAGGCTCAATTTGTCAAAATGCATCTGTCACTTTGTAGTCATGTAGCCTGCAATGTTTTAATTCTGTATATACATGTGCGGTGCACCACCTAATGGTGGCATTGGTTTTAAGAGCAGCCATTGCGATTAGCACAGTCAGACTGTTAAGCCTATGCAGTCCAAATATGAAATCACTTCCATAGGGAGATGGTTGAGTACAATCAGTACTCTAGCCTATTACAAACAACCAAAAGAAACTTGCTATTTGATTCAATCAACCAACCATTGAGACAAATAGTCCAAATACCAGGTATTGCATTAGCATTGAAATTCATACTTTACAATTTGTTAAACATTTTTGCAATGAAGTAACTTCTTTCAACAACAAATGATTGAGTGAAAAGTCAGGTTTCACCTTGACTTGAAAACATTCTACACTCCTTCCTCCCAGTAAGCTCAAGAAATCCCTAGACAATGACAAACTTATAGGACATAAAATCACAGCTTCCTTCCTTTATCACTTCTCAGTATTGGGACATTGGCATTGTCTATGTGAAAAGCAGAGAAAAACCAGCTCTTAGAAATCATGTTACTCGTGAAATTCACTCACTGATACTTCAAAAATATATTTTCTTAAAAGAAATATTTAACCTCTGCCTACTAAAAAGGTGAAAGCTTTAGCTTTTGTAGCAGCCAATCTTTCGTGGCCTTTCCTGTAGAGAAGTGATTCAACTATGAAATCATGAAGGATGGGCAGTGCAAACAATTCTGTTATAAGCAGATCTCACAGTGCCTGATGCTGAGAGGAGCTGCTGAGGAATAATAAACAACAGCAAGCCAGCAGTAACAGATAGGAAGACCTGGCTGCTCTAGACCTCTTGAGGTCATATGGCTGGATGGACATCATGTTGGGCCAGACAGAGGGAAAATGTGTTTCAGAGATAGTAGGAACTGCAAATGCTGGAGAATCTGAGATAACAAGTTGTAGAGCTGGATGAACACAGCAGGCCAAGCAGCATCAGAGGAGCAGGAAAGCTGACGTTTCAGGCCTA
>JAHRHZ010000024.1:31131062-31142269 GCA_024137785.1 Ginglymostoma cirratum
CGTCAGCTTTCCTGCTCCTCTGATGCTGCTTGGCCTGCTGTGTTCATCCAGCTCTACAACTTGTTATCTCAGAGGGAAAATGTGGTTCAGAATGTGCAGAAACTGAGGCCCAACAAAGTGGGATTCTCCTGTCACATATTGAGAAGTGAACGTGAGGGCCAGGTTATTTACAGAAGCTGCACAAGTCAGGACCAGGCAGCTATGAAGAAAAAAAAATTGAAAATGTTAAAATTGAAGAAGAAAATAAACTGAATGCCTTGTGCCAATTGGTTTGTTGTGCCCAGGGTAAATTGACTATAATGCAGCTTTGCAAATTAATTAGCAGCATTTAGACTTATTGGTCATAAACATGAAACACAGGTGATGAGTTGTCAGAAGGATCTCAGAAAGGAGAGATGGAAAGGAAGAAAAGCACTGCTGCCTCAGAGTGCCAGGGACCTGGGTTCGATTCCAGCTTCGGGCAACTGTCTGTGTGGAGTGTGCACATTCTCACCGTGTCTGCACGTGTTTCCTCTGGGTGCTCTGGTTTCCTCCCACAGTCCAAATATGTGCAGGTTAGGTGGATTGGCCATGCTAAATTGCCCGCAGTGTTCAAGGTGGTGTCGATTAGGTGGGTTATAGGGGAATGGGTCTGGGTGGGATGCTCTGAGGTTCAGTGTGGACTTGTTGGGCCAAAGGGCCTATTTCCACACTGTTGGGATTCTATGAGAGAAGGATTGAAAGAATTAGAGACTGTGAGACAAATAGAGCATAGTTACAAGAAGAGAGTAATCATTTGTTTCACTTCACAAACAACAGCATGGGAGACCACTTTTAGTATTAATAGTCCAAATTAATTTATGTTTCATAACTGTATTATGACATTGTTTCAAACTTGTACACTTTATTACCTCCAGTGTAAACGATAATGTGTCAAAAATCACCTATGCTATTAATGAGCAATTGCCAGCTGTATGTAGGGGTCCTGTTTTGGTGAGGGGTTGATTTTTGAAGTTGGTGGGGCTTGGGTGGGCTTTCAAGCCATGAGGTAATCTTACCTTGGCCTTGAGAGGGATCTGGACTCCATGTTGAAAGCAGTGGCCATGATTAAATTCAATACCTGGCTTCTCCAAGAATGGCCATCACTATGAAAGACAATAGGACATCCCTGAAAACTTGCAGATTGCTGATTGGAGTTGTGTTCACTGGTGCACTAGAGGAAGAATGTAATTGACTGGGTGGGAGAGTCTCACAAGGTAAAAGTTGTGTAAGGTAATGGATCTAAAGGGATCAATGCTCATGTTACAGTAGCTCCTCCTATTCTACTAATGTGACACATAGTTTGTAGGTGGAGACAGGAGATCTACAGTAGCTTTCAGTGAGAGCTGATGTATCAATGCAAAGTCCCTAAGGTCCTAGTAATTACAGCTGATCAAATGTATTTGTACGTATTGCTACCATTCAATAAATTATCTTGTTATCTAAGAACAGTGCTTCCTTTAGAGACGCTCTGCATGGTATATCATCTACCAATGATCACTAGGGAAGACAAAGGAGGATGGGGCAAGAGTAAACTCAAACAACACTTGCCCAGTAGCTAGAGGTGACAAATACAACAAGGTATCAGTGGTAGTCATCTAGGGAAATACTACATGGTTGTATTAGTGAAGATCTCACCTCCACTATGATGAGCAGAAATCCTGAAAACCCAGGAGCACAGAAAAAAATTCAATGAAGTTAGTTTGCCACTAAGAACATTACCATTTGCAGAAGACACAGACAGCCAACCTATAGCTGACTCAAGCAACCCTTACGTAATGCCACATACTGTTAGGGATGGCAAATATCACAAGGTGCCAGCAGTGGTCATCCAGGAAAGATCTATGAATGTTGTTATCAGGCAAGTTTGTTTATGGTGAAAGCAAGTGCTGCCCTTGCTGCAGTGGCAGTCATTTCTGTGAGGAGAATGCTCCACGGATCATAGGGCGCTTGAAAAGAAGGATGATGCTCTGCAAAATGCCAGCCTAGGCTGGGAAAGGTCATAAACTGGTCACACAAGTGGACCAGTTAGCCTCTGGGCAGATGGGCCAGCAGTCATCCTTTTAACAGTTGGCAAGATAACATGATGACAGGAAGACAATGGGCCCCTTTGCCCCCTTTGCCCACCACCCACCCGTCCTCCCTACCCTAAATTGGATGCTGTCACACTTCCCATGCAATCCCAAAAGGCTGGTAAAATCCAGTCCCAGATATGTTCCTTAACCAAAGTCAGGGCAGGGATGGGGGAAGGCAAGAAGGAGTCTGTTGTGTCTATTGGGTGGAGATTTTCAACTTTTGCATTAATCGCTGACATTATGAACATTTCAACAACACTCAAGGAGCTGTAGAATATCCTTATCTGTGCGCTTTAAGCTATTGTAATGGATCTCATTAAATTGTCTATTTTTTAATTGTCAAAACTTTATCTGAGTATTCTTTTTCATTTTTCAGACGAGCATATGGATCGAGCATGTAAATAATATCACTTACTGGTAATAATAGAGTTCTGAATATTGGTATCCACTGATATCAAAGCCCAACTTTTTCACTTAAAACAGAATTGTAGCTCTGTTATACATCTCCACCCATCCTTTTCAATGTCAGCTTGAGGGAAATGCATCTACGCTTTGGCTATGTTTCCATGACCTTTGTGTACTGTAGTCATCTGGGGAGTTATTTGGCCATAGGATGAAGGCAAGTGCAAATAAGAAATGCCTATTTAAAAATAAGGATTTAGCATACAATCTTTAGGGGTGGCTGATTTACTTTTATTCATTTGTGAGATGTGGGCATTGCTGGTTGGCCAACACTTATTGTCTATCCCTAGCTGCACTTGAGAAGGTGATAGTGAGCTGCTTTATTGTATTGCTGCAGTCCACTTGCTGTGGGTTGACCCCCAATATCATTATGGAGGGAGTTCCAGGATTTTGACCCATCAAGAGTGAAGGAACAGCAAAATATTTCCAAGTCAGGAAGATGAGTGGCTTGGAGGGGAAATTAAAGGTGGTGGTGTTCCCATATATATGCTGCCTTTCTCCTTCTAGGTGGAAATGGTCTTGGGTTTAGAAGGTACTGTCTGAGGATGTTTGGTGAATTTCTGCAGTGTATCTTGTAGATAGTGCTACTGAGCATCGATAGTGGAGGGAGTGAATACTTGTGGATGTAGTGCCAGTCAAGCAGTCTGCTTTGTTCTGGATGGTGTCAAGCTTCTTGAGTGTTGGTGAGGCTGCATTCATCCAGGCAAGTGGGGAGTATTCCATCACACTCCTGACTTGTGTCTTGTAGATGGTGGACAGGCTTTGAGGAGTCAGGAGGTGAGTTACTCACCGCAGTATTCCTAGCTTGTTATTGTTATCATGTTTTGAATATATCTGCAGGTCTAAATGTGACAAGTGTAGTTCAATGATCATCATGGATCCAATGCAATTGTATTGCAGCTCAACTGGTCATTGGGGTCCTCAAGTTGTGGTCCTACTTCTTTTTGGTGAATTACCTCAGGCCCAGTTGGAGTTCAACTCCTCTCTGAACCACCCAGATTGAAGCAAACCTCCAGGAGCAGGGTCTGCCCTTTGTGGGTAAGAGAGAATGTGAGAAACCATCAAGAGAGTTGGGACTAACTGCAATGGATGTTTCAGGAGACTGCTGTAGTGGTGAAGGTGGTGTGGTCTGTTCCTCTTAGCCCCTACAACCATGTCCTAATGCGTCCTGCGCAGTGGTGGGCTGCTTCAGTAGCTTTGGTGTCTTTGGCGGCCTGGTGGGTCTGGCCCAGGATTCTAATGGCCTGGGGTTCAGTGGTTTTGATGTTGGCTTTCTGCAGCAGTGGAGAATGTGGTTCCTGTCTTTTCCTTGATGATGGGAACTCATGAGCTGTGAATTGAATAAAGTTGGACTTTGTAATTTTTTCTTAAAAATTGCGATCTGAACACTTCTCACTAATTTTTGTAAAAGTACAAATGACAATAAATTACTATACTGTAATTATTATAAAAATTACTATATTATGACTGTTCTCTAATATTAATTTTCCATTCTTGCTGTTACAAAATTCACATCTGTTGATTCTGACATTTTTCCCCTTATTAAATCTGTTCTACTTGGAGGTTTTCCATGCATCAGAAGAAACAGAAACTCACACCTTCTGACAAGTGTGAGTGATTAGCTGTTTTCCGGGCTCCCAGGCTCCCTCACCTCCATCCAGGGCTCTAAACAGTCCTTCCAGGTGTGACAGAGCTTCACCTGCATCTCCTCTAACCTAGTCGATTGCATCTGGTCCTCCCGATGCGGTCTTCACTACATCAGTGAGACCAAATGTAGACTAGGTGACTGTTTCACCGAGCATCTTCAACTGGATAGTAAGGATCAACCTAACCTTCTGGTCACCACCCATTTCAACTCCACCACCCCCTCCCCACTCCACCTCCGACATATTCATCCTTGGCCTCCTCCAGTGTTCAGTGATTCAGAACGTAAATTTGAGGAACAACACTTTTCTCCCACCTGGGCACCCTACAGCCTGGAGAACTCAACTCTAATTTCAAATAACCTTCCCACTTATCCCTCAGCTCCCTTTCCAGCCCCGCCTCCTCCCTTCCATTCCACCTACTGACCTTCCCTTCCAGCTACCAACTGGATTCATCCCTCCCATCGACCAACCAAGTCATTCCCACTGTCGGTATCCACCTATCACGACTGTTCCACCACCCACCCCCGCTTTACCTGCAGCTCTCCCTACCCCACATCCAGACCTGAAGAAGGGTATTACCCGAAACTTTGACTTCTCCTTTCCTCCAGATGCTGCCTGGCTTGCTGTGTTCTTCCAGCCTCCTGTTTATCTACCTTGGAGGGAGGTGCACACTGGTTTTCCTCAGGGTTCAGTACTTGGGCCATTATTGTCTCTGATGCATATTAATGATTTGAACTTGACTTGGCAGGAGCACAATTTCAAAACTTGCAAATGACATGAAAATAGTAAGGCTGGAAAACAATGAGGAAGATAAAAATTGCAAATGATTGGCTGGATAGATAAATTGATTGGATAGTGGCTTCAGGATATGTCAGCTCATGTCCCTGTAATGTAGATTCACCACAGTCACCTTACTTACAGTGGTTGGCCTAGACTTTGGACACACATACATATGCTAATATACTTTTACCTGCCCCAAAAACACACGCACAAAAAAAAATGCCCTTTGTTAGAATAAACCTGGAAGATATTCCCTGCTGAGAGCAGGACATGACCACATGAGGATTGTGCCAGTGTGGCCAGGATGGGAGTAACAATCTAGTCTGAAGCAAAAACAAAGCTGCTGGAAAAGCTCACAGGTCTGGCAGCATCTGTGGATGAGAAAGCAGAGTTAACGTTTCGGGTCCGGTGACCCTTCCTCAGAACTGATAGTGGCTGGGAAAACATCAGTTTATATGCAGAAAATAGGGAGGTCGGCTGGGGAGCAAGTAAACTGTAGGATAGAGCCCAAAGAGAGAGAAAGACAGTTGGACAGACAAAGGAGTTGCTATAGATCAGGCTGGGTGGATGAGTAGTTGTTAATGGGGACTGTTACTGACTAACAACAGGGCGTGTGTAGTGGCAGGCTATGTGATAACAAGGCTTGGTGTGTGGGGTGGGGGGTTGGGACATGGGAGAATTTAGGCCCTAAAATTATTGAACTCAATATTGAGTCCAGAGGGCTGTAGGGTCCCCAAGCGGAAAATGAGGTGTTGTTCCTCCAACTTGCGTTGGGATTCACTGGAACACTGTAGCAAGCCGGAGACAGAGATGTTGGCCAGGGAGCAGGGTGGTGCATTGAAGTGGCAGGCAACAGGTAGTTCAGGGTCTTTTTTGTGGGCAGAACATAGATGTTCTGCGAAGCGGTTGCCAAGTCTACGCTTCGTTTCCCAGTGTAGAGGAGGCCACATTGTGTGCAGCGAAAGCAGTAACTAGATTCTTGGAAGTGCAGGTGAAGTGTTGCTTCACCTGGAAGGTATGTTTGGGCCCTTGGATTCTGGGGAGGGAGGAGGTAAATGCGCAGGTGTTGCACCTTCGCCAGTTATAGGGGAAGGTGCCGTAGGGCTGTGGGGAGGTGCTGGGGGTGAAGGAAGTTTGGACCAGGGTGTCCCGGAGGGAACAGTCCCTGCAGAAGGCGGACGAGGGAGGGGAGGGGAATATGTGTCTGGTGGTGGCATCTTGCTGGAGGTGGTGGAAATGGCGTATGATGATCTTCTGGATGTGGATGCTGGTGGGATGGTAGGTGAGGATAAGGGGAACCCTATCGCTGTCGCGGGAGGGAAGGGAAGGGGTGAGGGCTGAAGTGTGGGAGATGGGTCAGACCCGATTGAGGGCCCTGTCAACAACGGAACTGGGGAATCCTCGGTTGAGGAAGAATGTGGACATTTCGGAGGCTCCCTTGTCGAAGTTGGCCTCATCTGAACACATGCGATGGAGACAGAGGAACTGAGAAAATGGGATGGAGTCTTTACAGGAAGTGGGACGTGAGGATGTATAGTCCAGGTAGGTGTGGGAGTCAGTGGGTTTGTAATGGATAATAGTGGCCAGTCTATCCCCAGAAATGGAAACAGAAATGGCGAGGAAGGGAAGGGAGGAGTCAGAGATAGACCAGGTGAAAGTGAGGGCAGGGTGGAAATTGGAGGTGAAATTGATGAAGTTTTCCAATTCTAGATGAGAGAGGGAAGCAGCACCAACGATATTATCGATGTATCGGAGAAAGAGTTGAGGGTGGGGGCCAGAATAGTACTGGAACAAGGAATGTTCCACGTACCTCACAAAGAGACAGGCATAACTAGGGCCCATGCGGGTACCCATGGCAACCCCTCTTACCTGAAGAAAATGAGAGGAGTTGAAAGAGAAATTGTTGAGGGTGAGGACAAGCTCAGCCAAGCGGAGGAAGGTGGTGATGGGTGGGGATGGTTCAGGTCTTTTCTCCAGGAAGAAGCTGAGAACCCTAAGACCCACCTGGTGGGGAATGAATGTGTAAAGGGATTGCCCATCCATGGTAAAGAGGAGGTGGCTGGAGCAGGTAAACTGGAAGCTTTGAAACCGGCGTAAGGCGTCAGATGAATCATGGATCTATGTGGGTAGGGATTGGACCGGGGGGAGAAGACTGAGTCAAGGTAGGAAGAGATGAGTTCTGTGGGGCATGAGCAGGCTGAAACAATGGGTCTACCTGGACAGTCCTGTTCGTGGATTTTTGGAAGGAGGTAGAAATGAGCTGTGCGGGTTTGAGGGAGTATTGGCGTGGAAGCGGATGAAATAAGATCTGTAACCGTAGTGGATACAATGGCCTGATGTGCCATGGTGGGGTCATGGTCCAGGGGAAGGTAGGACGAGGTATCTGAGAGCTGGGCTCAGCCTCTGCAAGGTAGAGGTCAGTACATCAGACAACAACAGCACCACCCTTATCGGCAGGCTTGATGACAAAGTCAGGGTTAGATCTGAGCGCACAGAGTGCAGTCAGTTCGGAGGGAGATAGGTTAGATGTGTTGAGAGGGGCAGTGAAATTGAAGCAACTAATGTCACATTGACGGTTCTCAATGAAAAGATCGAGTGCAGGTAAAAGGTATTTTAATCTAGTTAATCCAGACTATTTAATGTAGTCTGAAGACCCACTTCAAGGCATTGCTTTTATTCCATGGGGAAGGGTTAGAAATGTGTATAAGGACAGTCTTCAAATGAGTCAGCTTTTCTTCGTGAGATACTGGCTTCTCCTATAGATGAAGGATGAACATGTTAACCAGTGCAAAGATCTGCTAGGAGGACTGACCACCTGAGACAAACTATATCCAAGAGGAATTCTAAGGAAATTGTGTCTGAGAAATTGGTGACGGATAGAATAAGGATTGAATGGGGTGTTCTACATTGATGCAACAATAGCTAACATGCTGTGTGTGTATTTGATATCGGAGTTAAAACCTAGAAACTAGTATATGTAGTTTTGGATATGGTCATTTTCTCTTCCAAGACGTGAAATTGATGACAGATTAACTAGAGCGCTCTTTTGAAAGAGCAAAGATAAACTTGATTTATCAAACACCTTGTACTGCGCTTATATGACTTTACGACAGATCTTCTTACTTTCTTTGGGCTGATAGCAAAGGTAAGAGCCCATGGGATTCCAAGAAATTTGGCAAATTGGATCCACAATTGGCTGTGTGTCAGGATGCAGGGGGTGATGATGAGCGCTGTTTTCCAAATGAAATTCTGTTTCCAGTGGGGTCCCACAAATGTCACGGTTGGGGTCCTTGCTGTTTGTGGTTAATATAAATTATTTAGAATTGAATATCAGAAAGTTAATGAGTAAGTTCACAGATAATACAAAAATTGAAGCGGTAGTAAATAGTGAGGATGTAGATGGGCTGGTCAAATGGGCTGGGCAGTGGCAAATAGAACACCATCCAGATAAATGTGATATGATGCACTTGTGCATGACAAATAAAGAAAAGTAATATATGATGGACGATAGGAACCTGGAAAATACTGGGATCAGAGGGACATTGGTGCGCAGGTATACCAGTCTTTTAAGGTATCAGGACTGCGGTTAAGGAGGAATGTGGTGTACTTGCCTTCATTAGTTGAGGTGTAAGGGTTTAAGAGCAGGGAGGATAAGCTGGAACTGTTTAAAATGTTGGTTAGGCTGCAGCTAAAGTATTGTAAGCAGTTCTGGAATCCTGGAGAGCAGTGATAGCACTGGATAGGCTGCAGAGGAAATTTACTGTGATGTTGCCTGGGCTAGAGAGTTTGGACAGACTGAGGCTATTTTCCTTAGAGCATATTGAGAGGAGACATATTTAGATGTGTGAAATGATAAGTGGCATAGATGGACAGACTGGGAGATCAATGACCAGGGGTCATAGATTTATGGTAAGAAGCAGAAGGTTTAGAGGGGATATGAGCGAAAATATTTTCATGCAGAGGGTGGTGGGAATCTGAACTCTGCATTCAGGAGCAGAGGACAGAATAAGCCTTAAAGAACCAAAAAGGACAAATCAGGAAATCAACCCAGGTCAGCATAAAGTTCTTGTCATAAAGAACGCGGTATATAAAACATACTCTGATCTGGTCAGAATGATACTCAAGATATTTGGACATGTGAATCATGTGGCAGGTTCCCTTATTCAGACATCACAAACAGGTTCTTCCACCAACATGGAGGTAACAAAATCCAGAGAATGAAGTCTCCTTATGGGCCATCTGGTTACCAGCTTAGGAATGATATTGACATAGCCTTACGGAAGTTAAGCACTTAACGGAGGTGGCGCTGCTGCCTCACAGTGCCAGGGACCTGTGTTTAATTGTACCCTTGGGTAGTTGTGTGGAGTTTGCACGTTCTCCCCGTGTCTACATGGGTTTCCACTGGGTGCTTTGATTTCCTCCCATAGTCCAAAGTAGTGCAGATTAGTTGGATTAGCTATGCTAAATTGCCTGTAGTGTCCAGGGCTAAGTAGGTTTGGTGGACTAGTCATGGGAAATGCAGGGTTACAGGGATAGGATGGGTCTGTGTGGGAAGTTCTTCAAAGGGTCAGCATGGGCTTGATGGGCTGAATGGCCTGCTTCCATACTGTATGATTCTTAAATAATTTCAAAAAGTTGTAAAAGAAACTAAAGTAAAGATTGAATGCCTTTAAAACAGTATTCACAACCTCAGAACACCCCAAAGTGCTTTATGTCTACAGAATTAACTCCAAAGTATTGTCAATTGTTGATATTTTCTCTAAAGCAGCAGCTAATATGTGTATAGCAAGAAATGACATGAATAATTGACTAAATAGCTTCTTGTGATGAGGGTAGGATGCTTGCCAAAACCAGGGGTGGAACATTGAAACCAAATTTCCTAATAAAGCAGATGATCCCAATCAGGAGGTGAAGGCAAAAAAGATTTACAAAGCATTTCATCTGACTGATAACTGACTGATATGGTAGAGTTCTGCTGCAGGTGACTGGTACAATAACCCTGACAGAATTTGTAGAATTAACTGGAAAGAGTCCTGTGTGATAATGTAAAAATTAGAGCACACAAACCAAAATTAAACTTCCAGAGAAAATAAACATGCAGCAAAGTTTCTTCCACTCTTCATTTTCAGATTTAGTGGAACACAATTAAGAAGAATGTCAAATCAAAGCTACATGAGGGCACAGAACTGCAGCATTTCCTTCAATTCTTTCTTTTTGGCTGCATTTAATTACAATGAATCAATACAACCTCTTTTGTGTCTCTCATTGCGTATAAATGTAACCACAAAACTCTCTTCCTCTTGTAAATTAATTGTAAGGGAACAGTGCTGGAGAGAAAGTATATTTGCTAAAAGTCAATTTCATAGTTCTTCAGTTGAATGGAATAATCACCAAAACTACACACCAGCCAATGTTAGACAATCAATTTCAAGGAAAATTACCACATTTAGTTTTGAAAACCCTAGACCTCTGACTGGCAGAAACAATTTAGAAGTGGAAACCAAAAATTGTTTTCTCTTGAATGCTAAAGTTCCTGTTCTGACTGCACTCTGCAATTTTTTGTTTGAGAAATTTCAACCTGCACAAATAATTCTTACACAATATTTGCAATAGGGTTATTACAAAGTAAGAACAATGAATTTTTTTTAGATTTGCCAATGTTTCTTTATAATTAGGGCTTCCTTTCGAAGTGCTTCTACCACAGGTTTAATTTGTTGAAAATGATAACGATCAAAGAAGGCAAAAAAGAAAGTTCAATTTAAAACTCTCCAA
The DNA here is from genome assembly GCA_024137785.1 of Ginglymostoma cirratum. Classification (NCBI taxonomy): domain Eukaryota; kingdom Metazoa; phylum Chordata; class Chondrichthyes; order Orectolobiformes; family Ginglymostomatidae; genus Ginglymostoma; species Ginglymostoma cirratum. The sequence continues at coordinate 31,141,816 of JAHRHZ010000024.1, forward strand.
ACTCTGATGCAGTCCATACGCCTACACAGCAAGACCTGGACAACATTCAGACTTCGGATAATAAGGAATTGAGATATATTTGAGCCATAGAAGTGCTGTCCATGGGGTATGTTTGCTGCCACCATCCTCTTTTAGGATGGGGATCTACGGTCCTGCTTGGTCTTGTGTGGTGGAGATATAAGACTTGTTAGTCTAACAAGATGAGGATTTTGTCTTAAATAAGATTTAGTGTGTTTCATGTTAGAAACTACAAGAAACACTAATAAAATAGAAATAACAAGCATGGGGCTGGATGAACACAGCAGGTCAAGCAGCATCATAGGAGCAGGAAAACTTGATGTTTCGGGCCTAAACCCTTCATCAGAAATGGGGGAGGGGAAGAGGGTTCTGAAATAAATAGGGAGAGAGGGGGGAGGCGGATAGAGGATGGATAGAGGAGAGGATAGGTGGAGAG
>JAHRHZ010000024.1:31142669-31163393 GCA_024137785.1 Ginglymostoma cirratum
TGTAGGAAGTGGGAGGAATTGAAAGAAAAGTTGTTGAGGGTGAGGACGAGTTCGGCTAGGCGGATGAGGGTGTCGGTGGAGGGGGATTGGTCCGTTCTGCGGGACAGGAAGAAGCGGAGGGCCTTTAGGCCATCAGCATGGGGAATACAGGTATATAGGGACTGGACGTCCATAGTAAAAATGAGGTGTTGGGGACCTGGGAATTGGAAGTTCTGGAGGAGGTGGAGGGCATGGGTGGTGTCACGGACGTAGGTAGGGAGTTCCTGGACCAAGGGGGTGAAAATGGAGTCTAGGTAGGTGGAGATGAGTTCGGTGGGGCAGGAGCAGGCGGAGACACTGGGTCGACCAGGGCATTCAGGTTTGTGGATTTTGGGGAGGAGATAGAAGCGGGCGGTGCGGGGTTGGGGAACGATGAGGTTGGAGGCGGTGGGTGGGAGGTCACCTGAGGTGATGAGGTTGTGGATGGTTTGGGAGATGATGGTTTGGTGCTCGGGGGTGGGGTCATGATCCAGGGGGCGGTAGGAGGAGGTGTCAGAGAGTTGGCGCCTGGCCTCAGCAATGTAGAGGTCAGTGCGCAATACTACGACTGCCCCTCCCTTGTCCGCGTGTTTTATGGTGAGGTTGGGTTTGGAGCGGAGGGAGTGGAGGGCTGCACCTTCTGCGGGGAAGAGGTTGGAGTGTTTGAGAGGGATAGAGAGGTTGAGGCGATTGATGTCTCAACAGCAGTTGGAGATGAAGAGGTCAAGGGAGGGGAGGAGGCCTTGGGGTGGTGTCCAGCATCTGCAGTACCTTTTATCTCTAATAAAATAGAATTGTTTCAGAGACTAGGAGAAGGACCTCGATGAAGGGTCTTACTCCTTCAAGATGCTACACTGTTCTGTCATTGGCTCTGTATGACATCTTCGTAGTGGGTGGTGCATAAGGCAGTCATTGGCACCAGCTCTTTCATGCCCTTACACCCCTAAACAAGAATGACCATCTCCAACAAGAGAAAATCTAACCAGCTCCCATTGACGTTCAATGGCATTTCAATTGTTAAATTCCCCCACCACCAACATCCTGGAAATACTATTAACCAGAAGCATAATTGAACTAGCCAATGAAGACTGTGGTTTCAAGAACAAATCAGCGGTGAGAGATTCTATAGTGATGAATTCATCTCTTAACTTCCATGAATTATTCCAACAGCTGTAAGGCGCAAGCTGTGAGTGTGATGGAATGCTCCCCACTTGCCTGGGTGAGTGCAGCTCTAACAACAGTCAAGATGCTATTAAGGACAAAGCAACCCTTTTGACTGACACCCCATTGACAATATTGTGGCAGCATCTACTTTGACAATATCTCTAAAACCTGCAACTTTCACTGACTAAAAGCACAAGGGCATTGCAAGCTCCCCCTCAAGCCACGCATTCAGTGCCCTAACTTGGAAAAATATCACTGTTCCTTCATTGTGCCTGGCTCATAAATATTGGAACTCCCTGTTGGAATACCTTTGCAACATGAAATAGAGTTGTTTAAGAAAGTAGTTCGCGACCACCTTCTCAAGGGCAGTTAAAGAATAGCAGCCAACACTGGTCTTGTTAGAAACTCCAGATGCCATGAATGAATCATTATGAAAAAGTGCCTGCCTGCCTACACCGGCTTTCATATTATCAAACATATCCATAGGTCTTGCAAATATACCTGGCAATAGCCAGGGGAAGAATCTCTGTAGATATTAAATCAGAACAAAAGGCTGTGATAACTACTTTAAGAATATCTGTCACCAACCTACCCATAGAGACAACATAGTCAGTGCCAGTCAAGTTCACACCCATCATCAACTGTTGGACTTCTCTCTCTTTGCTGGTTAGCATGAGGCTCATTATGGCTGAGAGTTAATTTGTTCAGATGAATGATTTGTGCCTCTAACTGAAAGGTCAAATTTTTCAACTTTTTCTCATTGAATGACAAAATAAGTATTTCATGGAAACCATTTTTTTGCTATATGAACAACATTTTGCTCTGGATTTTAAGGAGGAACCACCTTGTCTGACTTGTCAGGAGTTTTGGAATTCTTTACTCTCTGTTTGTCTATGACCGTGTATTATAGCTTTGCCAAATTTTATACATTAGCATGTGAAAAGTTCCTTCTGCAAACATGCCTGTTCAGTGTTAGGAATTCTACAGTGCCAAATAATGGGAAGATTTAATCCCTTTCAATTCTATTTCTAAGCTCCCTTTGCTCATCAAGGTTCTTGAGTGTGGCGTCATCTCCTGATACATTCTGATCTTTCCTGGGACTCTATGAAGCTTTCCAATTTGGTTTTCCACCCCGGCACAGTACTAAAATGATTCTATCACAGAAGAAATCCTACCTGACTCTGACTATGACAATGGTAAACCATTCCTCCTCATTCTTCTCAAGCTGTCTGCAATATTTGACATGGTTGAACACACTACACATGCCCTTTACCATCATGCAAATCACCCAAAAGCACAGCATTAGTTTTGTCATACACCCTGACAACACCTAACTTTTCATCACCACCACTGCTCTGACCCCTTCAACTTAACTACATTGTCAGACTGCTGTTCTTCATCCTGTACTGAATGAGTAATTATTTAACCAATCCAAGTATGTTCCAAAATTTCCAACTCCTCTTTCCTTGACAACTGTTTGAGGTGGACTGTTTGAAGCATGGTGTCATATTTAAACCTGAGATTATCTTTTGACCATGTACCTGCACTCCTCACTAACATTACCCATTTCCACTTCTGTTAAGCAACCTACTCTTCCCCTACCGTTGATCTGTGGAACCCTGATCCGCGCCTTTGTTACATTGAGATTTGACTATATACAACACACTCCTGTTCGGCCTCCCATGCTCTACTGTCTGTAACTTTCATCTCATTCTAACCTCCGCTACCCATATTTTACTCACACTAACTCCCTGCTGACCTGTACTGGCTTACGGTTAAGGTATTCCCTCTTTTAACATTCTTAATCTTCTTTTTAAATCCCTCACATGCTCACCTGACCCAAGCCATCTCTGTAATCTCCTTCAGCTCTACAACCCTGAGATATTGCATTCTTTAATTCTATCCTCTTGAACATTCCCTGTTTTGATTTTTCCACCAATGGAAGGCCTGGTTCTGTTGCTATGGTCCTACAGTCCAGAAGTATCTACTAAAACTCTACACTCGTCACCCTCTCCACCTCTCAACCACTCTTTTCTCCTTTCACATGTTCCTGAAAACATAGTTTGTTGACCTAAATTTTAGTTATCTCCCTTAATATTGCCCTAATGAGCCCATTATCTTGCTTTGTCAGGATAATGTCAAATATTAAATAAAAACCAAAAGAACTGCAGATGCTGTAAATCAAGAACAAAAACAAAGTTGCTGGTAAAGCTCAGCAGGTCTGGCAGCATCTTTGAAAGAGTTAACATTTTGCGTCGGGTTCTGAGGAAGGGTCACCGGACCCGAAACGTTAACTCTGTTTTCTCCTTCACAGATGCTGCCAGACCTGCTGAGCTTTTCCAGCAACTTTGTTTTTGTTCTTAATGTCAAATATTGTTTAATTAATCTCCTGTGATGCATCTTGAGATGTTTTTATGATGTTAACAGGGTTTTATATAAAAGAAAGTTGCTGTTTTGTTTCATGAGAAGTGGAAGTTTAATTCTGACTATATATTGAATTGAATTTCATTATGCTTCTTTAGTTTCATAATTATGCATTTTATTAGTGAATAGGAAATGTTTTAAAAAGCACTTTGCATCACAGATTGCTTAGCGCTGCTTTTGAAATTGATTAAGATATCTTTGTCATAAAAATCACAAATTTGAGACTTCAAAAAGATTTTCTTTTCAATGCAAAATATTACAATATCTAAAGTAACTAAGAGATGCTGAACACTCAGCATGAACACCTTAGTTCACAGGTATTGCAACCTTGTGATTTGAAGGGTTTTCTTCTGTCAAATTGATATGTTCTTCCATTAACAAATGAATTGTTACACCCAAAGTCAAATTCTTTTCAGTAAGTGTACCAGGGAAAGGTAATTATGATTTACAGAAGACTTCTGTACCTTGGTTTTGCAAACCTGTAAATTTTTACAGTGGAGCTTCAAAATCCTGCATTTGCATATGACTGGGGAAATATGATGCATGATAGGTGGGTGTTATCTATAACTGATCAGAAGAATACAGAATGCCACAGTGGTGTGGAAGCAGGCCATTCGGCCCATCGAGTCCACACATATCCTCTGAAGAGCAGCCTACCCAGACCTACCCCATCCCTGTATTTCCCATAGCTATTCCACCTAGCTTGCACATCTTTGGACGGTGGGAGGTAACCGGACCACCCAAAGGAAACTCAAACAGACCCTGGAGGAATGTACAAACTCCACACAAACAGTCACCTGATGCTGGAATCAAACCCGGGTCCATGGTGCTGTGAGGCAGCATTGCTAACCACTGTGCCACCCTGTATGGATTGGTTTGATCACTCTTTCCTAGGAGAGTCCTGACAGCTTTGGAAATTCTAAACTAGCAAACACCAACACACAGAGGGAGCCAGGCAACGTGCAGAATGACATATTTTTGCATTTTAACCCCCAATCCTGAAATGAAATCACTGGAATTTAAATTTCCTGGTGTTATTTGTTGAACTGATATGGACGGTGACACTGGGATTCACACAAACCTGGTGGATGAAGTTGATTGGATTAGAAATAAAGCTAGTTCCTTAAGTATAACAGGGGATACTGAGCAATTTAACAATCTTCATTATGATTCAAAACAGCAAATCAGAGCCATTTCACATTGAGTCAAGCTATATTAGAAATTATAACAATAAAGCATGTTGCAGTAAGGTGGCTTGGACTCTTCACAATCAAATGGGATATCAGCCATCTTCTTCGATCACTTGTAGGTTGTACACTTATCAAAAAAGTAAGCAAAAAATATTTAGTTTGATCATTTGCAGCAAATGAACAACCGCATCCAAAGGGTATGTGCTAATAAACCAGAAGGAAATAGTGTGCAAGAGAAATCTCGCAGCTTCTTAATAACATATTGCTACTAATAGTTAGAAACCACAGCGTGCAGTGATATTTATTGATTAAGAACCACAAAATTCTATTTCAAAAACGCAATGGTTTCTATATTATTTATTTTGTGAGTACAGTTAGAATCTCTGCTGTTTGTGAGTTGGATGGGTACAGCCATGTCGCTGTCTTTTTTAAACATTCTGGCGCAGTCACTACTGTGTAATTAGTTTCTCACCCTGTCTAGAATTTATGCCTCATGGGCAAGGTTCCCCCAGCATCTCAAGATGACACCCTGCCAAGATACGTGAGGTTAGTCGTTCTAATTTACATCATTGCTTTTAGATTAGACAATGCATGTTAGGTGTGAGGCCTTGTTTATGATGTGTTTGTGTTTTGGTTCGGAGTTGGACTGGTTGTATTTCTAAAGTAGGAATTCATAAAATGCCACATTGACTGACTGTTTATAAATTGCATGCTTTTTGAACAAAATAAAATGTATCTTTAAATACAAATTCACCCTATAGATTTACATATGTATGCGCTTGTGTGTCTGTGTGTGTGAGGGAGGGAGACAGTGAGTGTGAGTGTGCTTGTATTTGTACGTGTGTGAGGGGGTGTGGAAACAGTGTGTGAGTGTGAGGGATAGAGATACTGTGTGTGTGTGTGTGTGTGTGTGTATGTGGTGTATGTGTATATGGGGGAGGGGGGATGGTGGGGAGGATGAGAGGATGAGTGTGTGTGGGAGAGAGGGAGTGTGTCTGTGTGTGTGTGTGTGTGAGGGGGGAGAGATAACGTGTGCGTGTGCGTGTGTGTGTGTGTGAGTGTGAGGGAGAGAAAGACAATATACATGAGTGTGTGTGGTGAAAGTGTATATGGGGGAGGAGGGATGGTGCGGAGGGCAAGAGAATGAATGTGTGTTGGAGAGAGACAGTGTGTGTGTATGTAAGTGAGTGTGTGTGCTGTGTGTGTGTTTGTGGGGGATGTGGGGAGGGCTAGAGAAAGAGTGTGTGTGTGTGGGAGACAGAGAGTGTGTGTGTGGGAGCAGGCATATGTGTGTGTATGTGTATGAGGGGGGAGAGAGTGTGTGTGTGTGAGGGAGAGAGAGAGACAGTGTACGTGCGTGTGCTTTGTGTGTGTGTTTGTGTGTGTTGGGGGAGGGCGAGAGAAAGTGTGTGTGTGTGAGAGAGAGTGTGTGTGGTGTGTGTGTGTGCGTTTGTGCGGGTGTGGGGAGGGCGAGAGAGTGTGTGTGTGTGTGTATGGTATGTGTGTATGTGTGTGTTTGTGGGTGTGGGTGTTGGGAGGGCAAGAGAAAGTGTGTGTGTGGGAGTGAGAGAGAGTGTGTGTATGTGTGTGTGTGTGAGTGAGAGCGAGAGTGTGTGTGGTGTGTGTATATGTGTGCGTTTGTGCGGGTGTGGGGAGGGCGGGAGAAAGTGTGTGTGTGGGGGAATGTATGTGTGTGCACATGGGAGAGAGACAGAGTATGTGTGTGGAGAAAGACTGTGTGTGTGTTTGTGTGTGTGAGTGTGTGTTTGTGTATGTGCGTGTGTGTGCCAGAGAGAGAGAGTGTGTGTGTGAGGGAGAGAGAGAGAAACAGTGTATGAAAGAGGATCTGTGTGAGTATGTGTATATGTGTGTGTGTGCGTGTGCATGAGTGTGTGAGTGTGTGTTTGACAAAGAGTGTATAGTGTGGTAGGAGATAGTAGGAACTGCCAATGCTGGAGAATCTGAGATAACAAGGTGTAGAGCTGGATGAACACAGCAGGCCAAGCAGCATCAGGGGAGCCGGAAGGCTGATATTTCGGGTTCAGAAATGGGGGAGGGGAAGGGGATTCTGAAATAAATAGAGAGAGAGGGGGATGCAGGTAGAAGATGGATAAAGGAGAAGATATGTGGAGAGGAGACAGACAGGTCAAAGAGGCGGGGGTGGAGCCAGTAAAAGTGGGTGTAGGTGGGGAGTTAGGGGAGGATAAGTCAGTCCGGGGAGGATGGACAGGTCAAGGGGGCGGGATGAGGCTGGTAGGTAGGAGATGGGTGTGGGGCTTGAGGTGGGAGGAGGGGATAAGGTAGGAGGAAGGACAAGGTTAGGGAGGCGGGGATGAGCTGGGAGAGATAAAAAGTACTGCAGATGCTGGAGAATCTGAGATCACAAGCGTGGGGCTGGATGAACACAGCAGGTCAAGCAGCATCATAGGAGCAGTAAAACTTGACGTTTCGGGTCTAGGCCCGAAACGTCAAGTTTTACTGCTCCTATGATGCTGCTTGACCTGCTGTGTTCATCCAGCCCCACGCTTGTGATCGGGGATGAGCTGGGCTGGTTTTGGAATGCGGTAGGGGGAGGGGAGATTTTGAAGCTTGTGAAGTCCACATTGATACCATTGGGCTGCAAGGTTCCCAAGCGATATATGAGGTGCTGTTCCTGCAACCTTTGGGTGGCATCATTGTGGCACTGCAGGGGGCCCAGGATGGATATGTCGTCTGAGGAGTTGGAGGGGGAGTTGAAATGGTTCATGACTGGGAGGTGCAGTTGTTTGTTGCGAGCCGAGCATAGGTGTCCACAAAGCGGTCTCACAATATACCACATTAACAGATGTGCAGGTGAACATCTGTTTAATGTGGAAGGTCTTCTTGGGGCCTGGGATGAGGGTGAAGAGGGAGATGTAGGGGCAGGTGTAGCACTTCCTGCGGTTGCAGGGAAAAGTGCCGGGTGTGGTGGGGATGGTGGGGAGTGTGGAGCGGATGAGGGAGTCACAGAGAGAGTAGTCCTTCCAGAAAGCAGATAAGGGTGGGGAGGGAAAAATGTCTTTGGTAGTCGGGTCGATTGCAGCTGGCGGAAGTGCCGGAGGATGATGCATTGGATTCGGAGGTTGGTGGGGTGGTACGTGAGGATGAGGGGTATCCTGTTTTGGTTATTATTGCGGGGAGGGGGTGTGAGGGATGAGTTGCGGGAAATGCAGGAGACGTGGTCTAGGGCGTTCTCGACCACTGTCGGGGGGATGTTGCAGTCCTTGAAAAATGAGGACATCCCAGATGTCCAGGAGTGGAATGTCTCATCTCAGGAGAAGATGCGGCGGAGGCGAAGGAATTGGGAATAGGGGATGGCATTTTTGCAGGAAGGTGGACGAGAGGAGGTGTATTCAAGGTAGATGTGGGAGTCGGTAGGCTTGAAATGGATATCGGTTTCCAGGTGGTTGCCAGAGATGGAAACAGAGAGGTCCAGGAAGGAGAGAGAAGTATCAGAGATGGTCCAGGTGAACTTAAGGTTGGGGTGGAAGATGTTGGTGAAGTGGATGAACTGTTCGAGCTCCTCGTGGGAGCATGAGGTGGCGCCCATACAGTCTTCAATGTAACGGAGGAAGAGGTGGGGGACAGGGCCAGTGTAGCTTTGGAAGAGGGATTGTTCCACGCAACATACAAAGAGGCAGGCATAGCTTGGGCCCATGCGAGTACCCATGGCCACCCCCTTTGTCTGTAGGAAGTGGGAGGAATTAAAAGAGAAGTTGTTGAGGGTGAGGACGAGTTCGGCTAAGTGGATGAGGGTGTCAGTGGAGGGGCACTGGTCGAGCCTGCGGGACAGGAAGAAGCGAAGGGCCTTTAGGCCATCTGCATGGGGAATGCAAGTGTATAGGGACTGGACGTCCATGGTAAAGATGAGGTGTTGGGGACTAGGGAATCGGAAGTTTTGGAGGAGGTGGAGGGCATGGGTGGTGTCATGGACATAGGTGGGGAGTCCCTGGACCAAGGGGGAGAAAATGGAGTCGAAATAGGTGGAGATAAGTTCGGTGGGGCAGAAGCATGTGGACATAATGGGTCAACCAGGGCAGTCAGGTTTATGGATTTTGGGAAAGCGATAGAAACGGGTGGTGCGGGGTTGGGGAACAATGAGGTTGGAGGCTGTGGGTGGGAGGTCACCTGAAGCGATGAGGTTGTGGATGGTTTGGGAGATGATGCTTTGGTGGTCAGGGGTGGGGTCATGATCAAGGGGGCGGTAGGAGGAGGTGTCAGAGAGCTAGTGTCTGGCCTTGGCGATGTAGGTATGGCACACTGAGCATCCCACCCAGACCCATCCCCATCCCCTTATAACCCACCAAAGCTACACATCCCTGAACACTACGGGCAATTTAGCATGGCCAATCCACCTAGCCTGCACATCTTTGGACTGTGGGAGGAAACCAGAGCACCCGGAGGAAACCCATGCAGGCACGGGGAGAATGTGCAAACTCCACACAGACAGTCGCCCGAAGGTGGAATTGAACGCGGGTCCCTGGTGCTGTGAGACAGCAGTGCTAACCATTCTGTAATGAAATCCATTGAGAAGGAAGTGCTGTTTTTGCTGTTGTGAGTGGCTTACATTTTTTACAGTTTCTGTTGTGGTGATCACATAATGGAGAAAAGAAACTGATGGTGATGTTGAGAACTAGATTTTACTGAGGGGTATCTTCTCAGACAGTGCTTCCCAAATCTTTTCCCAGAGTGACCCCATTATAGTGCTTGAAAATTGTCACTACCCGCTATGAGTAGGTGCCTATTTAACTGGGAGAACAGATATTATGACGCTGTTGCTCTTCATCGCAGTCATTGCTGCCATGTCCACAAAGTTCCAGCTCCTCAACATTTTTGGGGCCCCGATCCCCATGTTGGGAAACCAAACGCTAAGATATTCAACTCGCAAGCCAAGGGTTATGAATTCAAATCCCACCATGGCGGGCTGAGAAATTGAATTCAAGGTACCTGTGGGCTGGTGCTGAAATAACTCCATGAAGGCTGATATCCTGTCGCCAAGCCACTGTTTATTTACGTGTGCATAGTACATGACACTGACCTAACTCAGCGCTGGCCCCTAGTGTGAGCAGAACTGTTTATATCTGTCAGTTAGGCCTCCCTGATTGGACCAGGTTAACAGCCCCAATCAGACAACTCTTACTTTATGAGGTCCACCTTGCTAACCTCGTTCTAATCGCTATAGGTACCAGGAAATAAAATTGCCATGAAAGTTGCTAGAATTTTGAAGAAAACAACTGATCCACTGTTATCCTTCAGGGAGGGAATTTGACCTCTCCTGATTTGTTCTATCCATAGACCCAGGCAGGTGTTATATTGCAGTAGGAACTGGGAAACATGCAGAAACTGAGGACTGTGTATTACAGTAAGTACTGGAGTGATGTATTTACCTGTAAAGAAATGTATTTCTCAAGGTTCCTGCTGTGAAATAAATTACTGACCAACTTTTCTTTCAGCAACTGGCAGCATAACATGGCTTTTTTTTTTGCCAATTACTTATAGAATCGAATTTCACAACCTTCTTTTGTCAGGTTAAAAATTTCTGATGAAGGGTTTAGGCCCGAAACGTCAAGTTTTCCTGCTCCTATGATGCTGCTTGACCTGCTGTGTTCATCCAGCCCCATGCTTGTTATCTCGGATTCTCCAGCATCTGCAGTACCTTTTATCTCTCACCTCAGGATTGCCAGTCATTTCACCACAGCCCCTAGGCTACAACCTGTGTTACCACTAACCTACCACACTTTATAAACACTATTATCCTTTCTTCTGCTAACTTAGCCAACAGTTCTTCTTCTTTAATAACATGGCAGCAGATTTATTGAGCCAGATAACTGTTTGCTGCATTTTGCTTTGTGTAACTTGTCTGCAGTTTGCTCATTATACTTTAAAAACAATTAATTGTTTATGACACAGTCTTAGAGGATCCACATACAACAAAAGAAGTATTTTCTTTTCAGGGAATGTAAATTCAAAAATTACTGCAACACCCATTCCCTTCTACTGGTAGCTTCCCCATTTTCCAACATCTACTTTACTTAGTTCCCCTCATTTCTTTCTTCATTATATTCTTCTTTAGCCTCAGCCACTTCACAGAGCTCTTCCACTTCTATACATGAAGTTAATGTTTTGAGTCCAGCGATTTTTTTTCAGAACATAGGATTCTTTCTCCAAAAATGCTGCCAGACACCTGTTGAATTCCTCCAGAACTTCCTGTTTGCATTTTTTTCTCATTCTTAATGTAATGTAGACTGATGTGATATATGGTTTCTTTATTATCATTTATTGTATATTTGTGTTTTTGATTTTTTTGAGTTAGCAACATGTGAGTTTTTTGTGTGTCCCACAACTTGTATTTCTGCACCCATGATGATTTTTTTTAAAACAGCATTTGAGGCCTAATTTCAGAGTTAATGAGTTTTATGTACCGCTGGTGCATTTACCTTTGACTGTTTTGTGAGCAAACAAGGTAAATAATGGGGCCTTAAGATTTGTTAAACATTTTTGGAACTTGGCTTCTTTGGGCTTAAAGGAAACACCCATAATTTAGAGTTGGAATTTTTTTTAGTTTTACTTTGAGTTTTGAGTAGTCCTGTGAAGTACTTGGATGAAGATGTCTATGTGGACCAGTGCTTCTGAGAAGAAAAGAATATGGTGAGCTACATTATCCTAATGCAAAGAGGCAGTGTTAGTTCTAGACCAGAAGTGTTAGGATAAAACTTTGAAGAGGTGTTCAAAGCTGTGTATGTTAAAGTACAGGCATATAATGGGCTTCATAAAAATCTGCATTTCTAGACTATATGTTAAAGTCTTAAATGTCTTAAACCTACTGAGATGTTAGATGATGTACTTCAGTGTGAGAACAATATGAGTGATGTTACTGCGTACCATACGATGTGTATTTTTTGATACTGTACTTGGGATACGTTTTGGGCATCATACAAAAGCATTTGCTATTTTTTCAATTTAACCAAAGAAAGAACCATTTCAGGATTAATGAGAGTAAAGTTTTACAATGTTTAATAATCCTTTACTTTGCATTTTTAGTACATAGTTTTGTTTATTCTATTTTATCTTTTTTTTTGTTAGTAAACTTGTCTCAGTGTTGAAACAAAATCTGCAGCATTGCGTGCATATATTTTAGAGGGAGAATATTTAGTTAAAAACGAATTGAGTCAAAATGTGATTTATTAAGCCAGGTTTCAGTCCGGGATATGGCATCCAGTAATAACATCAGCTAGGTTTATAATATCAGTAACTTCAATCTTGATTGCAACTCCCCTGAACTATTTCCACATGCAGTCATGGAAGGTTACACCATCAGTTCACACTTCTCTTCAGGATCCTGTTGTACATACGTCAGTGTTGGTCAATAGAAATTGCTCAGTATTCACAGATGTTGCCATGGCAACCCTCCTTTAGCCATGTGTGCTTATTTTGTGGAAACCGCCTAATCGACATACGATAACAGTTAAAGAGCTTGTATATTTACTCAGCAAACACCTACAATGTTTGAAGAACAAAGGATGTAAAGCATTCATGATAATTAAGAAACTAAGAAACGGTCACACATTTTTCATCTCGTCATTTCACCAACAAACAAGTTAAAGTACACATGTATACGTATTGCACAAAGCATATCGAGATCACAAGGATAGAGATAGGTACATTTTATTTATGAACCATAAATGCAATTGGTCACATCTAGATTCCTGATTAGCTAACCCTTGACTCATGACCAATATATTACCCAATGTTGACCCAACATTAAAAAGACAATCTGACAAAGTGTGATTGCTAATATGTAGCACAAACCAATCTGTTTTGATCTAATGGAATAATAGAATGTTTGAGAGGGTTGATACATAAGTGACAATTATGATCTTGGATATCATGATATGATCATTGCTCTATTCCAAATACAATAATGTTCATGTTTCATTATCGTTTATATAGGCATTACTCAAACTTTATAAAAATCATCAATGTAGTCTACTTTTATTCAATGAAGTTGATTAATTTGAATAAAAATTAAATTGTGTCTGATCCATTTTGTGTTCTTTTGCTCTCAACCTTCAACCCCCTCAGAACGACAATAGGGATCCCCTTATCCTTACCCCCCTACCAACTCCTTATTCAACAGGTCATGTTCCACTATTTCTGCCACCTCCAGCATGACGCTACTATGAAACACATCTTCCCCTGAAACACATCAGGGACTGATCCTTCCGCAACACCCTGGTCAACTCCTAAGTCAACCCTAACTACCACTCCCTTCCCTACTGCATCATTTTGTGCAAACAGAAGAGTTGCAACACGTATCCTTCCATCTCTGCCCTTCTCACCATTCAAGGCTCCAAACTCCCCATCTAAGGAATTTGTCTGTGCTTCTTTCAATTTAGTGTACCATATGTGCTCTTTATGATTTAATCTTTATATTATGAAGACCAAATTTAGATTGGGAACACATCCATCCAGTCTGTAAGAATGACCCTGAGCTCTCAGTTTCTTGTCATTTTAATTCCCTACCTCAATCTTACTCTGAACCTTCTGTCATTGCCCCGTACCATGTTCCAATGGTGCTTATCACACACATGAGAAGCAGCTTTGCACCTTTTGACTTGCATTCTGCATTTTTATAGGGACTGGGGAGAAAGGAGCTATGTCAGAACCCAATATTTGGGGCTGTAGATGGTTCTACTGAGCTCCAGGCAGGATTGGGGGCTGGGTGTGGTGGGCAAGTGTGTCGGGAACTGTTTGCTTGGGCTAGGAGCAGAACCAGGGACCTGTGATTTCTGTTGCTGCCCCTCTCCAAGCTCTTACTATTCTTTGTGAAGTCTGCTCATGAAAATTTTTTGACAGTTAATCTCTCCTGTCCTCCACCCTATCACAGAACTTCCCTTTTGTTCTTCTTTCCCCCTCCCCATCTTCTAATCCCTTAAAAATTTACACATTCCTAACTTACCTTAGTTCTAATGAAAGGTCATTGAGCAGAAACTTGAATCTTGTTTCTCACTACAAGTTCTATCTGTCGTATTGTTTGTCTTTATTTCAGATTTTCAGTATCCACAGTACTTTGCTTTTGAATTCAGTAAATTTATATTAAATTGCTCATTTTAGTCCAAAGATTAGCAGCAGAGTATATAGTAAAGAGAACATCAGGATCCTATTTCACAACATTTTCAGTGTACTAAAGCTTTTCAAATACTAGATGGCACTGTGTCTATACTAAGAAACGATACCAGGTTGCAAATGCAGAATTATTCAAATACATTGTTTAAAAAAGACTTACTACGGAAAGATTAACGTATGTGAACTAAAAGGAACACGCCCGCTTCAAGACTAAAAGCAAGACAAGAATGCCTTATATACTGATCAGTTATGAATAATCTCAATCATATGAGCCACATTAATCAAATTTGAACTTTATCAGACTAATTGATTCTGTCAATGAAATAAAGTTAGTTCTCAAGAAGTCATTATGGACAGGTTTCACTGCCATAGTGAGCATCCTTTCTGTCAAGTCCCAAAATCTCTGTTGTCAATTTTCTGCTCATTACTTGATAGATCTGGAGCCTCGCTCTGCATTCCCCACTGTAAATGGAAACGTGAGTTGGAATGGTGGATGAACCTCGTGAATTATTTATTGAACGGGGCTTTCTGTTCAGCAGATGCAGGACATAATTTTAAATTCAGATTTTTTTTTCACTGATTCACAATGTAAAATACAAGCACAATTATTGGATTTCAATTGTAGAAGTTTGTGGAGCTGCAAGATACAGTTTAGGCAATAGGGTTCAGGTGGTTACTTCAACCATCTGAGTGCAAAAATGCCAAAGGTAGTCTTCAATTTCTGAGAAAAGCATGAAAATTTCTTTTAATTTGATATACGTATCTTGGGTCTAATATGGAAACTAGTGCTGCTGAAGATAAGAGCCTCCAGGTGAGATGACATTGCAGCAATAATGCTGGTCACCCCCAATTTTTACTCACTTGACAGTATTCACAAATCTGCTAATGAGCAAGTATAGAATGCAGTGAGCCAGCATCACCATGTAAACATTTTCTGGGAAAATCATTATCACCATAAAATTCTGTGCTCTCACTCTGATGGGCCAGATTTAATTTCAAGCTCAGTTGGGAAATGCAGGCTCTTAATTATTTTCATTTTCACACAATGATAGGTCTACTCCACACACCAGAAACTGCCTTAACTCTTAAACTGCTGAATGAATAAAAATTTCAAAACAAAGAAAATCCTGTCAGCACAGACAACATTTCACTGTCCTTCAAGGAGTGTTTTCAGCTGAAGTTATTCTGCAAAGCAGTGCGTCTTTAGTTCCTTTTTAAAATCTGCTAAACTTTATGGTATATTTCAAGAAGGCCCAAATTAGGATCAAATCTTTCTATGGGGAGGTGGTGGTGTGAAGTTAATGTCACTGGAACCCAGCAACCCAGAGCAGAGAGCTAATGTTTTAGCACCAAAGAAAAGTCATATTGGATTCAGCTTCTCTCTCCATGAATGCTGCCAGAGTTGCAGCATTTCTTCATTATTTTCTGTTGGCACTAGTAATGTTCTGGCATCAAATCCCATCATGTCAGATGGTAAAATTTTAATAACAATCTTTAATCAAAAACAAACACATGGCCAAACACTGACCATTGTCAGTTATTGTAAAAACCCATTTGGTTCATCAATATTCTTTAGAGAAAGGAATCTGCCATCCTTACTTGGTCTGGCCTACATGTGCCTCCAGATCCATAGCAATGTTACTGATTCTTATCTGCCCTCTTAAAATGGCTGAAGGAGCAAATCCATTCAAGGACAAATAGGAATGAGCAACAAAATCCCCCATCGCCAGTGCACCACATCCCATACAAGAATAAAAAATGTACATCCTACAATTCGTATTGTTCTAATGCTGGACACCAAAAATGCCTATTAGTGCTTGGAATCCGATGTTGCTATGGGAGACAATAGGTTTCCAAGAGATTTTAATCCTTACCAGAGCCTGCAGTTAGAGCCTGCAGAGTCTGCTACATAATACGTAGGAGCAGAAATAAACTATTTGGTCCATTGTGTCTGCTTTACCATTCATTGAAATCATACCTGATCTGATAATCCCCAATTCCACTATCCTGACTTTTCCCCATAATCCTTGATTCCCTTACTGATTAAAAATCTGTCTATCTCAGCCTTGGATATATTTAACAACCCAACCTCTACAGTCTTCTGTAATAAAGAAATCCTCAGATTCACTACTTCCTGAGAGGAGAAACTACTTTGCATCCCTGTCTTAAATAGGCCCTCTGGTCCTAGACTGTCCCACAAGGGAAACAACTTTTCCGCATCTACCCTGTCGACGCTTCTAAGAATCTTATATGCTTCAATAAGGTCTCCTCTCATTTTTCTAAACTCAGTAGAGGCCCAGCAAACTCTACCTTTCCTCATATGACTGTCCCTTTATACCTGGATCAAGCTCGTAAAAATTCACTAGACTGCCTCCAAAGGCTTTATATTTTTCCTTAGATAAGAGGCCCAAACTGTTCACAGTATTCCAGCTGTGGTCCAGCTGGTGCCTTGTATAGTTTTAGTAATGTTTCCCTGTTTTTATAAACAATTTCCTTTGAAATGAAGGCCCATTCTATCATCTGCTGAACCCTTATTCAAGCTTTTGGTGATTTATGGACAAGGACCCCAATCTGTCTGTACTACAGCTTTCTGTAATCTTTCTCCATTCAAATAAAATTCACCTCTTCTTTCTTCCCAACAAAGTGCAGAACCTTGCATTTTCCCACATTATGTTCCATCTGCCAAGTTTTTACTCACTTGTTTAACCTGGCTACATCCCTCTGCAAACTCTTTGTACTTTCCTCACCACTTCCTTCTCCATCTTTTCTTCTACTGTCTGCAGAATTGGCATTCACTTCCCTCATCTGAGTCATTAATATAGATTGTAAATAATTGTGGCCTCAGCACTGATCCCTACAGAAATCCAATAGTTACAGTTTACCATCCTAAAAATACTACCTTATCCCAATGCCTTATCTTCTACTAGTTAGCCAATCCTCTATCTATGCTAAAGTACTAACCCCCAACATCGTGGACTCTTGTCTCATTAAGCAACCTTATGTGCTGTACCATATTAAATACCTTTTAGAAATTCAAATGGATTACATCTATTGGTTCCCCTTTAACTAGTCTGCTTATTGCCTCTTTTAAAGAATTCTAATAAATTTGTCAGGCATGATTTCCCTTCTCGGAAGCCACACTGATGCTGCCTGATTATGTGATGTATTTCTAAATTATCTGCTATCACATCCTTTCTAATAGACTTTAACTTTTTACCAATAGTGGATATTAAGTTCACTGGCCAATAGATCCCTATTTTTCTTTGCCTCCTACCAATTTTGAATAAGGGTGTTACTTTGCCAGTTTTCCTATTCTGTAAAGATTCTTGGAAGTTTACTTCCAGTGCATCCACTATCTCTGTAGCTACATCCTTTAATACCTTAGGGTGCAACTCATGAGGTCCAGGTCCTTTAGCCCCATTAGTTTCCCTAGTACTTTTCCTCTAGTAATAGTTATTGAATTCATTTCCTTTCCTGTTATTGTCCCTTGATTATTTAGTTTTCTTTGTTATATTATTACTGTCTTCTACCAGGAAGATGGATGTAAGACATACGTTCAACTCTTCTGCCATTTTGTAATTGCCCACTACTATTTCCCTAACCTCAGCCTTTAAGGAACTTACATTCACTTCGGCCAATCTCTCCTTTCTTGTACATTTAAAGAAGCTCTTGCTGTCCTACTTTGTGTTACTTGTGAGTTTATCCTAAAAGTTTATTTTCTCTTTATTAATTTTTGGTCATTCTTTGAATTTTTTTTAGCATTTGGAATTGTTCTGCTGAACTCTTTTCCCAGTCCACTCCAGCCACCTCAACCCTCATTCTTTTGCAATTATCCTTATTTAATTTCAGTATAGTTTTTATTTTCCAAACTGAGTTTCTCACTCTCAAATTGAATACTAATTACTAACATGTTTCCAGGATGATCATTTACACTGAGATGTGAGGAATGCATTGCATTGATTCAATGAGAGAACTCAGAATCCATTCTGATGAACTTTTATTCACTTTTTAGAAAGAGTACAGAGGTTGGCTAGACAGCACCGTGCTATCCTTCCACCCTGCCTGTTCACTGCTCCACCCTCAGTACATACTGTAAGACTGCTAAATTCCAAGTCTCCTCACCCCAATTTAATGATAATCTAGCCAAGAGACCTTGGATCCCAGTGTCAGTATCAAAATAATTTGGAAGATGCAAAATGTTTGGGCTGAGATGTCCCTCTGTGCCAACTTGTCAGAAATACCCAAAACTGATGGAGCAGAAATGTGGGCTCACACTTTTCATGTTGTTTCATAGAGATCATTTATGACACAGAAGGAAGATATTCAGCTCATTGAATCTAAGTAAGCTGTAGGGAGCTTTCTGCCAATGGTTTTCTTCTCACTCTCCCACACTAAGGTCAAGACGTTAGAATTAGTGTGCATATGCGTCTGAGACGAACAAGGAACTACAGAACACACTCAACCTGATTAGCTCACAGAAGTATCTATTAAATCTTGATTCAAAACATGCCAACACCTATACCCAGCACAACTCTCCGATTTTGGCTGGTTTTCCTTTCTCATTACCATTGTATATATTTACAAGTGCTCCCAAGTATTCACTTCAATGCCACACTCTGAATAGGCTGATTGGGCTCTGTTCAGTTGCTGTGACTGTCTGCAGATCTTTGGCTCTGAACTCAATCTCTAGCTGAGATTTACACTGTACTTTTCATGTGACATCTCCACCAACTTGCAGTCTGGATCTCTCTTTTAACTTAGTGATATTATGATTGTGTCAGAGATTTTGGTCAGAAAACACCATTGTGGGCTCCTTTCTGACTTAATGACTTTAGCGAAGGAGATCTGATCAATGCAGATCAATACAATTTTAAGGCAGGAACAAGCTCAATTAACAGCAGTTAGCCTGCTGTCATTCTTCATAGTCCCTTCGCAGAGCAATCCAATCAGTCCCACTCCCCTGTCATATCCCCATGGCCTGTCAAGTTTATTTTCTTCAACGGCCCATTCAATCTCCCTTTGAAATCACCCACTATCTCTGCTGCTATGACTCTTGTCAGCAGTGAGTTCCAGGCCATTACCACGCACTGGGTACAAAAATTCTTCTTTGTCTCTTGCCACAAACTTCAAATCTATGTTCCTTAGTTCATATGATTTTATTACATTATAGTTTTAAAACGTTGGCTCATTTCATACAGTTTTGTAGAGAAATGGAATTTAAATGCTGCATACCACAATAAGCATAATCATTAATAACAACAGGTCCCACTAAATCACACATTCAAGGCAATGTCAGCTCATCAGGAGAGTAGTCACAAGCTTATCAGCAGCATGCCAATAATACCCATAATGGAGGAAATCTATTATAACTTATTAAACAGTTATAACTCATGGAAAAATGAGCATTCCCATCCAGGACCACCGCCTCCCCAACCAAAATCCCCCTGTCAGTTGATGCTATCTGATTTAGATCTTGCCATACTATTTAGCATTCTAAAGATGAGATCATTGTGGAGAAAACATTGGATGACGTTCTTCCTGAGGATCCTTTTGCACTGTATCAGGTCCAGTGATCTCCTACTTCAAAAAATCAGGGATTGGAATGCTTTATCAGCAAATGCATTAAACATTATGATGAAAGGTTTTGATTTTATCATTTTTCTAGAGCTTGGATTTCAAAGCAGCAGCATATAGGAATTAAATGTCTATACTGTAAGTTTGTGACAGGCAGAGTAAAATTGAAAGGTCATTACATTGTTATCAGTTCAGAATATGACTGATGATTGATTTTAATTTAGAAAACCCAGAGATTGAACATTTTCAGGGCAGTTCAGAGGAGACTTGGATCAGAAGCAAATGCAGTTTCATTCCCAGAAAGCAGACTAATTCAGCAAATAAGTTACCTCAATAGAAGTTTAGTTTATGTAGCTTCCAAACAATATGAGTTTGCTTAGAGGTCTGCAACCTTTTAAAGTTGAGAAAGTTTAAAATCTCAGTTTTATAGGTATTCATCTAAGAAGATGCCACAGTTCACAGGAAAGCAACACAGGGTAATCAGTTTAATAGAACCTAAAATTTTGATATAGAGGGGTAATTTCGCTGAAGTGAACCTGTAGATGATGCTGGAAAACTATGTTTTGCTGGGCGTTTTACAACTTTTCGGAGCTATTTTATATTTCAATAGCTCATTTATGTTTCTTTTGTGTAACAAACTTCTACTCTGTTGTTTAAGAAAATCTAAAGCGTTGTGAATATGTCTCGGAGGCTAATAACTATGTTAACGAACGAAACAAAAATGCCATGAACTTCAATTCAGGTTTCATTCTGCTGTATGACTTGTCTGATAGCACCATGAGCTGACATGTTCACAACATCTACATTATACCTATTTATTCTGCTGGATCAGAAAAAACAACGTGTAAAAACTCAATGGAACATACTTAATAAAAACCAAAAGAACTGTGGATGCTGTAAATCAGGAACAAAAACAGAAGTTGCTGGAAAAGCTCAGCAGGTCTGGCAGCATCTGTGAAGAATAAAATCAGAGTTAATGTTTCAGGTCCGGTGACCCTTCCTCAGAACTGATGGTGGCTGGGAAAATGTCAGTTTATATGCAGAAAATAAGGAGGTGGGTGGGGTAGAGATTAAACGATAGGATAGAGTCTTAAGAGAGAGAAGGACAGTTGGACAGACAAAGGAGTTGATAACAATCAGGCTAGGAGGGTGAATAAAGATAACAAGGTGTAGAGCTGGATGAACACAGCAGGCCAGGCAGCATCAGAGG
>JAHRHZ010000024.1:31163793-31191013 GCA_024137785.1 Ginglymostoma cirratum
TTCTGAAGAAGGGTCCAGACCTGAAACGTCAGCTTTCCTGCTCCTCTGATGCTGCCTGGCCTGCTGTGTTCATCCAGCTCTACACTTTGTTATTTCGGACTCCAGCATCGGCAGTTCCTACTATCTCTAGGAAAGTGAATAGTTGTTAATGGCACTATTAGTGCTAACAACAGGTAAAGTGTAATTGCAGGCAATGTGATAACAAGGCCTGGTGTGTGGGGCAGGGGCTTGGGACATGGGAGAGTTTAGGGCCTAAAATTATTGAACGTAATTAGATGCATTTTAGTTGGACTAAGCAAAATTAATTCCAAATTCCATGGAAATTGAAAAGGTAGATCATGGAAATGACTATGATTGAGGTTCTCTTGTATGTACTTAGAGAGGTTCCCCAAGTCTAGTGGCACTTGAAACAGACAAATCTACATGTGTTTCTCTAGCTAGTACGTCCTCTAATAAGTGCCAGACTGTTGCCAGAGGCTATAGATTGAAATGCGCACCCCCTGTTTCTGGCATGGTTGAGCAGGAGACTCCCTGTCTTACATTGCTTACCACAGGTATATTGAGCAGATTTACAAGTTTAGCACATCATAAAGGCAATTTCTGTGGCCATTAATTCTGGATTTGAATGAGAGAGCTTTTGGTTCAGAGTCAGAGGCACTATCCTGTGCATCCCAGAGCCGTCTTCTCATTGTATCTGTGACTGGTGGAATTAGGAAATAACAGTTGAGTCTAATTTTGCTGCCTTTTAAAGTTGATGACAAGACATATATAAAAGATAGTTCACCTTTTGTCAAAGCTTTTTTGTTTCTGTTCACATCTGTTCATCCTCAAGGCATTTATATTGATGCCTCGAGGCATTTATATTCTTTGCAATATCTTTGTGCCGTGCTTGATAGTTGTAGTGATTGGAACAATGTCAGCCAGAGGCACATTGTGGAATATGAGTTAAAAACAACAAATGCTGGATATCACAATGGTTCAGGCAGCATCCATACAGAGAGAGAGAGCAAGCTACCGTCTTGAGTCTAGATGACTCTTCATCAGAGCTGAAGTGAAATGTGCAGGGGACAGAATTTATGCTATAGTTGGGGCATTATGGTGGGTTGTAGAGTGCCAGAAGAGAAAAGATGTTGACAGTTCAGATTATGTGATTGGAATGTGAAAATGGCAGAACAATGGTGTGTCTAACTGCCAGACTTGAAAGAACAGTCAGTCCCACTGGGGTAGAAGGAGGCGAGAGACGACATAGTGACAGAATGTAACAAGCAAAGCTAAAATTATGGGAAGGAATGGGAGTTGGTTCACAATTTGAAGGTGTTGAACTCATTATTAAGTCCAGAAAGCTTAAAGTGCCTTGTCTGAAGATGAGATATTGTTCTTCCTGTTTGCACTGTAATTCACTGGAGCACTGTGGCCTGCCAAGGAAAGACAAAGTGGGCATATGAACAGGACGCTGTGTTAAAATGACCGGCTACGGGAAGGTTGGGCTCATATTTGCACACGCACTGGAGACGTTCCGCTAAGCGGTCACCCAGTTTACGTTTGGCTTCTCCAATGTAGAGTAGGCCACATTGGGCTCAGTGAATATAATACACAAGATTGAGGAGATTGGTACAGGTGAAATGCTGCTTCACCTCATAAGACTATTTAGGCCCTTGGATGGTGAGCAGGGAGGAGGTGAAGGGGCAGGTGTTGCACCTTCTGCAGTAACATGGGTAGGTGCAATGGGAAGGGGAGTTGTGTTAGTGGTTGATGAATGGGCTAGGGTGTCCCAGAGGGAACAATCCCTGTGAAATGCAGATGGGGGAATGAGGGGAAGATGTGTTTGGTAGTGATGTTCTGCTGGAGTCACCTGAAATGGTGGAGGATGGTCCGTTGAATGCAAAGGCTGGTGGGATGAGCATCAGAGTTTTGCAAGTTTTCAAAGAAATGAGAATGTCAAGGGATGACTGAATAGAAGATTTTAAAACAATGAAGGTGGTTAAGGGAGTAGGTGAAGTGAAGAAATTTCCACTTGAAAGATGAATTCAAAACTGGGATCAGAGGGTAGTAGTTCTTAATATAAGATAGCTACTAATCAATCCAATAAGGAATACAGGATATATTGACATGTGGGAGTCTTTTAAAGGCCAGTTGATACTTTTGGAGAAGTTTCTTACAGATGGGATTCAGTCACATTTGGAGATTTATTAGGGATAGTGATCATGACTTTGTGCAGGGCAAGTCTTGTCTTACAAATTTGATTCAGTTTTTGATACTAATTGTCTGAAATGTGTTTAATTCAATGCAAGGAGTATTATAAGGCAGATGAGCTTAGAGCCTGGATCAGTACATCGGACTTTGATATTGTGGCCATTACAGAGATTTCATTGAGAGAGGGGCAGTTCTGGCTGCTCAGCATTCTAGGGTTTTATTGTTTTAGATGAGATAGACAGGAAGGTAAAAGAGGTGGAGGAGTTGCGTGACTACTCAGGGAGAATATTACATCTGCACTCAGAGGGAACATACTGGAGGGCTCATCCACTGAGGCTATATGGGTAGAGCTCAAACATAAGATGGGTGCAATCAATTCAATAGGATTATATTAAAGAGCACCCCCAAACAAATATGTAGGCAAATTATGGAAAGATGCAATAAAAAAAGTTGTTATATTGGGTAACTTTAACTTAACTGGGGCTCCCTTCGAGCAAGAGGCATAGATGGGGCAGAATTTGTTAAGTGCATCCAAGTGTGTTCATTGGAACAGTATGTGAATAGTCCAACTAGAGGATGGGCCATACTGGACCTTGTATTGACTAATGAGCCTAGTAGTTCACTGACCTTTCAGTGGGAGAGCATTTGGAAACAGTAATCACAACTCTTTACGTTTTAAAATAGCTGTGAATAAGGATAAGTCAGAACCTTATGGCAAGGTACTAAATTGGTGGAGGGCAAATTATGTCAGAATTAGGCAGGAGCTAAGGATTGTTAACTGGGAGAAGCTGTTATCAGGCAAGTTCACGTCTGACATGTAGGAATTGTTTAAAGACCTGTTGATGAGATTTCAAGACCAACATGTTCCAGTAAGGAGAAAGGACAAGGATGGCAAGGTAAAGGACCCTTCGATAATGAGGGAAGTTGTGAACTTAGTCAAAAGGGAAACAAAGAAGCATATGTCAGGTTTATGAAGCTAAAATCGGATAGGGCTCGTGAGGAATACAAAGAAAGTAGGAAAAATCTCAAGCAGGGAATTTGGAGAGCAAGAGGCGGCCATGAAATGATCTTGGCAAGCAGGGTTAAAGAGAATCCCAAGGCAGTCTATACGTACATTAACAGCAAGACAATAACTAAGGAGAAGGTAGGACCACTCAAGGATAAAGGAGGGAGCGTGTTTGGAGAGAGAGGATGTGGATCCTACCTAAGTACTTTGCATCAGTATTCAGCCAGGCAAAAGGTATGGAGGACAGTGAGATTTGTGTGAAGCATACTAATAAGCTATGGCATTTTGAGATCAAGAAAGCAGTAGTATTGGGTCATTTGAAGAGCATTAAGGTGGATAAGTCCTCAGGGCCTGATGGCTTCTAAATAAAAACCAAATGAACTGCAGATGCTGTAAATCAGGAACAAAAACAGAAGTTGCTGGAAAAGCTCAGCAGGTCTGGCAGCATCTGTGAAGAGAAATCAGAGTTAACATTTCAGGTCCAGTGACCTTTTCAGATCCAGTGATTCCTCCCCAGATCATGCCCGAGGTTATTGAGAGAGGCAAGAGAGGAGATTGTTAGAGTCTTGACCAAGATGTTTGTATCCTCATTAGCCACTGGAGAGGTCCTGGAGGACAGGCGAGTAGCTAATGTTGTTCCTCTGTTCAAGACGGGAAATAGGGATAATCCAGGAGACTATAGACCAGTGAGTCTCACATTGGTGGTTGGGAAACTATTGGAGAGCATTCTTAGGAATAGGATTTACGTGCATTTGGAAAAGCATGGCCTAAATAGGAACAGTCAGTGTGGCTTTGTACAAGGCAGGTCATGTCTTACTAAATTGAATTTTTCGAGGAGGTGAAGAAGGTGATCGATGAGGTTAGGGCAGTGAATGTTGTTTGCATTGATTTTAGTATGGCTTTTGACAAGGTCTCTCATGGTAGGCTCATCCAGAAAATTAAGATGCATTAGGATCCACAGTGACTTGGCCACATAGATTTTGAACTGGCTTGCTCATAGAAGGCAGAGGGTAGTGATGGAAGGGTGTTTTTCAGGCTGGAAGTCCGTAAACTAGTGGTGTTCCACAGGGATCTGTACTGGGACCTCTGTTGTTTGTTGTATATAAATGACTTGGAAGAAAATATAGATGGGTGGGTAAGTTTGCAGATGATGCAAAGATCGGTGGAGTTGTAGATAGTGTAGAAGGTTGTCAAAGGATACAGTCGGGTATAGATTAGTTGCAGATGTCAACGGAGAAATGGCAGATGGAATTTAATCCGGCAAGTGTAAGGTGCTGCACTTTGGGAAATCAAATGTTGAGGAAAAGTATACAGTTAATGGCAGGACTCTGAACAGCACTGATGAACAGATGGATTTTGGGGTTCAAGTCCATAGCTCCCTGACAGTGGCCACACAAAGAGATAGGGTGGTAAAGAAGGCTTATGGCATACTTGCCTTTATTGGTTGGGGAATTGAGTACTAGGGGCAAGATGTTTTATTGCAGCTTTATAAGACTTTGGTTAGGCCACACTTGGAATATTGTGTTCAATTCTGGTTGCCACATTACAGGAAGGATGTGGAGACTTTGGAGAGGGTGCAGAAGGGGTTTACCAGAATGCTGCCAGGATTAGAGGGTATGAGTTATAAGGAGAGGCTAGAAAAACTCGGGTTGTTCTCTCTGGAGCAGCAGAGGCTGAAGGGAAACTTGATAGAAGTGTATAACATTTTAAGATGCAAAGATAGGGTTAGTGGTCAGAAGTTTTTTCCCAGAGTTAAAATGTCTAATACTGGGGGCATGCATTTTAAGGTGAGAAGGGGTAAGTTCAAAGAAGATGTGAGGGTCAAGCCATTCACACAGAGTGTGGTGGGAGTCTGTAATACGCTACCAGGGGTGGTGATGGAAGCAGATATGACAGGGGTGTTTAAGAGACTTTTATATAGGATATGAATATGCAAAGAATGGAAGGATATGGACCAAGGGCAGACAGAAGGGATTAGTTTAATTTGGTGTCATGTTGGGCACGATATCATGGGTTGAAGGGCCCGTTCCTATGTTGTATTGTTTTATGTTTTTGAAGAAGTGATGAAGATGATTGATGAAGGTAAGGCAGTAAATGTTGTCTGCGTAGACTTTATTAAAGCACTTGACAAGGACCCTCATGGTAGGCTGGTCCAGAAGTGTAAGTAGCATAGGATCCATGGTGAGTTGGCAAGTTGGATACAAAATTGGCTTGGTCGTAGAAGACAAAGCGCAGTTGATGAGTGGTGTTTTTCTGACTGGAGGTCTATGACCAGTAGTGTTCCACAAGGGTCAGTGCTGGGACCTCTGTTGTTTATAACATATAAATTATTTGGATTAAAAAGTAGGTGATCTGATTAGTAAATTTACAGATGATTTGAAAATTTCTGGAGATATGGATTGGGAAGAAGGTTAGCAAAGGACACAACAGGATATAGTTGGAAAATTGGGTGAAGAAATGGCAGATGGAGTTTAATGTATTTTGGGAGGTCAAACATAAGAGGAACCTATCCAGTAAATGGCAGGAGCCATAGCAGCATTGATGTACAGAGGGATTTTGGGGTTCAAATCTATAGTTCCCTGAAAGTCGCAACAATAGTGGATAATGTATTAAAGAAAGTTTATGGCATGTTTGCCTTCATTGGTTGGGGCTGGGAGTATAAAAGTTGGAAAATCATACTGTAGCTCCATAAGACTTTAGACCAAAAGAACTGATGATGCTGTAAATCCGAAACCAAAACAAAAACAGAAATTGCTGGAAAAACTCAGCGGGTCTGGCTGCATCTGTGGAGAGAAATCTGAGTTAACGTTTTGGGTGCAGGGACCCTTCTTCAGACCTTAAGACCTTAAAGTCTATAAGACTTTAATTTAGCCACATTTGGAGTTTTGTATGCAGTATTGGCTGCCACACTATAAGAAAAGGTCAGACAAACTTGGATTGTTTTCACTACAGCATCTGAGGCTGAAGGGTGACCTGATAGAAGTATGCAAAATTATGAAAGGCATTGATAGGGTGGATAGTTGGAGACTTTTTCCCTGGGTGAAAATGTCAAATAATCAGGGTCAACAGGTGTAGAGCTGGATGAACACAGCAGGCCAAACAGCATCAGAGGAGCAGGAAGGCTGACGTTTCGGGCCTAGACCTTCAGGGTCATAGGTTTAAGGTGAGAGGGGAAATGTTTAACGGCAATGTGCAAGGAATGTTATTTAGACAAAGGGTGGTAGGTGTCTGGACCGTACCACTAGGGGAGGTGGTAAAAGCAGAAATGTTAACAATGTTTGAGACATTTAAATAGAGACATGAACGGGCAGACAATAGAGGAAAATGGACCTCTTGCAGTAGATGGGATTAGTTTAGAATAGCACCATAGTTGGCACAAACAAAGGGGGCTGAAGGGCCTGTTCCTGTGTTGTGCTGTTCTATGTTCATTCCATGACAGTAGTCAGAATGACCTAATCACTGCAAGCAAGATGAATAAGTGAGGGTTGGCTGAAGGAAAATGAGAGGAGGAATGTGTGCTGCATAAACACTGGTATAAACCGGCTGACCAGACTGGTTTGATTCAGTGCTGTATATCCTATTTAAAAACCAGATCTCACTCTGCCTCTGCAAACTCGTTGATAAGAAGCATGTGTACACACACAGAAAAACTGTTCTTCCACACATTCATTTTAATCAATTACACATTAGAAATGACTGCAGAGGGGAAAGCTTATGTGCAGAGAGTGAAAAAGGCAGCAAGGGGAGAGGAATGGCTGGAAACTTTTCTTTGATGCCTTCTGCTTCATCAATCCCCTCCAGGCCTCAGATAAAAATGAGGTACCTTTGAAATATGCAATATCATACTCACAACTCTTCATGAATGTAACATTTTTCACTAACAATCTTCAGACACCTCCAGGCACTGCCCTTCATAATCTCTGAGGACAGACTCTAATAACTAGCTAAGTCTAAAATTTCAGAGTCAGTCCAGTTGTGATCCCTTAATACATGGAAATTTGTTGTGATGTTCTTCACTGTACATTTATTACTCCTCATTCCAATCATTTCACAGAAAATTCAAAATAGTGATCACCCTCTCCCCTCCCACTCCACTGCGGCAACATCACTTTCTGCAGAACCTGGTGTCCTGGTCGATACTTAACCTGCAATCAACATCATGTCATTACAGAATCTCATTGTAGTTTGTGGGAGCTCTCAGGCTGCTGTGTTTTCTACATCACAACAGTGACCTGCTCATGAGTTCTCTGTTTAAAGGCGTCTCCTTGATGATTATTCACTAAATCACTGCAAATGGTGTAATAGTTTTCTAGCAATAGATGGGATGAGGAGGTAGGCCCCAAATCTGCGACAATTGGAACAGTGATTAAACCCTATGTTGTGAGTGTTAACCTGATCCACTTGCTATGAGTCATTTAGCCAACTGAGGTAAACGGTTCCTCCCAACAATAAGCGTGCTTTAAAAACACATTGGCTCTAATACATTTTGAGATGTCTGGTGGTTGTGGAAGATGTAATATAAAAGTACGTCATTTTTTTCTTAATGATACACAAACCTGTTACAGCTCAGGAATCTGCCATTGAAGGGATGGTTAGCTCATTTTCAGTGACATTGAGTTCAGGTTCTGTTTCCATGCCTACCATTCTTTTTTGTGTCATTTCCCTTTCCTTTCAAGTCCTCCACTCTTAACCCATAAGCCCACAATATGACAGCCAGCCAGACAGCCAAATTGCTCCCAGAGTGCCTTATTTCACCTGAGATAAAAGGATATGTTCAAATGTAGTCCAAACTGACCAAATCTCTTGTAAGGAAGCATCTCCTCCTCAGTTAGTAACTGATTTCAGCTTTTAACCTCATAATGAATGTCTGGTGGAATCATTGAATCCCCACATCGTGGAAGCAGGCCATTCAGCCCAACAAGTCCACACCAAACCTCCAAAGAGCATCCCATTCCCCTACCCTATCCCTGTAACCCTGCATTTCCCCATGGCTAATGCACCTAACCTACACATCCTGAATACTAAGGGCAATTTAACATGGCCAATCCACCTAACCTGCGTATCTTAGGACTGTAGGAGGTAACCAGAGCAACCAGCAGAAATCCATACAGACACGGGAAGAACATGCAAAATCCACAGACAGTAACCCAAGGTTGGGATCAAACCCGGGTGTCTGTGAGGCAGCAGCGCTAACCACTGAGCCAACATGCCACCTGTGGCGGAGTTAGGAATTTACTGTGAATGGGCTTCCAGGCACAAGCCTTTACCTTAATTTTCTACCGAACAGGACAATGATGATACAATGCACTGCATCACCGGTTGTTTCATTTGATCTCCAGTATACAGAGATCAGGCCTGGGCTTTTTTTGTCCTCAACTGTCTTCAGTTGAATCTCACCTATGAAAGAACATCAATGTTATATTGCTCTTTCTGTATTTTGTTATGCACTACCAGGTTTCATACCTGTAAAGTCACAACTCCAAGCTGAATGTCGAGTGCAATATATATAAAGCCAAATTATGGTTGTGACAAACAGCAGCCATGGGGATATACATGTGCAGGTTAAGTGTAAATCTAAATCTATAGGGCCAGATGTACAATTGATGAATTTATCAATGATGAGTGTTTTACAGCATCTAAGGGCAGTTTTATTTTTCAATTGATTCTTCCCTCAGGAAAACTGGCACAGATTTTGGAAGTATCAAGAGCAGTTTAATGTGTTTTCATTTGCTGCCAGACTTTTCATTGCCTAACAAGAGGAAACATCATTACTAGCACTGGGAAAGAGGCTGCAATCAGATAAGGAACTGGATGTGGATCTACCGCTGGCTGGTGAAGTCCAGCACTCTGTTGCTTGGACTTCAATCTTGGGCTTTAATCTGCCAATAATGGTTGGCTTTTAACAGCTTTTCACTGTATACAGATACAGAAAGAGCAAAAGGTATAGCAGGTTCTCTGAAATTAATTGTGGCCCTGTGCTGATTGCATTGAAAAATGGGTTCCAACAAATGCATAGACTAATTGTCATGGAATTTCCTGTATGTGATTTATTCTGAAGCTACCCGCATCACAAAGCTCAAAGAAAGTATTGGGTCTGACAGATTTTGTCCGGCTTTGGGCTCAAGATAGGCAGTAGATTGCAGTTGTACAGAATGTCATACCCTTCAAAAAGTGTTTGGCGAATCTCCAGCATGAAATCGGCTTCAATCAGGGTGCTTACCAAACAGGAGGCTGGGAGGCTGTATGCTGGAGCCTAAGGAGCTTTATCAGGAGCTTTCAGGGGAACTTTTCATGGAGGAAAGGGAGAGGAACATGACAATGGAGTAGGTTTCCCAACTGTAGTTAGATGTATTCCTACGGCTGTGATCACAGCGCCTCTCACTTCCACCTATCACAACAGTTCCCACCATCCCCCCCAACCTGTCCCCTTCAACCCCTCCACCAAATTCCTGCCATTGCTCAACCAGTTGGCAGCAAATGGAAAGCAATTGAATGCTCCTTCACTAAATGTACAGTGAAAATTTTTAAGAATAATTATGTCTGAGAGATTAACCTTTAATTCCTCAAGGGTGCAACCCTCTGAACCTGGAGAGTTGGCTATCCAACTAAGGTACGTTAGCAGTTGGGCCCAAGATTTTCTACAGCTGCCTCATATTTGATGGATGCTGTTGCCAAGGCCACAATTCGCTCACTTTTATTCTGAAGCAATGGTAACATGATGACAGTTTTTTTTACTCAGCACATAACTGAGATCCGGAATGCACTGCCTGAGAATATAGCAGAGGCTGGGTCATTGGGGCTTTCAAAAAGAGTGCTCCATCAATGAGTTTCTGACATCATTGTGCATACTTAGTCACAGTGAATCAATGGGAAAGTTTATCCCAAACTTAGCTAGCCTTACTCAGCCCACAAAAGAGCTTTATATTAAAGAAAAGCTGTGACAATATTATGGCTTTAACAGTTGTATTTTGTCCCTTTTTTATGAAGAAAAGTTATGAAGAAAGCCAACAAAGCAAACAACTTGTGAGGCCTTGGGTTTTCTTTTAAAGTTGGAACAATAGAAGCAGCCTGAATGAGCCAAGCTCCCACAGAACCAGGATATTTAATGTTAGTTTTCTGCAGTTGCAGGGATCTTGAAACTGAATGTGGAAGCTCTTATTCCTCTCTCTGTTACAGCTAGAAGCTGGGGTTCTCTTCTTACTGCTAGAATTGCATGTGAGACAATCTGTTTTACCAAATTGTCTTTGCTAAGGGTACATTTATAGGTCACTACTATATTGGAACAGTTAATTAGTAGCAGTAAATAGATTTATTATTTTGTTAAGCATTTTGATAGTGTTACAGTTAAGCCAATTTTTTTCTTTTATGTTTATTTTGTTTGTATTGAACTGTAGTGTAAAAATAAAGTGAGCTTTGTGTAAAGTCTAGTAGTTTGACCAATCAAATTGCGTCTGGAATGCAACGTCTTACACTTCCCTTTAAAATAATAAAAAAATTAGGGTCTAGGCTATCTTCTTAATATATTTTGAGAGGGTTTGGTCTGTCCATAACAAATTCGGGGGTCTTGTCCTGATCAAAATCTCTATTTCCAGGTTGGGGTTAGGATTATTAGATTCAAAGGCAGTGAGTGGTGAGTGTTGGTGTTCAGTTTTCAGATGTTGAATTCAGTTGGTTTAAATGGGGTGTGCCTTGTGTAGCAAGGTTCATCAATCATTAAGAGTTTCCCAGGAATGGAAGAAGTCATTTTGGGAGTTTTACAGAAAGCAAGCAAGTCAAACCTTTTGGAATTGACCGATAATCTGGAGTTGTGGATGTAATTGCTGCAATGGCCCAACATTTATGACCTCCAGAAACACTATCAGAATCATAGGAAATGGCTAAAATTTGACTGCAAATGAAGTAGCATGAACATGAAAATGGAAATAAAACAGTTTGAATTACAATTGAACACAGAAGAAAAGAAGAAAGCAAGAACAGTTCCAGCAGAGGGAAAAAGAATAGAATAGAGCTGGCAGAAGAGAAAGAAAAGGAAAAGAAGACCTTAGCAGAAGAAAGGGGAGAAAAGAGAATTCTTGAACTTCGGAGGTTTGAACTGAAAACACAAAATAAACATAAACTGGTGGAGTTAAAGGTGAAAAGTAAGAGCAGTGATGAGGACAGTGATGGAAAGTTTAGTGATTGTAACAAGATGAGCCAGGTGGACCCCTTAGAATATGAATTCCTTGATTGAGGCAGTTAATCTAGTCCAATCAAATAGCCCTGGCTGACAGATAAAAACAGGTGTGTCAGATGTCCTGCTCACTCTGAGAGCCGGCTCTGAGGAAGTTAGATCAGTGTCAAGGACTTCCGACATGTAAATAAAGGGTGACGGCTTACTGGTCTCCGTGGAGTTTTTTCAGTCGCAACGAGAGAAAAGCATGGTCCTGAAGAAATTTGTTCGCAATAGTCAACTTTGAGTTGAGATAAGCATTTCTGGCATCATGCCATTATTTGGGACTCATTTGATCCTGCCATTGAAGCCTGGGCCCAGTATGAGGAAAGAATGTGTTATTTTTCTGGGTAAACGACATTGAGTTAGATGAAAAGCAATGAGTAATTCTTCTGACAGCTTGTGGGCCCACAGCTTTATCAGTTGTTGGGAGCCTGACTTTTCCTGAGACAGCAGATACTAAAACCTTTCAAGATTCAGCGGATTTAGTTAAGGAATATTAGGACCCAATTCTCCTCGAAATCTGAGACGCTACCGGTTTTATTCAGTAATTCAAGAACCAGTGGAATCTGCATTGGGATTTTTGGCAAGATTAACACAACTAGCATGTGACTTTGATTTAACACTTAATGAGGTGCTGAGAGACCTGTTTGGTATGTGACATTAAGAATGTTGTGGTTGGTTGGCTCGCCAAGTTGGTTTGTTGTTGTTCCACAGACATTTCATTTCAGACGGAACAACAATGAACCAGCTTGGCGAGCCAACCAACCACAACCCGAGCTACAAATCTACTCCAAAACCTTAGCGATTAGGAAAGTAAACATGTGAAAATGCCTATGAGCTGAAGCCCAGCTGGGTTTCAAACAGGCCTTGTAACTGGTTTTATCTTTGGAAACTGTGGCAGTTGAAGCATATCAATTGCAGGGTAATCCAATGGAAGTGGGCACCCTTGCCAGGCTGACTGAGCTTAGGAAGTGCCAATTGTGCAAAAACAATTGCATAACCTCTCTCAGGATGTAATCTGAACAGAGGGACTCTAGGTCAACCCATAGCAAAACACCAAAACAAGGCCAAACCTCAGCTAAACAGTTAAAATTTTCTTTAGGATCTGGGCTGGCAAACAATTGTAGTTGCTGCTGGTATGTGGACTCGAGACAGCAAAAGAGTCTCACTAGACTAAATGGACTAAGAGAACTCATAGGCCAGTATCCAGGAGAGTGCACACCCTGGAAAGTCCACTTAAATCTAGTTTGGAAAAGTTAAATTGCTTAGCAATATTCAAACCAGAAACAATCAAAATAAACATCTGGTTAAATGGCCATCTGATTCTAATGGAAGTCGATACTGGCATGATCATTTCAGTGAGTGCAGAACGAGTCTTTAAGGAAATTCCCTCTAGACACCAACACTCAGGTTGCACAAGGATCTCGGCCAGGCTGAGAACCTAACTGGGGAACCTTTACAGATTAAGGCTACAACTTCGGTTCTGATGTCTTGTGAGAAGCAGTGGGTTCATTTACCACTGATTACAGTAAAAGACTTTGGCCCAAGATTGTTGGGATGAAATTTGTTGAGAAAGTTTCACATAAATTGGCTTAACATTTCTCAATCAGAAAATGGCTCCCTGAGCGAAATCCTAATTAAATACCCAAACATTTTCAGGAAGGTCTAGGGACTATCAAAGGATCCAACGCCAGCTTGCATGTTGACCAGGAAACATTCCACTGCAAGGACCACTCAGTGCCATTTGTATTACAGGCAAAAATAGGGGCAGAAATCAAAAGGCTGGAAAGAATCACAATAACCCTACAGTGTGAAAGCAGGCCATTCAGCCCATCAAGTCCACACTGATACTCTGAAAACCATCCCATGTCTAATACATGTAATCTACATATTGGTGGATTTGGGAAGAAACTGGAACACCTGAAAGAAACCCATGCAGAGAATATACAAACTCCACATAGACAGTCACCCAAAGATGGAATTGAACCCGGGTCCCTAGTACTATGAGACAGCTGTGTTAACCACTGAGCCACCATTCCATGAAGGGAGCATCAAACCAGCCCAGTTTGTGGAATGGGCAGTACTAGTCATACTAATTATGAAACCCACCCAGTCAGTTCATATTTATGGAGATTTTAAACAAACGGTAGACTGCTTTTCACAGCTGGATAAATATTCAATTCCTCACATAGAAGATTTATAGGCAAAGCTTATTATGAGCAGGCATACTTGTAATTGCGGTCTGAAATCCCAGAAGAATGCTACACTTAATACCCATAATGGTTTATACCATTATACCAGATTGCCATTTGGGGTATCATCAGCCTGTATAATTTTTCAGTAGATGATGGAGAACATTTGACAGGGTCTACCCCAGCTCGCCATTTATCTAGATGACATGATAATAACAGGGAAGAATAGAAAGGAGCACTGAAAGAACATCGAAATAGTCTTTAGACATTTTTCCCAGGCTTGCATGTGCCTTAGAAGGGAAAAATGTGTTCCAGGCTACTTGGGCTACAGAGTCGACCAGATCAGGTTACAGCCTTTGGAAAATAAAGTGAGGGCAATCAAAAGTACTCTGGCTTCCATGTCTGTACTGGAGCTTCTGTTTTTCGGTAATACACAGACTTCCAGAAGTGTTGGTCATAGATAACAGGCGGTTGTTTACCAGAAGGGAATTTGAGTATTTCCTAAAGTTGAATGGAATTTGTCATAAGGGCAGTTTCATAGCATCCATCAGCCAATAGTCTGGCAGAAAAAGCAGTTCAAACTTTGAAGGTAGGCTTAATGAAACAGCCTCCAAATTTAGTTGACACCAAACACTCCTGGTTCCAATTTGATTATAGTACCACCGCTTATGTAACTACAGGGATATTTCCACAGAGTTGCTAACGGGGAGAAGACTCTGCACCAGGTTAAACCTGATCTTCCTGGACCTGGGTGTGTCAGGAACACTAATGCTGGACACAAGACTCCGCTAAGGAAAACAGACAGTTTACTTCAGGGCACAAAGGGAATGGCCCTGCATGGGTAAGAGCCATGGTTGACATGAGGTTATGTCCAGTGATGTATAGAGTTTGGGTAGGTGCGACAGTCCTGAAAAAAATGTGGACCATATGAAAGCTGCAAACTCGCAAATGTTGCGGGAGCAACACGAGCCAGGCTTTTTGATTGCCTTTTCGACTGTTCCGCAACCTGTAGGTTCACCCTCTCAATCGAGCATTGAAGATACCTCAAAATCTGAGGTGGACAAGGTGATGTGGCTGCCTCAATGCCTTTGCTACCTGAAGGAGAGAATCAATTTCTTCTGAGACCCTCAGATGCAAGAAGTGAGCTACCTTGTGTTATACACTGCCCATATCAGAGGCAGAGTTGGAGGAACTTGACCCGATGCTAGAATGCTCCAGCAGGAGCTACAAAGAAAAGGAACTGGCCTATGTCTTCAGGCTCAGAGCGGGAGGGAGTGATTTTAATGAAGTTAGCCAGGTGGACCTCATAGAAAATGAGTTCCCTGATTGGGTCAGTTAATCTGGTCCAATCAGGGAGCCTCAGCTGACAGATATTAGTGAGGGGGGGGGGCAGCGGTTCTGTTCACTCTGAGAGCTGGCTCTGAGAAAGCTGTATCAGTGTCAAAGACTTTTGACATGTAAATAAAGACAGAATTGGTGATGGGATACCAGCCTCTTTCAGGGAGCAATCCCATCATAGCCAAAGGTCTGATGGGATTTGTTTAAATAGTCCAAGTGTTGCCTGAGTTTGAAAAGAAGTATGTAGAAGCCGTTTTCATTTTATTTGAGGAAGTGGCTAAACAAATAAAATGGCCATTGACCATTAGGGCATATTGATCCAAATGAAGTTGGTAGGTAGAGCAAGTGAGGTATTTGCATCACTGTTGGAGGAAATATCCGGGAACTATGATGAGGTGAAAAAAACCTGTCTTAAGTACGTATGCGCTAGTGCCAGAATCCTACACTCAACGTTTTAGGAATCCAAGGAAGGAACCTGGTCGAGCTTACATGGAATTTGAAAGGATCAAATAAAGTAATTGTTGTAGGTGTACAAAGGCATTGAAAATTGCATTGAAAATTGATCAAACATATGATGCTCTTAGAGACATGATTATTTTGAAGGAGTTCAAAAATTCACTTCCTGAAATAGTGAGAACCCATGTGGAAGAGCAGAGAGCTGAGACTGCAGGATTAGTAGTGCAAATGGCAGATGATCATGAGTTGCTTCATAAATCGAAGTTTGGCTTCTGACATCAATTTTAATCTGTGAGGGATAGAAATTAGGGGAATGAGAAATCCTCATGTGGTAAGGGAAAGGGACATCTCATTGAAGACAGTAAAGGTAGTTCACCGCAGGGTAAAAGGGAAACCCATGAAGGGGAAACAGAAGAGAAAAGGGTCAGGTGTTTTCACTGTAATAAAGTAGCCAAGTGAAGTTGCGGTGTTGGTGGTTTAGAAAAAGCAGTGGGAAGACGGATGTGGGAAAATAGGATAAGCCAGTGAGTTTTGTTGAAGTGGTAAAGGAAGGCAGAGGGGAAGCTAAAAAGCTGCAAAAGAATGAACGACCTGATCAGGAGTTGGTTGAGAAGAAAGTGCCAGAATTCTTTAAAGAATTTACTTGTGTGGGTAAGGTTTACTCATTCATGCCAGGAGGAGTAGGTATAGAAATTAAAATTTTAAGTGATGCGGGAGCATGTCAATCTTTGATGGTGATAGATGAGATATATAATTCAGAAGGACAGTTGCCAGAAAAAGTGCTAATATGTGGAATTCATGGTGAGAAAAGCAGTGTTCCATTATATAAAGTGAGGTTGGAGAGTCTAATAAAAGGTGGTGAAGTGGTAGCAGAAATAACAAAGAAATTCTCAGTTCCAGGAATACAGTTTATCTTTGGTAATGATATAGCTAATCACAGGTGGGAGTGATGCTCACTGTGGGTTGAAAAGCCAGTGGAAAGTCAGGCAGCTGAGATATAAATCCTGGGATTTTTCCTGACTGTGTGGTAATAAGGCCACAAAGCCACTGGTAGAAACAGGAGGAGAAATCAAAGAATAAAGATAAGGAAGTTGAAGTTCAATTACCAGAAACTACATTGGTCCAATGGTTGAGAAAAAACAAGAACTGGAGGGGTCAAGTGGATAGTAGAGAAGAAGATAAATTAGCTGAGTTACAACAGAAAGAGGAAAAACTAAAAGCAGTTGTATCAAAAAGCATAAAAAAAGAAAAATCTGAATGAATCCCAGAATATTGCTATCTCACAAATGAAGTATTGATGAAATGGAGACCATCATGTATTCAGGCAGATGAGAAATGGACAGAAGTTCATCAAGTTGTATTAATGGCGGATTACAGAAAGGAAGTGCTGTAGGTACCACATAAATTACCAGTAGGAGGCCATTTGGAGTAAGGAAAACTCAAGCCAAAATACAAAAACATTTTTTTTGGCCCAGACTGCATAAGGATGAGGTTGACTTTTGCTGGACATGTCATATATGTCAGGTAATTGAAAAATCTCAGGTAATGATAAAATCAGCACTCTTAATACCCATTCCCACAACTGAAGAACATTTTACAAGAGTTAAATTGATTACATGGGACCTCTACCCAAAACTAAAAGTGGGGATTAGAATTTGCTGACCATAATGGATGTGTCTACTAGGTTTTCAGAAACCATTTCATTACACAATATCACAGCTAAAAGGATTGCCAAAGAGTTACTCAAATTTTTTACTAAATACAGACTACCCACAGAAATACAATTGGATCGGGGGTCAAATTTTACAACAAATTTATTCAAGGAAATTATGGATATCTTAGGCATAAAACAATTCAAATCCATTGTGTACCTACCAGAACTGCAGAGAACATTAGAACACTAGCATCAAACTTTAAAGACCATGTTGAGGGCTGATAGTCAAGACCATCCAAAGGATTGGGATAAAGGAACTCCATTTGTAGTTTTTGCATTTATGGTTGCACTTTATGAATTAACTAAATTCAGTCCATTCAAATTAGTTTTTGGGCATGAGGTGAAAGGACTATTGAAATCAATTAAGGAGAAATTGACAAGTCATAGTTCAGAGATCACACATTTGGACTGTGTGTCAAATTTTAGGGAAAGATTAAATAGAGTGGGTGAGTTGGCTAGACAGCATTTGAAAGTAGCACAGCATGTGATGAAGCAGGAAGCAGACAAGAAATCAAAAATTTGCAATTTTGCTTGTGGTAATAAAGTATTTATGTTACTCCCAATGGTAGATGAACCTTTAAAGGTAGGGTTTATCAGGCCTTATCCAATTGAAAGGAAATTGAGTAAGGTGAATTATTTGATAAGAACGCCTAGTGGAAAGAAATCTCTCAGTGTGTCATGTGCACATGCTCAAAAGGTATTTTGATAGGGGAGGAAAGCGAAAGGAAAATCGGTACTGGTTACAACACAGAGAAGAACCAAGTTCACATGATTCTGAATTAGACATTCCTCTAACTAAGTTGAATAATGAGGCAGTTCTCAAAAATTGGGACTAGTTATTGAGTTACCTTCCAAAGGAAAATCAAAATGATCTTCAAGAGTTATTACAATCACATGGGAAGATACGTGGGAATAAACTGGGAAGTACTTATGTGATTTGCACGATGTAGATGTAGGAAGTGCTGTTCCAATTGAGCAACATCCTTATAGACTCAACTCTCTAAAGGTGTCACAGGTTCAAAAAGAGATTGAATGCATGCTTAAAGACAATATAGTCAAAGTTGAGTTGTAATGAATGAAGCTCACCCATAGTAATGGTGTCAATATCATATGGTACCCAAGGGTTATGTGTGGACTATCACAAAGTCAATGCATTTACAAAATCTGTTTCATATCCTGTTCCATATTTGGAAGACAGTATTAAGAAGGTGGAACAAGCAACTTATGTTTAAAAGCGGGACTTACTGAAAAGATACTGGCAGGTACCTTTTTCCAAAAGAGCAAAGGAAATTTCAGCTTTCATGATACTGAATGGCTTTTGACATTTCAGCTTTTGAATGGGCTGTATGAATTTAAAATCATCCCACTTGGTATGAAAACTGCAGCACATTTCAAAGAATAACAAATAAAGTCATTTCAACCTTATCCATTCATGTGGTGTACATCAACGATTTGGTGATTTTAGTCACCCATGGAAGGAACATTTGAAGCATCTATCAGAATTGTTCGATCAACTTCGGGAGACTGGCTTGTTGATAAACCTGGCTAAGAGTGAGTTCGCAAAAGTGCTAATCAACTTCCATGTTATTGGACATGGACAAATAGCCCCACAGAATGTGAAATTAAAGGTAATAGGAGAGTTTCCCATTCCATCAACAAAGAGGGAACTATTACAATTCCTTGAACTGAGTGTATTTTTATCAGATGTTTGTACCAAATTTTAGCTGTGTGATTGCTCCACTGACTGAGTTGTTGAAGAAGTGCAGAGAATTTCAATGGATGAAGGAATTTCAGAAGGCATTTGACAACCTGAAAACTGTGTTGACCACAGTCCTGGTGTTAGTCACACCTAATTATGCAAAGCCATTCAAAGTGGCTCTCGATGCAAAGGAGCGAGTGTCGGTGCTGTACTCTTGCAAGAAGACAATAAGAAGATAAAAAAACCTATCGGGTATATTTGCAGAAAATTGAATAATCATCAACAGAAATACTCCACAATTGAGAAGAAAACCTTGAATTTGGCGTTGGCATTGAAATATTTCAACATTTATATTGCCAGTTATGTGTCTGAGACAATTGTATGTAGTGATCATAACTCCTTAAAGTTTTTGAGAAAATTTAAGGATAAAAATGTCAAACTCACTGCTTTTTGTCATTTATATAAATGATTTGGATGTGAATACAGGAGGTATAGTTAGTAAGTTTGCAGATGACACCAAAATTGGTAGTATCGGGGACAGCGAAGAAGGTTTCCTCAGAGTGCAATGGGACTTTGGTCACATGGACCAATGGGCCAAAAAGTGGCAGATGGAATTAGTTTTGATAAATGTGAGGTGCTAAATTTTGGTAGAACAGATCAGGGCAGGAATTATACACATAATGGTAAGGTCCTGGGAAGTGTTGTGGAACAAAGACACCTTGGGGTGCAGGTTCAAAGTTCCTTGAAAGTGGAGTCACAGATAGACAGAGATAGTAGGAACTGCAGATGCTGGAGAATCACAGATAGACAGGATCATCAAGAAGGCATTTGGTACGCTTGCCTTTATTTGCCAGTGCATTGAGTATAGGAGTTGGGAGGTCATGTTGCAGCTGTACAGGACATTGGTTCGGCCACTTTCGGAATACTGCATTCAATTCTAAATTCCCTGCTATAGGAGAGCTGTTATTAAACTTGAAAGGGTTCAGAAAAGGATTTACAAGGATGTTGCCAGGGTTGGAGGGTTTGAGTTACAGGGAAAGATCTGAATAGACTGGGGCGATTTTCTCTGGAGTGTTAGAGGCTGAGGGGTGACCTTTTTGAAGTTTGTAAAATCATGAGGGGCATGAATATGATAAACAGCCAAGGTCTTTTCCTCAGGGTAGAGGAATCCAAAACTAGACGGCATAGTTTTAAGGTGAGAGGGGACATATTTAAAAGGAACCTAAGGGACAATTTTTTCACACAGAGGGTGGTGCATGTATGGAATGAGCTGCCATAGGTGGTGGTGGAGGCTGGTGCAATTGCACTTGAAAGGCATCTGGATGGGTATATAAATAGGAAGGGTTTAGAGAGGTCTGGGCCAAATGCTGGCAAATGGGACTAGATTAATTTAGGCTATCTGGTTGGCACAGACGAGTTGGACTGAAGGGCCTGTTTCCATGTTGCACATTTCTAAGGCTATATTACTCTGTGTTTAGATGGATATTATTATTGCAGCCACTCAATTTGACAATTATACACTTGGCAAGTGAGAACCGTAATTGCCAATGCATTGTTGCGACTTTGATCAAGGAAGACTGAGGTATTCGGTGACGGGAGAAAACAGACTGAAGTGGACTATAGTAGCAACTTGTAAGGCCTTGGGTTTTTTCTTTAAGTTGGAATGATAGAAGTAGCCTGCATAGGCGAGGCCAAGTTCTAACAGAACCAGGATTTTTAGTTTTAGCTTTCTGCGGTTGCTGAGGTCTTGAAGCTGGATGTGGAAGCTTTTATTCCTCTCTCTGTCACAGCTAGAAGCTGGGGTTCTCTTCTTGCTGCTAGAATTGCATGTGAGACAATCTATTTTACTGAATTGCCTTCGCCACTTGTATGTTTATGGGATGTTACTATGTTGGAACAGTTAATTAGAGGTGGTTAATATATATATTATTTTGTTAAGCATTTTGGTAGAGTTACAGTTAAGCTAATTCATTTCTGTTATTTAAATTTTGTCTGTATTTTAACTGTGGCGTAGAAATAAACTGAGTTTTGCTCAAAGTAGTTTGACCAACCAAGTTGCATCTGGAATGCAATGCTTGGCACTTGCCTTTAAAATAAGAAAAAGTGATCTGGACATAGTTAATAACATCCTGGGGAAATCCTGCTCTTTCTAATGTGTTGGTGATGAAAGTGAATCATAGCTGACATCTACAAGTATGGTTCTGGAAGTGGACAGTGAACTAGCTGATGGAACTTATAGCTGCCATGACTTCCTGGAAATGAGATGGAAGCAAAGACTTCCTGGGTTTCAGTGACCTCGAAGACAGCAGGCAATGTTGTTTTAACTCCTTTAATTGGTTGCACATCTCCTTACAGGATGCATCACAATTCTACCGATCCCACCAGAGAATCAAAGCCTTGAATAACTGCAGGTACATTGTGGTGAAGACAGCCCATTTTCTCCTCAAAAATGTTCTCCTTCCGCCCCTTCAATTTGTTTCCATTGCCCTGGCTTCAACTTTGCCTTGTGACTCCTGTTCTCTCAAAGTTTTCTTCTCTCAATCCAATGTTTCAATTTTCACTTCACTGTTTTGTTCTCTATCCTCCTTTGTGACACTTTTCTGTCACTGACTTGTTCTCTCTCGGTATCAGTCTCCTTCCATTTACTTTATACCTTTAAAATTTTTTAATAAAAAGCAGTCCTTAAAATGTACACAATTACATTTCCCTTTGTCTTATGACTGCCACCTTTTCTTTACATAGCTTCTTATTATTTCTTGTGAGAGTTTTAACCACAATTAGTCTTAAGCTTGGTCGTTTCTTCTCTTGCAAATGTTCCATTGCTCCATGCTGTGACTGAGAGGAGGAATAGTTTTGGTTTCTGAGGTCCGCAGAGGCAAAGCTAGAGGCCGATAGAATACACAGAGCTTCAGCCATCAATGTTGAATCTATAGCAAAAACTCCTTTGCACAAATCTCCTGTCACTGGGAGAAGGGGCTGGTCAGATTCAGGGTGCATGTTGGAGAGAAGTTACATTTATGTAGTGCCTTTCCTGAGTTTAGGATGCTGCTAATGGTGATCAAGGCTTCACTGAAAGATCATTGACCTGTAATATTAACTCATTGCATCCTTAAGAACCTGCTAAAAAATGCAGCCATGAGCGTGTTAAAATCAGAGAAATCTGCACTGGGTGCAGTTCAAACTGTCATCACTCAATACTTTCTGCCATTTGCAATAATTCTCCAGCAACATCTATTTCTTGAAGATTATTATCTGACGATTATTTTTAAAACTGGTAATCTTACTGCTGTTTCCTTTCACTCTGCAACAGGGGCCCCTGGCAGCCCACAATCCGGATTGAACTCACTAACTGTCATCTGACCACATCACAGTGTGCTCAAACTTCAACCCTCTATCATGTTGCATGCAGCCGTTTCCACTGCGCCAAAGTCACCCTACAATACAGCTGCTGCGTTGCTTGTGTCTTTAGAAAATAAGCAGATACGGTTAAGCCATGAGTTGTGTATGGGGCCAAGTGCACCGCGTGACATGAATGGTAACGGAAAAATCAATAACAGTTCTGCAGGCTTCTGTAACTGGCTCTTGTGTGTCCATTTCTACCAGACATTTTGATTTTCAGTTACCATGGAGCTATTTCATGCATTCTATAATTTACTGCTCCACATCCACAGTGTTGTTTTTATTCATTCGTGAGATGTGAGCATCACGGTCTGGGTCAGCACTTATCACCCATCCCTAATTGCCCTTGAGAAGGAGATTGTGAGTTGCCTTCTTGAACCTCTGCATTTCATGTGCTGTAGGTAGACTCACAATGACATTACAGAGGGAATGCCAGGATTTTGACACAACAACACTGAAAGAGCAGCAACATACTTCCAAATCAGGACAGTGAGGGGTTTAGAGGCAAACTTGCAGATAAAGTTGTTCACATGTAATTGCTTTCCAAGGCCTCACCTTTACTAATGGTGCCCAGGGTCTAAGCCTGCATGTATCAGGGTATGCAGAGATGGCTCTCCAAGCAATGTGGAACCATAATCGGTGCATCCATAGGCCCAGACAGTCAAAAATTGATCAGAAATGAGTTGCAAACATCCTTCAATGTAGGCAACCATTGCAGCAACTAGAAACAATTTAGAAATTCAACAAACACAAGTAATGTGAAATTAAACATACTTATGTGTTTCAACTATACAGTGAATAGATACCTGTGTCATCCTCATGCCTTTATAATTTCTTCATCTTTCCATTTCAATCACTGTGCCTGATTGACCACTGACGTGGAGGCGCAGCTTACTGCCTGTCAATACCTGTCCTCCTCTGGTGATCCAGGTCCTGCAGGGATTCAAGCATGCTGACAGAATGTACTGTCTTCGACCTGGCCTAAGGAGGAGATGATGTGGTCAGTGCCAGGTGGGAGGTGGAGCAGTAAGGCATTCTTGGAGTGCTTTGGTACCCAGGTACCCAACCTGCAGCCCTCTTCCTATTGGTGCATGATGGGATCTCTCTGAGTCCTTGCGTAGAAAGGACAAATGGACAGAAGTCAAGATGCTTCATTCCCCTCATGTCTAATTACTGCTGCACTGCACCCATGAGTAGAGTGCTACAGTGAAGGTCCAAGAGCATATCTGGCAGCTACTGTAT
Source organism: Ginglymostoma cirratum (assembly GCA_024137785.1). NCBI lineage: Eukaryota > Metazoa > Chordata > Chondrichthyes > Orectolobiformes > Ginglymostomatidae > Ginglymostoma > Ginglymostoma cirratum. The sequence goes on from JAHRHZ010000024.1 coordinate 31,187,245, forward strand.
GTTCCATTGGATCTGGGCCTCCAAGGGGGTTCCATCCTTTCAATGGAGGCAGCTGAGCACTCCCCTACTGGAGCCGTGATAGCAGCCAGAATTTGGTCAGACTCCTTCATCTTTCACCCGAGTCTTCTCACGCCCTGAGGCATTTCTGCCAGATGTTCCCTGCCTGTGTCTCCTTCTCCATCAGCGGTTTTACGACCAATCCCAGAGGATTATCTAATTGAGGAATGTAAGGTGCTTGAGGAGATGGACAAAGAGGACATTTCCCCTTGTGGGGGAATATAGAACGAAAAGATCATAGCTTTAAACTGAGGAATGGAAGATTCGAATCAGAGATGAGGAGGAATTATTTCTTTCAAAGGGTCAGGAATCTGTGGCATTCACTACCCTGGGATGCAGTGGACACTGGGAGGTAATAGACAGAATTTTAATTAGTAATGGTTGAAGGGTTATGTAGAGTGGGCAGGAAAGCAGAACTGAGGTTGAGATGAGACCAGCCAGGATCGTACTGAATGACAGAGCAGGCACAAGGGGCTGAATTGTCTGGTCCTTCTTCTAGTCCTTATGTTCCTAAGTTTCATCTGCATGAGGTTCAGGATAGGCAAGTCCTTATCCTCAGAGGTGGAGGTGGAGGTGGGGATAGGGGTTCTCCTCTTTTTACTGTTGCCCTTGCCGTGAGGACCTAGTGCAGAGAGCACAAAGGCTGATGTTTAGATTAGCATAATCCCTTTTCTCGGCAACATTTCAACCTAACTCCTATCAGCATCAAACTGGAGACATCTCACTGGTTGGCTATGAAACCCTAGTCTCTCCACCAGAGCAGGCTTTGGCTGTGTCCTCATCAGCAAGTTTCATCTGGATCTCCTCAGATGGGCTCATTATTCTAATATCTGGGGGTAACCTGACAGTTGTGGACAGTTACTCCCATTTTGAACAATTTTCTCTTCAGAATGATTGCCTGTCATCTGAACATGTGGATGACCACTTCATACACATGCATGCATCTGGAAGTTCCTAATCCTTCCCACTGTGAGTGCTTAATGGCCTTGGGTATTTCAACTGGTGCAACGTTCGCAGAATGCAGTTATTCTCAGATAATCAGTTCACGTGTTCCATTTGAAGGCAAAGCCCAGTCCAACTTTGCACTGACGCACTTACTCTGCTTGATGCCCTTATGTATGTTACTTTGGAATGACTAGAGACTGCCACTAACCATGGCACGAGCTCAGCAGATCCTTCTCTTTCTTCACACAACGTACTCAATTCTGGACTGGGCCTACAGGCTCTAACCCTCCATCCAGGCTGCCTCAATCAGATGGGAGGGCCTCCTGTTGTCATCCTTGGGATGGTGCTTCCTGAATTTCCTGCAGGAGGTCTGGCAGCAAGGCATGTTTGACCATGGGGTTATTCATTCTCTGGGCTGGGCCATGTTGGTTGATGGCAATCAACAGATAGAGATGGGTAGATAGGGTAGCTGCTCCTCAGACAGTGAGGATGATGTTCCTGACTTGCCAGGAACGATTGCTTGTCTGGCAAGTCTTCAAACCATTTGGTAACAGCTGAGACATTAACATGCTCTCCATGACTCTCCACCCTCCTTGACTATGAACAGCTAATTGGCTGGCCACCTCGTGGCCGTGTGCGACCAGTAAACCCACCCCTGAGCAGAGGTGTCACTCAGTTCCTGCCTCCACCAACTTTGCCAATACCTGAAAATTCCTGTCTTTATGTGTAAACCCAGGCAGTCTATGTCACCATGGTGGCACCACAACCAGCTGTCATCTAATTGTTCACTTTTCAACACAGCTACTGACTGGAAGTGAGCAGACCTCTAGCCAATTGTTGTTCTGGCTAAACCTAAGGGGTGACTGTGATGGTCCCAGTGCCACTCTGCTGGATAAAACTGATTGTGCATTGAGCAAGACTCAATAACACAATCCCTTGGTGTATTTACCCATTGAATCACAAGGGACAGAGGGGAGGCTCAACTTCCCATTTTTGGATCAAATTAAATGATTACCACACACCATAAAAACTGAGCTGAACAGCCCCATTTGGAACTCTTGCCCCGCTGAGTTGCAGTTAGCAGAAACTAATCCCCACATGGTAGTTAAAACAGCAGGACCTCACCAACCACAATACCATTGTGAGAAACAGGAGATGAGTCCAATATTTAGAAAATTGGGCTAACTAATGCATTCTCCATGGCAATGCATCTACCAATCAAAATCCATTTGCCAGCCAATCAGGAACTCCTCCTTACAATATAAGTGTTGTTTGCCCTTGAGTGTGATATTTCTTGCAAATTGTCCTAATGAGGGCAAGATGAAAAGCTTCAACAAAGTAGGCCTTTTTGACAAAGTCTATGTGTTGTCCTTTCTATTTTATTGAGACTATATTATGGGAATAATGTAAAAGCTAAATATCAGAAACAAGAATATTTTAAATATATATTTTAAATAATATTTTAAAGTATATGAAAAATATTTTACAGTTGTCAATTCAGGTGATCGCTAAGATTTTCATCCGTGGACATTTCAAAAGTGCATTCCGCATAGGCATAGGAAATCACTGAAATCGGCTTTTTGAATTTATGCAATTAGCTGGACATAAGTAGGTGCCAGAAACTGCTGTCAATTTCATAGCTGTAATGGCAATGAATGCTGAAAACTTTGTATTCATTATAGTTGCAAAATCTGGAGGTAAAGCACTCATTATTAAGCCAGGTTTTCATAATCAGCTAGAGTACTGCCATCTGAACTGGATTATTTCTGTTCAAAACAAACAAAGAACTGCGGACGCTGCCAATCAGAAACAAAAAAAGAAATTGCTGGAAAAGATCAGCAGGTCTGGCAGCATTTGTGAAGAGAAAGCAGAGTTAACATTTCAGGTCCAGTGACCCTTCTCTAGAACAGTTCTGTGCAGTTCTCCAAACTTGCTGTCAGACCTGCTGAGTTTTTCCAACATTTTCAGGATTATTTCTGGATTGAGCTCAGGCATCCTCAATATATTCACGCATCACAAGCCTGAATATTAGAACACTGGCTAGGAATCTTATCATTCAAATCACAAGAGTTTTGACCTACAGTTAGCCCACATACATTAAACCAGAGTGAATCTTTAATACCATCCATCTGGTGAGAAACAACTGACAGTGTACAAGCAACTTTGAAGACTTACTGTAACCTTTGTTAATACACAAAATGTTTGTATTACACACCAAGTTACATGAAGAAAATCAATAATCTCACAGTTGTACTGCCTGCTCATGTCACAATGTAACAATCAGACTGTTCTATTCATTATAATGGTGTTTTCCCAACCCCCAAAATGTTGTTCCATTCCTATCTGGCATATACCGCTGGCTTCACTGTGCTTGAAATGCTGGAGATTTTGCAAGGCTCTGTTTTGCACCAAATTTAAGAGGAACAGTTGGAAATTCTGCCATGCCATGACTTCTTCATTTACAATTTCTAGAATCTATAATGCTTGAAATTATATTCTTAAAACGCTTGAAATTGTGAAAGGATGTACCCATAGAAATCAAAAGAGATGAGCATTGATCATATAAAGCAAAAGAACAGTAAGAATTTTAGCACTGCCAGTGTGAAATGAGACACCAAACAAGTGATTTTGTGCATCCACTGTAGACCAGATGATGGATTTCTATTCAGAGATAGTAAGAACTGCAGATGCTGGAGTCAGAGATAACATAGTGTGGAGTTGGAGGAACGCAGCAGGCCAGGCAGCATCAGAGGAGCAGGAAAGTTGA
>JAHRHZ010000024.1:31191413-31275771 GCA_024137785.1 Ginglymostoma cirratum
ATTTCTGAAGAAGGGTCCCAACTCGAAACGTCAACTTTCCTGCTCCTCTGATGCTGCCTGGCCTGCTGTGTTCCTCCAGCTCCACACAATGGATTTCCATTGTCTTCTTTAATTGCTTTTCTATGAAGAGTTTACAGATTGTGGAGTTGCAGTGTTTTAGGTTGTGTAGAAGCAATACAAACATTTCTAATTTGTTAGACTTTAAGGTGTCACATGTGCTAATGGTTGGACTGAAATTTTCATTACCTACACAGTGACTGTATGCCACAACAAGAATTGGTAACATTGTAAGGCAGCTCAGGGAGCTTCACTGGATCGGACTAAATTTAACAGCAAACCACATAAGAAGCCGGTAGAACTGGTGACTTAAACTTTGGCCCATGAGAAAGATTCTAAGGAGTGTCTTCAGTAACAAGACAGTGATGAGGGGGGCAGAGAGATTTAAGGATGATGGTTCAGTGATTATGGCTGAGACAGCTGAAGGTGTGACCACCATTGGAAGTGAATAGAAAATAGAGATACGTAAGAGGCCAGAACTGAATAAACGCATTGTCAAGAAAAGGGAAATACCATGGATGTATTTAACATAACGATAAGAATTTTAAATTTGAGCAAAATATGCTGAACTCCTAAATAAGTCAGACAGCATTTATGGAATATAAACAGTTAAATATTTCAGGCCAATGACTTTTAATTACAACCAATGCTATTATGATGTTAATAAAACATCCTAAAATAAATAAAATAATAAAAATAAAATACCTGGAAATAGCAAGCTTGTCATGATTCTTACTTTTACTAGGGCCTTAACAAGTTCACTGAGTTTCTGTGGGATGTCAGAAACAACTGTTTTCCCCTAGTAGTGCAGACCTTAAGAATGACTGAAAAAAAAGACAGATTTTGTCAAAGGTATTTTTTGAACTGTTCTGTTGAGGTCAAGATGAAAATCTTCAACAAAATATGTCTTTTCTTTCAATAGATTGATAAAAGGAGCAAGGAGGCATTGGAGATTTGGCAGAGTTAAAAGTGGGCAAATCCCCAGGTCCAGATGAGTTGTTTCTCAGGCTGCTGTGGAAGACAAGGAAGGAAATTACAGGGGAACTGACCAAATTTTTAATTAATTTCTGGCCACAGGGGAGGGACCATAGGACTGGAGAACAGCTAAAGTGGTTCCACTTTACAAGAAGCTTGGTAGAGATAGGCCAGGGAATTATAGGCCAATGAGTCTAACATCAGTGGCAGGGTAACTATTGGAAAAAAAAGTGAAGTAGAAAATTAATCTCCATTTGGAGAGGCAAGGTTTGATCAGGGATAGTTTGCATGGTTTTGTCAGAGGGAGGTAATGCATAACACATCTAGTGGATTTTTTTGAGGACATGAACAAGTGCTCAGATAAGGGAAGGATAGTTCATGTAGTTTGCATGGATTTCAGGAAGTTCTTTGACAAGGTCTCACATGGGAAACTGATAAAGAAAGTAAAAGATGATTTCCTTGAGCAAAATAAGAAGCATCCAAAGGTAACACAGTGTGGAGCTGGAGGAATACAGCAGGTCAGGCAGCATGAGAGGAGCAGGAAAGTCAACATTTCGGGTCAGGAACCTTCTTCAGTTCTGACCTGAAATGTTGACTTCCCTGCTCCTCTGATGCTGCCTGACCTGCAGTGTTCCTCCAGCTCCACACTATGCTGACTCTGGCTCCAGCATCTGCAGTTCTTGCTATCTCCAAGAGTCCAAAGGAGGCCATTTTGTCACTTTGGGATTATTTTTCTGCTTGCCACCTTTAGCTGGCACATAATATTTCATTTCTCAGTCGTAATGTGCCTTATCTACTTTAATAAGCTTTTCAAATTTGGCCTTCTCTTTGCTGGACTTTGTCTTCCATCTTTCAGAGCATCTGTTAGAGAATTCCGAAAAGTTAACAGGAATATCAGGACCTTTTGTCTTGTGTTCTTCACAACAAATCTAAAAAAAAACATAAGTGGACATCTTGAACTCCTTTCAATCCACCTAAAAATCTGATGCATGGCAGGTTGAAACAACACAGGTGCTGATGTGATTCTGAATAGAAGTCTCTTGTATTTGAATAGTCCTTTAAGTGTTACTATTGTTAAGTATTTCTGTGGCTAGGATTTATATTCATTTGGAGATAGGCTTATATAAGGTCAATTTTACTGAAATACTGACATCCAAATCATCTAGCAAATAGGTAATCAATTTAAGGCAATGATTCTACTCAGGACACAATACCAGATTAATGGTGACTTTAAAATTAGTACAGATTTGATTTAATTTGATGTATCTATTGTTTCATTTATTTTGTTACAAAATACAGTGAAAAGTGTTGTACAGTGTCACCACTCTCTGGCACCATCTTAAAACACAGAAAAATAAACTAACATATAGAATTTAAAGGCAGAAAAATGAAGAAACAAAGAAAAATGTTGTATTTATGTGTATTGATCTTTCTTCATCGCTGCTCTTAGTCTAGTCACTCATATATATGGGTTTAAGAACTCCAGTTTTGATAAGCCTCAGTAAGTTTGCCTTGACCTTTGGTCTGATTGCATAGGGCACTGATCTAGCCTTGCAACATTTTGCTTGATTTTCATCCTTGATTTTCAAGTTCCAGAGATCTTTTTCATGCTTCCCTGATCCCCACGAAAAACAATGGCATGTTCCTTTAGAATTCACAATAGATCAGTCTCAAAATCCGAAAAGCAATGTATCTCAGTCCAATTGAGTTTAATTTTCTCCAAACATGTTCTTCCAATAAAGCTGGAAGATTTTCTTTGACAATGTCATAGAATCCATATAGTGTGGAAACAGGCCATTCAGCTCAACAAGTCCACACCGACTCTCAAAGAGTATCCCCCCAAGACTTATTCACCCAACCGCTCCTTGTAACCCTGGATTTCCTACAGTTAATCCACTTAACCTACATATCCCTGAACAGTATGGGCAATTTTGCTTGGCCAAACCACCTAACCTGCACATCTTCAGCCAGTGGGAGGAAATCAGAGTACCTGGCAGAAACCCATACAGACACAGGGAGAATGTGCAAACTCCACACAGACAGTCACTCAAGGGTGGAATTGAATCCAGGTCCCTGGTGCTGTAAGACAGCAATGCTAACCAGTGAGCCACCATGCCACCCCAAAAAAATCCATCTATTTTCAAGAACCTATCCACCTTGCTTTTGAAAGATCCCAGTGAATCTTGTACTCATCCAGCTACTGAAAGAATCAAATCCAGATCCCTGGTGATGCAAGGCAGTGATGCTAACCATTGTGCCACTGTGTGGTTGCATGGTGAAGGTGAAGTCCCAGTCTTCACGTTGAGGATAATTTCCATCTTGCTATGTGTCATTATCACTGTGTTAAATTGGACAGAGTTCAAACAGATCTAGCAATTTAAGATTGGACATCCATGAAGTGCTGTGGACCATCAGCAACAGCAGAAATATATTCAAGCAGAATCTGTAACCTCATTGCCTGGCAGTTGCCACTCTACCATTAACATCTTGCCAGGAGATTAATTATGTATCAATGAAGACTCTAGGAGGGCTTGCCAAGAGCAGCACCCAGCAAATCCAAGTGTCAACCTGGTGAAGTGAGATCACATGTCTACCTGCATGCCATCAATGGACTCAGCATTGAATAGACTGGTCTAAATGATGCAAAGCCCAATGGATGAGATCAGATCAGTCCTGTCACATCCAGTGGTGAATGGTGGTGAACAATTAAACAATTAACAGGAGGAGAATGCTCGACAAATACCCTCATACTCAACATTTATCTTCAGCCAGAGGTGGCAAGTGGAAAATCCATCTTGGCCTCCTTCTGTGGGACCCATAGTCACAGATGCCAGTCGTCAGCCAATTAGAATCTTTTCACTTTATATGAAGAAGCAGCTGAAGGCACTGCAACTACTCCGGTTTCTAATAACACTCCAACAATTCTATGCACCTAGCCAATCTCTTCCCATACAGCTCCAATACTGCCATCTACCCAGAAATGTCAGAAATTGCCCACATATCCCTGGTCTAAAAATAAATCCAACCTGGCCAATTATCACCCCATCAGTCTACACCTGATCATCAGCAAAGTGATAGAAGGGGTCATTAACAATACAGTCAGCTAGCATTTACAACAGATCAAACAGCTCCTGGATGATGGGTTGTGTTTCCCAGGGTCATTTGGCCAATCTCATTGCAGCACTAGTCTAAACATGGATGAAAAGGCAGAATTCCAGAGGTAGGTAAGATTAACTGCCCTTGACACCAAGACAACATTTTGTTGAATGTGGTGTTAAGATGCCCTAATAAAAACTAAGATAAATGGGAATCTGGTGGAAAGTCTTCTCAACTTGGAGTCATACCTGGCACAAAAGAAGATGGTTGTGGCTGCTTTGACATCAGTCACCTCTGCTCCAGGACATTTTTGTAGGTGTTCCTCATGGTAGCATCCTCGGCCCAACCATCTTTAGCTGCTTCATCAATGATCTTCCCTCCATCATAAGGTCAGAATTAGGAATGTTCGCCAATGATTGCACAATGTTCAGCACCATTCGTGACTCCTCAGATACTGAGACTTCAGCTTGGGTGTGACAACAAATATTCAGACTGATCAAATAACCGAGCATTCACATTGATACAACCCTTAAAAGAACTGCTTCGCCTGTGCACATTCGTAGTACAATTTTTGACAGTTATAGTGGAATATGACTCAAGTGCTCCTGATACAGACTTTCAGGTATTAATGACACAGCTAGTTTGCCAATCTGTAAGTGAGCAATCCAGTATCTGTTGGTGCCACCAACAGTGGCCTGTATGTTTAGTAATAACTCTGCTTCAGATTGTAAATCTGGGCTTTTCTCATGCCTTTTTTGTACTGTCTACATTTTCTTCCTACTCTTTGGTTTCTGTACTTCTGCTGCATGTTGTTCGTATTTCCTCCTCAACCACACCCATTCAACATATCCTTTTTATGCCACAGTTCCTGCATATCCGCAATTCACCAGTTCTTTCTACCGGCAATTTGTAGCTGCTTGCCCTGTTTTAATGCAGTGATAGCAGTTTGGAATCCATGTTGATGCTTGTCTCTCAGCCACCATTTTATGAAATCACTCAGCTGTATTTTGTGTGTCCTCATGCTCGAGCTATGCTGTTGAGCTTCCTCGTCTACTAGTTCCACCGAAACCGCTATTTGAAGTGCTTTCTTTAAGTTTAGGTTTCTTTCTGTCAGTAATCTCTTCTGGATTGCTTCACATCTTAAACCACTCACCAGTCTGTCACTGATGGCATCATTTAAGTTGTCTCCAAACTTGCAACATCCTGCTAGCATCTTGAAAATTGTTACACACTGGAAGATAGATACACCATCATGTTAATTGGGTTTTATGGATTATGAACAGTTCAGCAACCACCAATGGTTTTGGTGAAAAATGGATCTGAAGGATTCATATTATTTCTTAATACCAGACTCCTCAGGGCAATGAAATTCTTTCCCCTCTAATACTGAGCAACACAAGGGTGACTCTATCTGCTTCAATTTTGTTAGCTTGAACAAAATAACAGAATCTTTCTGTGTAGGAGTTCCAACATCCAGTATTTTCATCTACATGCCAAAATTTCCCACCACTTTTCATTTTTTTTAAATGGAAAGGGCCTGCAGAGCACAATGTGCCCTGAAAATCTTAACACTACCTTGTTTTGTCCTATTTAAAACAAAGTATCTGTAAGGCTGCCTGTTTCTTTTGAGGTTATACCCCTGCTTCATATCAGCTAACTCATCAAGGAGAGAGGGTTGAACATAGGGCCTTTCATGTTCTGAATGATTCATACTCATAACCTTTGGTGTACTTACTGATTGAGTCTTAAGGAACTAAGACTTGCACACATATCCGATGTGGACATAAATTTACAAACATAAAAATGTATTCACAGTAATGTGCAATACTTACTCTTATTTCTTTTTTGCTGTGCAGGCCTCTGAGGTCTATGTAGTAGTGACTTCTGAACGCAGAAGTCAATTGATCAGCACACCCATGACTCACATCATGCCCATCACTCCCATCATGCCCTGAAAACATGCAGAGCTACTCCGGACTGCCTGTGCGAGCATGGGTGTACAATGGTTTTTTAAATATAGCCTTGGTGCCAGGGATTCCTGTATATACTGGGATAACCCTGGATTCGTGAGTACTTCTGGACGTGGCGAGTGGGAAAGTTGAGCTAGCATTTAACGCAAGGAATGTGCAGGGATGTGGTGGGTAGTTAATGAGGTGAGTTTGGGAATGATAGTGTGAGAAAATCTGCTTAACCTCACAGACAGTAACTCTCTGTGAAGCTCAGCAGAACTGACACATAACTATAAGATAGGAGATTCAGCCGACTGTTGTTGCACACGAATAAGCAAAAGCCTGTTTAGTACAAATTTACCTTCAACAGCAATACTAAAAGTTATTCTGCAATCATATTAGTCACACAGGCAAATTAATATTTGAAAACAAATAATGCTGAAGATTGCAGTGGGTCAGGCAGCATCCATGGAGAGAGAGCAAGCTAATGTTTCAAGTCTAGATGACTTCCAGCATTTGCAGTAATTTGCTCCTACAAATTAACGTTTGGTTTCCTTTCAGTGAGATTTTTAAGAAGACACATAGATTTCTTGAAAACTTACTGCTTGCTAAGTTGTCCTGGTTTTGGTGTAAACCACTTCCTCTTGATCCCAGTCAACACGTGTAAAATATGAAGCCATTTCTCTCCCTCTGCCCTGTCAACCTCTCCTGTAGAGTAACATACACGCATCCTGCATGGTCTTTTTTTTTCAGGTTGCCCTACAATGGAGCACTTTCATTCTCAAATTTCATAAGACGTTACTATGCTACATTAAAGACTATTGTAAAAAAATATAGTCTTGGTATCTGTCTCTATTTCAAATAAGGATCAATGCACCTGTTGAAACGTCCTCATTGTGAGGAGATAAGTAACAGCTTAACCGGCTGCATATGTTTAAAAATGCTCTAAGAGTTTAAATTCTCAGCCAGTCAGTCAAAATAGAAAACAAAAGGACTGTAAGTTCTTTATTTTGCAATGTGTGCCATATTTTCCCTATCCATCAGTTCTGCATCCACACATAGCTCAAATATTTAGCTAATGAGCGTGAATATTGTAACACAGCAAAAATATAGAATTGCTTTCAGTTGCATTCCTCCATTAATGTACTGGGCTCGTAGTTATGAGGTAGAGCACATAAGATGGCTGTGCTTCATGTTTTCACATCACCATCTTCAAAATGGATGACAAACCATTCCTTGCTGAAAGTAAGCAAGAAATAAGATTCAGGCATTAAAGGCAACAGCATTTGATTTATTGACAGTGAGGCATTCATTGTTTTTGGAGCCATCAATTGAATGAGCACAAATGCTGCGTGACCTTCTGTGAAGGATTTACAGTGTCAGGTCCATACTGCCAGTGACCCAGGGATAGCACTCCACTTTCTATATATGTCTCTGAAATCATTCACCCTCATGGTGACATAGCATGAAAAGATAGAAAATGCATGCAGAGACAACAGACTGTAAATTGTACTTTTGTTTTGAAAATATATTTTTAATTTTGCCCCTTTATTTAAAAATAGAACCAGTGAAAAGCTACTGGGCAAGCATGGATGCAATGTTTATTGTTAGAACATGCGGTTACTTGATCCTCTTGATTTCAGCTCAAAAACTATTCTGTATTTCAGCAGTGTAAAAGGAAAAGGAATAGCAAATGACTCGAGTGACAGCACATCCTGCAACTCAGTGGTCTTTAGGATTTTAATATCGGCACTTTTCTGTTCTAATTTAGGAAGGAAGAGTTATCACCTTTCTGCATAATATTTTTGAATCAACTCAGACATGATTCAAATGTTACACTGTGTTAGTCATGATGTGGAGGTGCCGGTTTTGAACTGGGGTGGACAAGGTCAAAAGTCACATAACACTAGGTTATAGTCCAACAGGTTTATTTGAAATCACAAGTGTTCAGGGTGCTGCCCCCTCGTCAGGTGAAGTGAAGAGGACACAGATTTTATAACCAGAGAGATCGAAAGATCATACAAATGGTACAAGTGTCAACAGGCTGAGTAATAGTTCTCTGCAGGTGATCAAGAGTGTAAGACCATGTGAGTGAAGTGTCAACAGCTGAATAACAAGTGAAGCGATGATCTACAATCTGATTAATTGAAACAGAGAGATATCACTCACCTGCAGAGACCTATTATTTGTCCTGTTGACACTCCAATCACACCATTTGTCTGATCTTTTGATCTCCCTGGTTATTAAGTCGGTGCCTGGTGCGCTCTTCACTTCAGCTGATGAAGGGGCAGCATTAAGAAAGTTTGTGATTTCAAATAAACCTGTTGAACTGTATTCTGGTGTTGTGTGACTTTTGATACAGTATTAGTAACTTTGCCTCAGAATGTAACAACCCCAAATTTGTTCTGTTTTAGGGAAGTATACATTGAAGGTGGAAGCCGTTAAATCTCGAGCTAAATTGCAAGGTAGATGATCAAAACTGCATTGTAACTATGGTTATTATGTAAACATTACTAAAACAATCCTCCAGGGCTACTATCCATAGCAGGTATGAAGTAACCAGCATTCTTTCCATTAAATTAGTCTTTACCGACCCCAATGTGACTACTTAGAGTTTTTTATTGTAATTTTTCATGCACATGGTGGCTCAACCAGCAAGTATACCAGGATATTGGGAATTCCGTTGCTTTAAAATTTATAGAGAGGGATATATGGTAGCCTAGTTAATTCTGAAGTCCCAGTATGAGAAAGCTGATGACTGCAGTTAAGGTGGAACACATCTTCCAGATTGGACTTAAGCAATCTGTTTAGCTTGTCAGATGGAAAAATAACTTGCATTTCCATAGCTCTCAAGCATCTCACAGCATCTTAAAGCCAATGATACAATTCTGTCATCCACGATGGAATGAGGCACTGCCACAAACCTGTGCACGGTGAGAACCCACAAACAACACTGTGACAATAATGAGTACATAATTTGTTCGGGAATAAAGTTTGTTAGGATTGAGAGGGAGCTCCCCAGTCATCTTTCAAATCGTACCATAGGATGTATTTGGCATTATTATCCTCCCTCAGCACTCTTTGTTGTGTCAGCCCAGCCGGAGATCAAGTTGCTCTACCAGTTGGAATGGACTAAATTGAACAATCTCCTAACGCAAATGTGAGAATATTCCTCACTCAGCCGTGCCTGATATGTGCTGTTCGACAGTCATGTTGCATGAATATTTTACCACATGCTATTTGATAGAAACATTTTGTCAAACTTATTTGGTACAAATGTGACATGGAATTTTGTGAACTCCCTTGTGGTGATTGTGGAGCTACCATTTAATTAAGAAGGGTTGTGGAGAGTCTGAATCCCACATCCTTCCCACCTCCACCTGAATCAGTCCAGGGAAGGGAAGGCGGTAGTCGAAGTCCCCAACTTTCCAGCAAGTGAAGCCTTTATGTTAGAAATTAGTGACCACTTAAGGGCCTTCTCATCCATTACTGCTAAGTGCTTGATCAAAGGTTGTGATATCAGGAAGGGAGGGAAGCCGAGTGTGAGCCATTCTGCTGTCCTTTGTGTTAAACATCACCACAAACCCCACTAACCTGCAAACATCCTCTCACTGGCACAGTGGCTCAGTGGTTAGCACTGTTGAGTCACAGTGCCAGGGACCCAGCCTCGGATGACTAACTGTGTGGAGTTTTCACATTATCCCCATGTCTGTGTGGGTTTCCTCCAGGTGCTCTGGTTTCTTCCCACAGTTCAAAGATGGGCAGGTTAGGTGGATTGGCAATGCTAAATTGCCCACAGTGTCCAGGGATATGCAGTCTTGCTGGATTAGCCCTGGGGAATGCAGGGTTACAGTACATTAGGGTAGAGAAGTGGGTCTGTGGGACATGCTCTTTGGAGGGGTGATGTGGACCCGATGGGATGAATGGCCTGCTTCCACATGGCAGGAATTCTAAGATTCTATGATATCTCCTTTCCACACATCCACCCCTCCCCCCAAACCCCAACCACCACGTGCTATTGTGTCCTAATGTTCTTGGAGATTATTATTTACTTTGAACTTCAATTTTGCCAAAACTCCTTTTAGTAATCTCTCTATTGCTTCATCATGCTTCCTCGATGCCTGTCCTTTTTACTGCTGCCAACCCTGCCATGGCTTATTTTTCTAACCACTCCACTAAGTTTCAGGTCCTTCATTTATCTCTCCTAGATGTAGGCTTCTATTTCCAATGTTTTCAGTAGCAATTCTTTTGTCAACCCCACCATCATATAGTCTATTAACTATGCATAACAACCTCAACACAATTCTGTTGACATATTCAAGTTCGTATCTAACACAACCAGTATAAATTCAAAGTACTCATTTATATAATAGACTTTGAGTTTGTTATTTCCAGACCATTTATGACAGGGTTACTGAATTGGACTGCAAAGTTTTACTTCCTCATTTCTAGTTCTGTTATGTCATTTGGTTGTCTCAATGCTATTTTTGTATTTTCAGGAAGTACTTTCTCCTCCTTTGTTATCATAATATATGATTCACTTTTCTCCTTCCACATATTTTTTATTCATTCACAGACTGCTGGTGTCACTGGCTAGGCCAGCATTTATTGCCAATTCTTAAATGCACAGAGGCCAGTTCAGGGTGAAAAATATTGCTGTGGACCAGGAGTCACAAGTAGGGCAGACCAGGTAAGGATGGCAGATATACTCCCCTGAAGGACATTGGTGAATAATATGGGCTTTTCCAACTGATTTCATGGCCATCACTCAATTCCTAATTCCAGAATTTTAGTTGAATCCTATTCCGCTACAGGTAGTTCTGCTATAATGCCTGTTTCATTAATGCAAATTGGCTGTAATACGATTGATAAATAGTGGTCACTGTCTGGAAATGCAAACGTTCTGCTGTATTGGTATAGTGATTTTCTATGGCAATTTCCCCATAACACAATTTTCTACGGTGATTTTCTATAGTGTGAGAATATGAGAATTCACACGAGAATGCAACTATTGTGTTATAGGAGAACTACCTTAATCAGCCATGGCAGGATTTGAACCTGGGTCCTCAGATCATAATGGTGGTCTCTGGATTAATAGACTAGCGATATTGGCATTAGGTTAACGTTTCCCCTTAAGATGATGTGACCAATTTACATATAGACACAAGACCCAATGTGACATTTTTCATTCAGCATCTGCAATATTTTTTTATGATTTACACTGATCCCCATGTATATGCATTGGAATTTCCTTCCCCATTTTGAATGCCCAATCAATTTATCCATGGGACTGGGCAGCACTGGCTGCACCATCATTTATTGCCTCATTTCTAATTGACCCAAGAAGGTCGTGATGAGCTGCTTAGCTGAGTGCTCAGAGGAGATATTCTGATTTAGGAAACCACTTTTGAAATATGTATATAGTTGTTGCTTTTGCTACAAAATCAAAGAAGAAACATATCTTCTCGGATCGCAGAATTGGTATGGTGCAGAAGGAGGTCATTTGGTCCATTGTACCTGCATCGGCTCTTCAATCAAGCACCATTACCTTCGACTGATTTCCTGTTTTGCCCTATACAACTGCACATTATTTCTATCCCAATAATTATCCATGGCCCTCTTGAATGCCTCAGTTGAGCTTGCCTCTATCACATTTCAAGGCAGTGCATTCCAATGCTACTTGATGAGCTACTTGAATTGTTACAATGTGGGGCAGATGGAGTGTGGGGGAGTGGGCATCAAGCAGCCAATTGGCCTAGGAAGCTATATGGTGAAGTTATGGATAAATTAGGGAGGCAGTGTGATTACAGTAATGTCATCAGACTCATCATCCAGAGGCTTAGGTAATGCTCTGGGGACATGGGTTTGAATCCTGCCGTGGTAGATTGCTCATTCCATATACTGAGACAGGAAAAGCCGCCATTCTTACCTGGGCAGCGTATAGGTCACTCCAGACCTACAGTAACGGTTACCTCTTAACTGTCCTCTGAAGTGATGCAGCACTCCACTCAGTTGCATCAAAACTCTAAAAATCTAATCCATTTGTTCTGTTAATCTCACTATCAGTATTTCTTTAAAATGCATGTTCATGATATAATCATCGTACCATAGCACGTGACCTGATGATACAAAGATCTCATACTGCATCTTATCCTGGATTGTTTGACACATGATACTCTATTGGAAATATGCCTCTCTGTTGTAACCTATTAACTTAACATCAGACAGGATGTAGATATGCCTGAGGAATGCAAGATTTGTACATTATAGTTAGTTGCAATAATGGTCTATTAGATTCTTCAATGTCATGTTAACAATGCCCAGTTTCTTATGATTACCAAAATAACATGATCATAGTCACATCAGGTAAAACATCCTGTTGGAGGCAAACTCACAGCACTTCCTGTCTAAGTAATTCACCGGATCAAGTCCTTGGTGATCACAGTTTCACTCCAGCCCAGTGTCAGCCATTCAAAAAGCTCTAAGTTCAGGCCAGGGTCTGGTTGGCCAATGTTGCTTTGTTCTTTACTTACTAAATTGAACTAAGTGTGAGTCTTAGACAACGGAATTTTCTTGTTTTGCCATCACTAAACTCAGCATGGAGATGTGACACAAATGGAATGCAATCAAACAAAGTCACACGTTTGTCTGATTCACGTACCCTTCAGGTACTGCACCAGGCACTACTTCTAGTCTTATGCTATTAAAAACTAAACATTATATCCATTGGACATTTCTGCCCAATTTACTTGTTCTCTATCCTTTGGTTTGTCGCGTGACCAAATGTGAATGCTTGTCCTTCGGTAATTTTCCTTCATCTATGAAGTTGCCTTCTAAGTGCATTTTCCAGACCACAATTAGGCTAAGTCTCACAGCATTCTTCCTAATTTCCATGTTGCAACAATAAATATTAAAATCCATGGCAAGATATTTTAACAATTGAATAGCAATATGTATCTATTATACAAGATATGTAACTGTGATACTTATTATGTAAAAGCATGATAGTGGATTCAGACTAGGCTTTTAGAGTATATCTTCAGCTTAAGGTTGTCATTTAAGGTCTGGAATTGATACTGTCAAAGTGCTTTGATTCCAAAACTAATGCTGAATTGACTGAACTCTCTTGGAATGCCATAAAACTTCAGCCTCAATCAAGTGAAGTGAAGCTTAGGGTTGGAATCATTAAGCAACCAGCATAGATATCTTTTAAGTTGTCTAATTATATTCCTTTATTCTCTTGTTCCCAAATATTCCTGTAAGTTGGTTATCATTCATTGCTGTCTCTCACGAGCGCATTGCTTTCCTTACAGGAAGTGGCATGTACCACAGTCCAAACATTTCCTTATTTTCCTGAAATTGTACTTCCATTCCATTCAGTAATCAATCAATCAACACTCAAAGAAACATTACACTTAAGGGGCCAAAGGGACTGCATGTTTCTGTAAGGAGGAATGGCTTTAACTAAGAGAAAAATATACCAGAAGGCAGGCCTGTTGGAGATTGGCGTGTACAGTTACAGATTATCAGCAGTGAAATTATATACATTAAGTTCCATCAGAACATTGTCTGTTGAGAAAAACACAAAATGGAATGCTTATTAGAGAATAGTATGTTCTATTGAAGGAGGAGGCCCTGAAAGCTGTGTAGGAAGGGCAAGTCACAAATATTGACATTGAAGAGTTAAATTGAGCTGAAGGATGTTAGGGTGTCTCGTTCCTTAGAGCAATTGCAGAACATCCTAGACTACGGTTAAAGCAGCATGCACTGCAGAATTGGGATTCAGTTGGAAATTTGCAAAATTAATCTGCAGTGTTATGTGGACATATGATGAAGAAGTTAAGGACTTAATACATTGGAAGCTGACATTAAATGACCTACCAATATGGAGTCATATCAACAATGTTTAGTTTATGTTCTAGCCCATTCTGAAGAGTCACACTGGATTCAAGACGTTAATTCAGGTCGTCACTTCACAGAGTGAACCAGATTTATTAGTTTCTCCAACACTCCTTGTATTTGTTTCATGTTTCTGTTACCTGGAGTATTTTGCTTTTATTTGAATATTTAGCTCATGATTCATTCCATTGCAGATTTCATTCCTTTGCCTTGAAACTTATGAAAAACTCAATTCTTGACTTATTTCATTTTTCTGGTTGTAATGGTTAAGATTTCCGGAGGGAATTCAATGGTGTGAATGAGATGGCTGTAGCAATGATCCTAACCACCTTTGGAGAGACTGTGGCAACCTCGCATGTGACCCCCTTGTGTAAATCCTAATGAAGTACTAATCTGCCTATATGGGATTCTGGGGATCCACATTGGGGTGCCATTTCCAAGAGCTCCTGCTGTGCTAAAGTCAGAAGCTCTTCAGATCCAGCAGTGCCACCTGGAGCAGTAATCATGGCTGGTACTGCTGGAGGCAGAGAATCAGGTGCAACAATGAGATGGTCAGCCAGTTAGGCAAACCCTACCTTTGGGACAGAACATCGAAGAGGAAAGTTGGTCTGAAGATCAAGGGATTTTCCAATGACAGTATAGCCTCTGCTGTCATTAGAACCCCCCTTAGGGTACAGAGTGCCTAAGCAGGAGGTGACCCTAGGTATAGCTGGCCACATGGCAAGGCACTCACTACCATCTCTCCCAAACCGAGCATTACTTTGTCTCTATCTTCCCTACTCTGAAACTAATAAGTGGGTGGGACTTGGCAAGATGGTGGGATCTATGGTGGCTCAGTGGTTAGCACTGCAGCCTCACAGTGCCAGGGAGCCGGGTTCGATTCCAGCCTCAGGTGACTGTCTGTGTGGAGTTTGCACATTCTCCCTGTGTCTGCGTGGGTTTCCTCTGAGTGCTCCAGTTTCCTCCCACAGTCCAAAGATGTGCAGGCAGGTGGATTGGCCATGCTAAATTGCCCATAGTGTTCAGGGGTGTGTGGGTTATAGGGGGATGGGTCTGGGTGGGATGATCCAAGGGTCAATGTGGACTTGTTGGGCCAAAGGGCCTGTTTCCACATTGTAGGGATTCTAAACTCAACCTGTGCCTTCCATCCAATTAAATATTACCCCAGTCTCCATATCACTCTGTCTGCCACTCCTTCTCTGTGTGTATTCAATTATGCACAATGTCTTATCAGTAGAAATTGTTGCAAGAGGATCTCCACTGGATATTTGATCAACGCTGTCACTTCAGCATTTTAGCATGCTAGTGGGGGAAATACAGCTACAAATGTCTTTCCAGTGTCCAACATTGCAAGGTACTGGGCTACACCTATTAAAATTAAACTTTTTATTTTAACCTATACAAATAAACATGGCCCAGTTAGTTTCTTGGAGCATTTGGTCTGAAATTGCAGAGGTGCACTATTAGGAGTCCTCAGAAAAAAATTAAAATACCTTGACCCCCTGAAACTTTGGCAATATAGGAATAGGCAGACTTGTAGGCAACTGTATCAAGGGATATGGAGCAATAGACAGGTAAATGTATGTATTTGAGAAGTTAATCAACCCTGATCTAATTGAATGGTAGATCTAAACTAGAGAGGCTGAATGGCCAACTCCTGTCCCTACTTAACTCTGCACCATGCAGAAGAACTCGCAGACAATGCAGTGATATTCCCATGATGTTAATACCCCTGAGTAATCTATTCTCCAATTATTTCAGAGAATGTTTGTCCACATAAAGACTAGAATATAAAGAGCTAAAATAGTGCTATCCTTTGCCAGACCGTTTTTCCTTTCCGTCCTCAAGCACCTGGTTATAGTGTTTCCTCAAGTACAGAAAATTACAGAAATACATACTTAAGAATAAAGGTTTTAGGTGAAAATGCTACTTTTAATCAGTTTTCAAAATGTATTGATGTTCAATGTTCCCCTGCTCGATGGTGCAACTGTACTAAAAGAGAAGAACTATTGAATGAAAGACATTTTCTGTTAACAGCTTTTATTGAAAAGTGCTGGCAATTCTAATGTGCACTTTGCCTGCTGGAAATTGCTTTGTTTGACCTTGGCACCACAAATAGCTTCAAAGTTTTTGCTTTCATTTGTGTTGTACAATTGGGGAGTTCCTCCAATGCTCACTACTGCAATTAAAAGTTTTACTATGAGTACCTCTTTTACAGTGTCAGAAATCCACCATATTACATGTAATTTCAATAGTACATTTTGATAAATTGTTTTCAGCTTGGAGTGCAGGTACCTCTGTCCATGTACATATTGCTAACTTATGCGGACAATTGAGAGCGATTGCATTTATTTCACAAAGGAGGAAAATGAAGAAAGGAAGAGAAAATGAGAGCTACTGTAGCTGAAGCTTAGAGTTACAAGAAAGATTAAAGATGGTTATATTCTGCAAAGACTAAATGGGCAAAAAAAGCCTAGAAATAATACAGTTATTTAAGCCATTGATTCCTACTAAGTATTCAGTGCTCCATCAGCTTCCAGTGGTACATCGTAACTGTGTAACACTTTTGTTTATATGACTTATTTGTTCTAATTTCAACATCTTCATTTATTGCAAATTGTGTCAGTCGTTTCACTCTGAAATATAACAACTCACAGCTTCAATTGCACTGGACTGTATTGCTTTGGGTTTTTTAATGTATGTTTTTATTTATTTTGTAATTGGTCTGCTTGATATATCTACATTTCCTGTCAGACAAGGAGACTAGCTAATGCCACACTAAATGGTGACTAAGAATTATACTAGTTATTCTCTTAACAGCAGTTTGTTGACTGTCTACACGACACACCAAATAAAGATCACCAGAAGCAATACCCCTTTAAAAGGAATTTAAAATCTTTTTGACATTACGTAATGTTATGGAAATGTGACTCCTGTTTCCACTAAATTACTAGAACCATTACGAAATTTCTTTCTTAATTTCAGGATATTTTGATCCAATATCTTTAAAATCATCTCAAAGCAAATCACTATTGTATTGCCCAATGATTAATAAGGGTTCCAAATAGTTTTGAGGGGAACAAAACAGAACCATTTCAAAAAATGACACCTTGACTTGGACTACATACATAAAGTTAAAGAAAATATAGTAATTTCCCAGTTCTATGAAACCATTAGGAGTTCCTGAGAACAAAACCATACGAAAATTGACTCACTTATATGTAAGAGAATTGATTGAATTTCACCAGAAATCAGCTAGATGTCAATTTTGGTGGGCTTCTTGGAGGGTTTCTCATGGATCCCTTGTGAGGGTCTTGATTTGCTACACAATATGATTTAAAAATGGGAATTTTGTGTCAGGAATCTCCTTCCTGCTGATCTCATGCAAATTTTCCAACCTTCTCGCTAATGCCCACATCGCTCAGGGGCTAGGAAAATTCAGCCTAATATGCTGCAAAACTGCACTGAATATGTGGTGGTTCAAGCTGTTTGGAAAGTTAGTCATCAATTCTCTGACATTTATAAATAATCAGTCATCCACAATGTTCTATGTAAACCATTATGGTGTATGACTTAGTGTCAAAAAGAGATTTGGTCTTCGAGACCTCTATCAATATGTAGTCCATTCTATTTATAAGGAACTCTGTTTGATTCCTGTGAACAAGAGTGTGTGAACTTCTATAAGTTAAATTTGTGTAAACTATTTAGATATCACACATAACTATATATTAAAATATAAAGACAAATTTTGCTCCTTCCCACTTCTGACCAAAGTACATTAAACACTGATGCATGATTATTTTCCCTCCTGAAACACATGCTTGGCCTTTCCAGAACATTTGAACAATTAACATATTGAAAATAAGCTAGAAATTGACACAAATTTCTTTCAATATGTAATTGAAAGAAATTATATATATATAATTGAGAATATATATATATATATAAATATATAATTGAGAATCACAGAATAATGCCAGGAAGGAGGCTTCCACATCATTGTATCTGTGCTGGCTCACATAGAATTATCCAATTTACTCCATTTCCCTTTCTACCTCATAGACCAGTAAATATTTTCCAATGAAATAGTTATCCAATTCCTTTTTCAATATGACTATTTAAACTGTTACTAAACACTGTTTCAGACAGTGAATTCCAGACCACAACAACTTTCTTTGTGCCACTCTAATTCTTCTGCTAATTCTTTAAAGCTATGTCCTCTGTTTACCAACCCTTCTGCTGGTGGAACAGCGTCTCCTCAGTCAACTTATCAAAACCATCCATACTTTGGAGCATAAAGCTCCTTTAACCGTCTTAGCTCTAGGAAGAACAAGCCCAGGTTGTCAAGTTTCTTACCATTACGATGGGCACAATTCTGGTGAATTTATTTTGCACCCTCTTCACTGTGCTGGCATTCTTCCAAAAGAATGTTGTCAACAATTGACCCCTATATTGCTGCTGAATTTTAACCATTGTTTGAAAAATGGATAACATAAAGCTTTTGCAGTCGGTTCCCCAATTAATAAAGCCTTCTTAATGTGTACTGCTACCTTGGTACTTATATCCTACACATTTCTGTTTCTACATCTCCCTCTAAAATAGTACCAGTTTGTTTATATTGTCTCTCTCTTCTCCCTTCCAAAATACATTACTTCACATTTCTCTGTTTTAAATTGCATTTGCCATGTGTTTTTCCATGACACCAGACTGCCATATCCTTCTGAAATCTGTTCACCAACTGTTCACAATCTTTTCTTCATTATTCTCTGTTTTATGTTCCTTAGCCATTTCTAACCATGTTGCTCTGTCCCTTTTATCTCACTAACTTTAACTTTGTTTACAAATCCATTAAATGGTACTTTGTCAGATGCTTTTGAAGATCCATATACACAACATTAACTATACTACCCTCACCAACCTTCCTTGTTCATGAAAGAACTCAAGTAGGTTAGTCAAACATGGTTTACCATTAAGTGTGCTGACTTCCATTAATTACTCGGTATATTTCCTGATGCCATTTAGTTTTTCCTCAGGCGAATGTCTCTAAACGTTTTGCCAACTCCAACAGGAGGCTCGCTGACGTTATCCATCTACCCTTTTTAAGTACTTTCCATCTCTCAGTCCTCTGAAACCATGACTATATCCAAGAGGAATGGAACATTTCTACCGTTCTCTCAGTAAATTAGGATGCATCCCACAAGGATTGGGTGTCATAAATTGCAATGCTGCCACCGGTGGCTTGTGGCTGGGGTAGAGGGCTGCCATTAATCCTCTTTTCTACCATTTTAAATACAGCAAAATATTAACAAAATAATTCAAAGTTGAGATTGAAAGCATATTGAAATTTGAGATTCGTAGTTAAAATACAAAAAAGACATTGGTAGTATCTATTTGTGTATCTTAATACGCCCATGTTTCCCCCTTGGGGAAATAGTGAGAAAGTGGTGGAAAAATTTGCAGTCTACTTACTGAGTTATGAACACTCCTTCTGTGGTCAACAAGTCCTGGGGTGAGATGTGAATGTGGAGCTTCTCACTTAGAGATAGGGACGCTACCATTGCATTACTAAACCTCCATAAGTTTAAGGGCCAATTGAATTAAGAATGGTAGAGGATGATGCTTGTCACATATAACATGATGTAGTTTATCACATTGGAGCAATATTTAAGTGGTGTATTAACTAGTTTGGCATAATTACAAAATCTATCATAGGCCAGAAATAACACAATAAAAACTGAAATAACAGTGGATGATGTAAATCAGGAGTTCTGAGGAAGGGTCACTGGACCTGAAATGTTAACTCCGATGTTTTCTTCACAGATGCTGTCAGACCTGCTGAGCATTTCCAGCATCTTCTGTTTTTGTGCCAGAGATGACATATCTGCTTTCTTTGAAATCTCATCTCAGGCTGCCTTTTCTTCACCCAAAGGATGTAATAGTATTAGATTGGGTAGAGTTTTATTTTGCTTCAACATTATCACTTTCAGAACCGTTACCTTATAGAACATGTCCTCCCAAACTTTATACCATGGTTAATATTTATACATTCCAGTATATAGTTATATTTATATTTGCTGAAATACAATTTCTCACCAAATCTCCTACTTCACAGGGTTAGGTTGCATTCAGATTTTACAAAAGTCTTTCAGAAAGCATTCACTTATGAGCTGCAAGATTGATACTTTACTTGAGGACTGTTGACTTTGATTCTAATCTTGACCTTGATTGGTCTGAGATCCACTTCTCCAATGAAGAACCTATTCTCTCTTGGAATATCTTTGCAGAGGAAGCTGCTCCTGCCAAACTGATTTGTTGGTTTGTTTCCTTATCTGGAGGGCACTTAATCTTCTTTGTTCAGATGTGCTTCCCTGCAAACTCAGGTAATTGTCCCATAAACTCATCTGGAGGACCTTTCATCTCATGATCATCCATCATGGAAGATGGCTGTCCTATTTTTATTTAAAAAGTTACTTCTTTGCAGAATCCAAGATTTCCAGCACAGATAATTCCTTCTTTTCTTGGAGTTTCAGATGAGGGAATTTCTTCTTTTTAACCATATTCTGAATCTGTGGAGGTTAGTCTAGCTTTTATGGAAAAACATGTAGCTCACCTCTGTTCTACTCAAGCAAATTTTAATCTTAGTCTGTTGCTACATCTCTGATGAAGTAGGTAAACTTTACATTTCTGCTTCTTCATTAGGTTTGAATATCTTCTTTTGCCTTCTGTGGATGTCTTACTAGCAAATTAGGCATTCTCACACCCACTATCATGTTTCTGGAGGACTTTGTCTTACTATGCATTATCTCTATCACTGGTACCAATATTTCCCATGAAGACAAAGAATTGAAATGTTGCCCTTGAATTTGTATCAGCTCATCATTCAGCAAAGTCAAGTCTGCCGTATCAATTTGTTTAGTGGGCTGACCTGCTGTCTGAACACCTTCAGTGCGTGAATTGTCAATGAGCTCAAGTGGGTTCTTCTGCTCATTTTTGTTGTCAGTTTCTTCTTCCTGTGACAAATTTGCTTCTCTTTGTGTTCTGATCTTTCTTCAGCAATGAAAGCAATAAAAATATTTACACAAGTCAAGTAAAGTCTGCAACTTCCTTTCTGTTAACATTATGAAACAATTCTCTTTTGGCAATGTAAGTAATCTTAATTGAGTCTTTATTTCAGAGCTCCCATAAGTCTAGCAACCCCAATGAAGTCTTCTCCCATTTGCACCTTGACAGGTTCATTGACAATGGTATGTTCTGATCAAGTTCTTTTGGAGCTAAAGGCATTGAATCAATTTCAGTTAGTTAGGTGTTACATTTTCACTTATATTGTAAAATCAACTAGGAACACAGCGTAAAGGCAAGCTGGGCGTACAGGAGTTGCAAGGTTGCAAGTAGCCTTGGATGGAATACAGGCAATTCCAGTGAAAACTGTGGGAAAACAGTAAGTAACATAACATGTATGTTGTAATGATTTGTATAAAGCTTATAACCCACCAGTATCAGCTTTTTCACTTCATGGTGATAGCACTGGCTCTCTCCCTGAGTACACATGAAATGAGCAATTGTTAACCTGGCTTGTTGAGTCCTCTTATCAATTTGTCAAGTTGTCTGATAACAGAACTATTTGAATTCCTTCTGCTCCCTTAAGGATGTTGAGGTCCATATATGTATGCAGGCTCAAAAGTAAAAAGTGTTGCTTGTGAATAATGTAAACATTTTAAAATTTCTTATCATCTTTGTATTGCTTTGCTGCTTGTAACATATCTTTAACCTTGGGAGCTATTCCACCTGGAGCAAGTAGTTTACTCTTTGTAGGCTACAGAGTCTGTTACTTTAGCCATGGTATTTGCTTTGATAGGTAGTGGCTTTCACAAATGCATCAAGCTTAAAGTGAAATAGACGTTGACTGATATACCCTGATTCTGCTACATTTAAATTGGTGGGATCATCAGTTTCACTGAGGAATTTCACTGGCAACTGTCCCAGTGGTGATTGCTGTACCACATTGAGATCTTTGTGTGTAACCCCTACCACATTTTCTGCTCTGAAACTATGTCATACTTATGTAAATCATCTGGAAGTGACCAACAGCTTTACAGATGCTATATTATTTAGTCATAACTGGACACTGCCTGTGCTCGTGAGGATTTGTTGTTATGTAGCAGTGATACTGGCACTTAATATCTGCTGTTTGGCCTACTCATTGTATTGGCTTGTTACATGTGTCTGTGGAGTGTTTTGCATCTTTTCAAGTGGATATGTTCTTTTGGTCTCCTGTGGTAGCGTCCTGTCTTAATTGCTGTTTCCAACAAAATTTGAATAGCTTTCTCCAAAATCAAATCTTGTGTTCAAGAAAGAACTCATCAATAGTTCCAAGAACAATTTTGTCTCTTATTAATTCTGTTTAAAATCTCCATACTCATGGTTGTGAACCAATGTATTGAGACCAGTATTGAATTACCTACTGATTCCTCTGGATTCTGAACTCTTCTTTGAAATCTGCCCATTCAAAAATTTTGCTTGTTCTCAAACTAAAATGATTATCAAAACTAGTTAGACCGGTGCAGCATGGTGGTTCAGTGGTTAGCACTGCTGCCTCATAGCACCACAGACTCTGGTTCAATTCCACCCTCAGGTGGCTGTCTGTGTGGAGTTTGCACATTCTCACTGTGTCTGCGTGGGTTTCCTCCAGGCGCTCTGGTTTCCTCCCACAGTCTAAAGGTGTGCAAGCTAGGTGGATTGGTCATGCTAAATTGCCCGACGTGTACAATAGGTGCATTATAGGGTGATGGGTTTGGGTGGGATGCTCTCAGGTTTGGCGTGGACGTGTTGGGCCGAAGGGCCTGTTTCCATACTGTAGGAATTCTATGAACTCCTTTCAACAATATCTGTGCCTTCTTTCATGTTTTGACAATTTGTGGCATCATCAGCTATGGGACTTAATGAATACAATAGTAAATGTACTTGTTCATATTAAGATCTAGTATTTAATTTTGACGCAATTCTATGTCTATCAAACTTTATTCTCAAACTTGTCCAATCTAGTGTTTTGTTTGACCTATCTCTGGCATTAAATTTTGATTACACTATTCACCTGCTACTTCCTTTTAATGTATATTTTTATTCATATTCTTTTAAAGCTATTTTATTTTCTGCAATATCTAATCTATCTTGTTCCATTTACCACGAAGATTTAATGAAGCTGTCTAAAATAAATGCTGATTGTTAGAATGCTTCAACTTTGCATTAAATCAAAGCTGTTTTAATTCTCTTGTCAAAAAATCTCTTCAAGTTTTTAAATTCTTCATAATAAAAATGTTGCAATATTCTCTGTCTGCAGGCTTTTAAATTAGAATAGCAGTGTTGCAGCATTTCCACCTTATAAAGCTTTAAATGTTGTATTATAGCAATGCAATAACGTTTTATTTCTTTTAAACTTTTATTTTATAACAGAACTGTATCTTTTTACTAACTGCTAACTGTGCAAAAAGACCTCCTGTCTTTTTTGATTAAAATGGTAGTTTCCTGCCTTCTGCAACTTGGATAGAACTTTCCTGCTTCTTTCTGACTTTTCATGGTGTAAAACACAATGCACATCCCCTTGCAAAATTTTTAAAAATAAACCTTTGTGGCTGTGGTCTTAACCAATCTTCCAGCAAAGATCATTTTTATTTTGTGAATATCCCAGTATTATCATAATTTTAAAAAAGCTCTAGCCATCTTCTGCTGTTATCAAAATATTTTAAGTTATCCATATGTCACCTTAAATATACGCTGCAACTTTTTCCAATACTGTGCCTTGGTATAAATTTTAATGATATAATTATTTTAACAGAGTCAAACAGCATGGAAACAGACCTCTCGGTCCAACTAAACCAAGCCGATCATGTTCCCAAACTAAGCTAGTCCCATCTTCCTGCAGTTGGCCCATATTCCTCCAAACCTTTCCTATCCATGTACTTACCCAAATGTGTTTTAAACGTCACAACTGTATCTGCATCCATCCACACACTAACCACCCTCTGCATAAAAAAGTTGCCCCTCATGTCCTTTTTAAATCTTTTTCCTTTCATTTGTCCCCTAGTTTTGAACTCCCAACCTGAAGGAACAGACCTTTGCTATTCATCCTGTCTATGCCCCTCATGATTTTATCAACCTCAATTGGGTCACCCGTCAACCTCCTATGCTTTAGTGAAAGAAGGTCACCAGCCTATTTTTATAACCCAAACCCTCCATTCCTGGCAACTTCCTATGAATCTTTTCTGAACTCTCTCCAGTTTAATAATATCTCTCCTATAACAGGGTGACCAGAACTGCGCACAGTACTCCAGAAGAGGTCTCACTAACGTCCTGTACAATCTCAATATGACATCCCAACTCCTATACTCGATGGCATGAACAGTGAAGGCTAGTGTGGTAAATGCCTTCTTAACCACCTTGTCTACATGGGACACAAATTTCAAAGAATTGTGCCCCTGAACCCCTACGTCTCTCTGTTCTACAACACTACCCAAGGCCCTACTTTTAATTGTATAAGTCCTCCTTGTGTTTGTGCTACCAAAATGCAATACCTCACATTTATCCAAATTAAACTCCATCAGCCACTCCTCAGCACATTGATTTAATTTATCAAGTTTTCTTTGTAATCTTAGATAACCTTCTTCATTCTCACTATACCACAAATTTTGGTGTCATCTGCAAACTTACTAACCATGCCTCCTGTATTCTCATCCAAATCATTTATATAAATCACAAAAAAAAGTAACCTAGTACTGATCCCTGTGGAACAGCTGGTCACAGGCCTGCTGTCTGAAAAACAACCTTCCACCCCCATCCTCTCTCTCCTAGCATAAAGATAATTTTGTATCCAATTGGCAAACTCACTCTAGTCTCATATAATCCAGTTTTATGAGTTAGTCTACCATGTGGAACCTTATCAAAGGCTTCACTAAAGTTCAAGTAAACAAAGTCTACCGCTCTGTCCTCATCAATCTTTTTGGTTACTTCCTCAAAAAACTCAATCAAGTTTGTGAGACATGATTTTCCTCACACAAAACCACTCTGGCTATCCCAAGTCATTCCTTGCCTCTCCAAATTCATATAAATCCTATTTTTCAGAATCACCTCCAACAACTTATCCACCATTGATGTCAGGCTCACAGCTCTATAGTTCCCAGGTTTCTCCTTACAGCCTTTCTTAAATAAAAGCTCAACGTTTGACTTTATTGGTCGGGGAATTCACTACAGGAGTCAGGAAGTCATGTTGCAGCTTTGTAAGATTTTGGTTAGGCCACATTTAGAGTATTGTGTTCAATTCTTGTTGCCACATTGCAGGAAGGATATGGAGGTTTTGGAGAGGGTGCTAAAGAGGTTTACCAGGATGCTGCCTGGAGTAGAGGGTATGAGCTATAAGGAGAGGCGAGAAAAACTCTGGTAGTTTCTGGTAGTAAAAACTCTCTTGAGTGGAGCAGGTTCGGGGAGACTTGATAGAAGTCTATAAAATTATGAGATGCATAGATATGGTTGACAGTCAGAGTCATTTTTCCCAGAGTTGAAATGTCTAATACTAGGGGGCATGCATTTAAGGTTAGAGGGGGAAAGTTCAAAGGAGATGTGAGGGGTAAGTTTTTTACACAGAGAGTGATAGGAATCTGGAATGCAGGGTTGGTGGCGGAGACAGATACAAAAGGGGCATTTAATGGAATTTTAGATAAGCACATGAATATGAAAGTAATGGAAGGATATGGACCAATGGCAGGCAGAAGGGATTCATTTCATTTGGCATCATGTTCAGCACAACATTATGGGCTGAAGGGCCCGGTTCTGTTCTGTACAGTTCTATGTTCTATGCTTTATGTTCTATTAGCCACCCTCCAGTCCTCCAGCACCTCACCCGTGGTTATAGATGATACAAATATTTCTGCTAGGGTCTCCTCAATTATCTCTGTAACTTACCACACTGTCCTGGGATGCACTTGCTCAGATCCCAGAGATTCATTACCTTAATGTTTTCTAACGGAGGCGTAGAGATGTACTACATGGAAACTGACCCTTCGGTCCAACTCGTCCATGCCAACCAGATAGCTTAAATAAATCTAGTCCTGTTTGCCAGCATTTGCCCCATTTCCCTCTAAACCCCTCCTATTCATATACCCATCCAGATATCTTTTAAATGTTGTAATGGTACCAGCCTTCACCACTTCCTCTGGCAGCTTATTCCATACACACACCACATTCTGCATGAAAAAGCTGCACCTTAGGTCCCTTTTCAATCTTTCCTATCTCTTAAACCTATGCCCTCTAGTTTTGGACTCCCCAACACCAGGGAAAAGACCTTGTCTATTTACTCTATCCATGCCCCTCATGATTTTGTAAACCGCTATAAAGTCATCCCCTCAGCCTATTCAGCTTCTCCCTATAAGTCAAACCCTCTAACCTTGGCAATATACTTGAAAGTGTTCAGAAAAGGTTTACAAGTTTCACAACACCCTTCCTGTAGCAGGGAGACCAGAATTGCATGAAATATTCCAAAAGTGGCCTAAACAATGTCTTGTACAGACGCAACATGACCTCCCAATTCCGACGTGCAATGCACCAACCAATAAAGGCAAGCATACCAAATGTCTTCATCACTATCCCATCCGCCTGCGATTCCACTTTCAAGGAAGTATGAACCAACATCTCTTTGTTCAGCAACACTCCCCAGGACCTTACAATTAAATGTATAAGTCCTGCCTTGATTTTTCTTTCCAAAATACAGCACTTCACATTTATCTAAATTAAACTCCATTTTCCACTCCTCGGCCCATGGCCTATCTGATCAAGATCCCATTGTACTCTCAAGTAACCTTCATAACTGTCCACTACATGACAATTTTGCTGTCATCTGCAAAATTACGAACCATATCTCCTATGTTCACATCCAAATATAAATGATGAAAAGCAATGAACCCAGCACTGATCCTTGTGCACACTGCTGGTCACAGGTCTGTAGTCTGAAAAGCAACCATCCACCACCATCCCCTGTCTTCTACCTTCGAGTCAGTTCTGTAGCCAAATGGCTAGTTCACCCTGTGTACCATGTGATCTAACCTTGCTAACCACTCTACCACGAGGAACCTTGTCGAAAACCTTACTGAAATCCATACGGATCACGTCCACTGCTCTGCTGTCATCAGTCCTCTTTGTTACTTCTTCAAAAAACTCAATTGAGTCAGTGAGACACGATTTCCCACACACAAAGCCATGTTAACTATTCCTGATCAGTCCTTGCCTTTCCAGTTACATGTAAATCCTGTCCCTCAGATTCCCTCCAAAAACCAGCCCACCACCAATGTCAGGCTCACCAGTCCATAGTTCCCTGGCTTTTCCTTACCACCTTTCTTAAATAGTGGCACCATGTCTTCCAGCACCTCACCTGTGGCTATCAATGATACAAATATCTCAGCAAGGGGCCCAGTAATCATTTCCCTCGCTGCCCACAAAATTCTAGGGTACACCTTATCAGGTCCTGGGGATCTATCCATCCTTATGCATTTTAAACTGTGAGCACCCCGTCCTCTGTAATATGGAAATTTTTCAAGATGTCACTATTTATTTCCCCACACTCTATATCTTCCACATCATTCTCCACAATAAACACTAATGCAAAATACTCATTTAGTATCTCCCTCATTTCCTGTGGTTCTTCACATAGGCAGCCTTGCTGATCTTTAAGGGGTCCTATTCTCTTCCTAGTTACTCTTTTGTTCTTACTGTACTTGTAGAATCCATATTTGCCAAAGTTATCTCATGTTCCATTTTTGTCCTCCTGATTTCCCTCTTCAGTATACTCCTACTATTCTAGGCATTCACTTGATCTCTGCTGTTTTTACCTGACATATGCTTCTTCTTTTCTCTTGACAAAAGCTTCAATTTCTCCAGTCATCCAGCATTCCCTACACCTACCAGCCTTGCCCTTCACCCTAACAGAAACATATTGTCCCTGGACTCTCTTTATCTCATTTCCCATTTTCCATTCATCCATTTACCTGCGAACATCCAACCCCAATCAACTTTTGAAAGTTCTTGCGTAATACCATCAAAATTGGCCTTCCTCCAATATAAACCTTTAACGTTCAGATCCGGTCTATCCTTTACCATCGTTATTTTAAAATTAATAGAATTATGGTCACTGGCCACAAAGTGCTCCCCTAATGACGCCTCAGTTACCTGCTCTGCCTTATTTCCCAAGTTTTGCACCTTCTCCAGTAGGTATATCCACATATTGAATCAGAAAACTTTCTCATACACACTTAACAAATTCCTCTCCATCCAATCCTTTAGCACTATGGCAGTCCCCGTCTATATGTGGAAAGTTAAAATCCTCTTCCATAACCACCATTTTATTCTTACAGATAACTCAGATCTCCTTACAAATTTGTTTGTCAATTTCCCGTTGACTATTGGGGGTGTCCATGGTACAATCCCAAAAAGATGATCAATTCTCTCTTATATCTCAGTTCCACCCAAATAACTTCCCTGGACATATTCCAAGAAATATCCTCCTTAAGGACAGTCATAATGTTATCACTTATCAAAAATGCTATTCCCCCTCCACTTTTGCACACCCCCCCCCCCCACACCCCCACTTCTTATCCTTCCTATAACATCTATACTGTGGAAGATTAAGCTAATGTTCTCACCATTGCTCTATCTACCATAGCCATGCCTCATGGATCCTGCTCACAATGCTACTGACTCTCATTTTGACATGTAAGTTTGCCTGTGCATTTGTATCCTTCCCAGCTTGGTCTTGTATGGTGTTGTTTTCTCATCTCTTTCCCATAGGAATTTCTAACTTTATTCATGGACTTCTGAACTGCTACCACAGATACTTCTGTAAGAACTTTGTAGCTTCAGGGTATCACTAGTCTTCCTGGCTCACACCATTTTTCCTGTGAAGGTTTTTTTTCTGGAGTGCTGCTTCCGCCCTGCTGCTATTTTCATGAGTGCTTGTTTGTTTGTGTGGTTTCAGCTGCCGATAGATAGCCTGTACCTTCTTAAGGATGTAATGTTCTTAAAATGTAAACCCACTTTTCTTCTGAATGATTTTTCTCCTGGATCAAATTGACAGTTTTTACTGCTGTTATCCTGAAAATTTATGCAACAATTACAACACTGATCACTCTGTCATCTGTTGCGGTTCCAATGATTAGTGCCTTGTTTTGCGATAGAGTGCTGCCTCTAATCATCCTTTCTACGCAGAAACTAAGGAGCTGTCTAATGAGCAGTGATAAAGGATAAACCATTATTTAGTCTTAACAAGAAGAAGCACTTTGTTTACATAACAGGCTTAGTTTCTTACATGATAACAAGAGTGAAGTAAAGGTTCATATGTGTTATTAGCATTTTGGAATCTGAATTCTAAGGTACAGATACAGTTTTTGGTTTTAGTTCTATGAGTGGACTTCTTTAAAAAGAAAGTCAGAAAGTCATTTTTGAACAATGAGTTCAAACAAACTTTCCAAGAAATTATGTGACTAGCAAGCTGCCTGAGAAGTTAATTGATGAAGTGTTGATAAAGTTGAACTTCTATGACATGCATTTAAACAAGTCAGGGACTATAAGGCTATAAGACCATAAGACATAGGAGCAGAATTATGCCTTTCAGCCCATCAAATCTGCTCCACCATTTGATCGTGGGTGATATGTTTCACAACGTCATTCTTCTGCCTTCTCCCCATGATCTTTGATCCCTTTACTAATCTTCAAGAGTCATACTGGAGTCAAAACATTAACTCTATTTCACTCTCCACATGTGCTACCAGACTTCCTGAGTTTCTCTGGCATTTCCTGCATTTGTTTCAGATTCCCAGCATCTGCATTTTGCTTTTATTATGGCAAATGAGACATACTGGTCTAACTCATCTTGTGTACTTCAAAATGGAGAACTAGTGTGACCTGTTCCTTCACTTCCAAATATTATTAGACTGTAAGCTTCTATTCATTCATTCACCCTCACTTTCTATCTTTTATCATTTCATTTTGCTTTTTGTGCTTTTTCCTGTCTTTGGTGTACTGCCTTGTTTTTTCTTTCATTCTCAAAATCCAGCTTCCTACCCTGATCATTTCCTGTCTTTCTACTGCTCAATCTTACTCACACATTTCTCTTTCACCCTCTTCATCCCTCACTATTATCTCTCTTTCCCATCTGTCCGCACACACCCCTCCCCCCAACTCACATCCTACCATACTCTCTCCCACACTAATACACACCATTCTTTATTTCCCCAGGTGGTAACATCCAGTCTCTCTCCTGCTAAATAGCCCTGTAGCACTTGCAGTTATGCGTTTACTACTTGCCTCTTGTGCAGACAGTGTAGCTCTCTGAATCAAAAATAATTCTGTAAATATGTGAATAGATGAATCAGACTATTTCAAGCAATTCCATTTAAAAATGACCACTAGTAAAGGTATAAAACTAAAACCAGGGCCCAATCATTTACAGAGAATGTGTTCATCATTAGCAACATCTCAGGAGTGGAGATTCACCACTGAATGATACTCAATATAAACAGTCAGCTATCACTGAGGAGTGGTACAATTGACATTCTTTAGTATTAATAACCAGCAGATGCATCTGATGGAAAAAATACTTTTCATCAAACATAACTTACCTGGCCAAATGCAATGTAGAAGTGGGGAGCGAGTAAAATAATCAACAAAATATTCAAGAAATAAATTAGGAGCAAAGATACAATTGAAATTGTCATCAGCTGCAGGCAGGAGAATTAAGTTGGCTTGTTTCACATCTTCACCACCCTTGCTGCCTACCCCTGCCAGCCCCCCAATAGTTTTCGGTGAACAGTGAGATAGATTTGACAGCTGCTTGTTTACCTTCAAATCATGTCATGTTTTCGTGGCCAACAAATACTGGAGTGGGCCTTGAACCCAGAACTTCTGGTTGGAAAGGCAAGGAAGCCATAAAGCTTCCCTTTTCTAACACAGATATTGTCAGCAAAATGAACATCTTTGTATTTTACGCAAGTGAAACTTATGATACATTGCTAAATCTTACAGCACCTACAAGAGAGAATTGTCAATAGTCTACAGTTAATATAGATTGGAATGAAAGGAAGGTTACATGATTTATTGCGTTTTCTTCTGGGACTTTCATTGTCTGATTTCACATTGTGACAGGGCAGTTAAACAAAGCATTCAAAGTGCCAAATTTCAGTCTCCACAAAACTGCACCATATCTTTGTACTTTATGCTGCCAGTCCAGATGATCTTACCCACGTACCAGAAAGGCTGTTGAGAATAGCAACTTGACAAGGTTTTGGTGATTATTTGGTATCCACATGCTACAGTATTTCCATCTGATGAGTTCTGACTGTGGCCACAATCTCTGTATGCAGACCATTAATGCTCCAGAATGTGCAGTGATTTTCAGGACTTTGGCAAACTGGCCTTTATTGTTTGAGTCTGTGAGCTCCAATGCTTTTGGTAGAATCCTTTGGTACCAGTCACAGCATCAAGAGACCATTTGCCCATTATGCATACGCCAATTGTCTCAAACAGCAATCCAATTAGTGTCATTCCCCTGCACTTTCCCAATCGTTCTGCACATTCTTCCTTTTGAAGGTCGTATATCCATTTCCATTTTGAAAGTTACTTTTAGACATGCTGCCACCGTCCTTTCAGGCAATTGATTCCAGACTATATTAACTTGCTGAGCAAAAATATTTCTTGAGCTCATCATTCTCATGTTATTTTTGACAGTTATCTCAAAACCGTACGCTTTGAAATGCCAGCAGATGTAATCTCTCCCCAAGAACTTCATCAAAAACTGTCATAATTTAAATTATCTTCATTAAAACTCTACTTAGTTAAGTCCTGCGGTCAAACAATTTCTGCTGCCTAATGCTGACCAATCTCCTTCACCTCTCCCTTTCTGTACTCAGCAGCATTCTCCTAGAAAACCTCAATTTTCACGTTTTGATTAATGACAGCCATCTGTACCACACCACCATGTCTCTGGACTGCTTCATTCTCTTCGTGCTGTCAGAAGGTTTATCCTGCTGCATGAGCAGAGGTTTCCTCCATTAAGTATTGAACAAATTGAATTTTGAATTTTTTTTATCTTAATATTTTGTTTCAAGAATTAAAGCCCTTGTTTTCTGATGCCATGCCTCTCATCCATATGATTACCATGGATAGAAGATTGGTTGGCTAGCAGAAAACAGAGTATGCATAAATGGGTCTTTTCCTGTTTGGCAGGACATGATCAGTAGAGTGCCACAAGAGTCTGTGTTGGGCCCTCAGATTTTTACAATTTATATCACTGACTCAGATGAGGGAACAAAGGTCTGGTAGCTAAATTTGCAGATGGCATATGATGGATAAGAAAGTATGTTGTGAAGAGGACTTGAGGGACTTGCAACTAGATATAGATGGGTTAACAAGTGGGCAAAATTCTGACAAACAGATCATAATATGGGAAAATATGAAGTTGTTCACTTTGGCAGAAAGATTATTTAAAAATGTAGTGTTACCTAAACAGAGAATGACAGAAGAATTTAGAAGCACTCAGGATCTAGGTGTTCTAGTGCATGAGTCACAAAATGTTACTGTAAAGATACAACAAGTAATTAAGAACTCTAATGAAAAGGTATCCTTTGTTATGAGAGGAATTGATCCTAACAGTAAGGATATTATGCTTTAGTTGTACAGGACATTGGTGCGACCACATCTTGATTATTGTGTTCAGTTTTGGTCAATATATTTAAAAGATGTAAATGTTTTGAAGATGGTTCAGAGGGCGTTTTTTATATTGATACCTGGAATGAGTGCCTTGTCCTATGAGTAAATATTGAACAGGCTGGTCTTGTTTTCAGTGGGCTGAATGGCAGGCCAGGCTCAAGGAGCTGAATGGCCTGATTCTTCTGCTAATTCCTAAATTCATGTGGAATGTAGTGTGGAAATGAACTTCAACATGGAGAAGTTCAAGGGATTAAGTTTTATTAAAAACAAGCCATATGCTAGTTAGAAAATAGGAAACTAAATGCGGTACACAGCAAATACATGAGTAGATTAATAAGAGTATTACTGTACAGCAGGACTAAGTGAAAAGAATCAAAATGAAGAGTTTAAAAAGCATACTCACCAATGTCCTGTACAACTAAAGCATAATATCCTTACTGTTTGGATCAATTCCTCTCATAAAAGCGAAAGGAATCAAAATGAAGAGTTTAAAAAGCATACTCACTAATTTGCAGGAGAGTTAGAGAATACTTTTTAGATTAAGCCAATTTGATATTTTATCATGTAATTACAATCAGTGCTCGATGAATCAGTCAGATCGAGAAGATTAAATTAAAACTTAATTAGTAGCAAATCAGAAATATCAGGTTCTTTTGGCAAATTAAAATCTAAAACATTTTAGTTAACCGTAAAGTGATGTCAGCGCAGGAAAACTGACAAATTTGGGAATCACTGGTAGGCTCATTTTTATTTAAACAATAAGTTTAATGCCAAATAAGCAGGCCCCAACTCTGCACTTTCCCATCCAATCAAATGCTCCCCAAATGATTTAAGGTGATTGACAGCAAAATCAACAATGACATGAGGGGAACAAAATTTATGCAGCACTTTACAGTTTGGAATCCACTGTCTGAGAGTATGATGGAGTTAGGTTCAACCAAGGTCCTCAAAAAAGACTGGATAACAACATAAGTTGCGAGTGGGCAGTGAAGATAGGTGAACCTTTGCTGAGAAGAGCTGGTATATGCACAATAGGCTGAATGGCTTTCAATTTATGCTGTAATCATTCTATGAAATTTTTTTGCTTCCATTGGGAAGGAATGAATTGAAGGTTATGCTACTGGAGTTAAATTGAGGAAGGAATGGGAAGAGCTTGAGGAGCATAAATACCAGCATTGGTTGGTTGGGCCAAATGGTCTGTTCCGTACATTCAATATAATTCCATGCAAGATTCAGAAACCTCTATTTTGAAGTGGTTGCCTCAGAGGGTCATTCCATTTGGTGTGCACAGATATTTGTGAAGTAAGTGTTTTGGAATCTCTCCTGTTCCCTTCACAATCACCTGAAAATGTGTATTTCACAATTGAACTATTATTCTGAGAATTGGTCAGAGTTCACATCAGTATTAGGATAATAGCTAGTTAAGTCAAGCAGCATTACCGTCGCTTTGTTCTGGTGGAACATTCAGTTGCACATTAACTGTGACTCACACAGCCTCCAAGTTAATGGGCTGAGCTAACTCATGTATCACTGTGAATGAGCAATAAAAGGAAGGGAAATTAACTTAGCAATGTGCAACAACTATGTAAAGAACAAAGCAAACCTATTCAGGTTTAACTCAAATAGGCTCAAGAGAAATTCAACTCTTCAGCCATTTAATGCAAGAAAAACATACTTGATTTTTCTCATTTAATGTTTTGGAATCAGTGTTTAGTTTCAGCACTAGCTGTTTGTGTTACTAAAAACTAAATATAGTTTGAAAAAACACGATCATGCCATAAAATTGTAATTGGCTGTGCATCCATCCTCCCATACTTGACTTTTAATGATACTCTATATCTCTAATAATAATCTACACTGATCTTTGCAATCTCCTATGCACAGCTATCTTGTATGCTTCACATTCATTTAGTCAAACAACTTATGACAAGGATAGCAAAGAATGAAAACTATTATTTTGGAACAGTAGATCCATTTTTAAAAAGTTTAATCTGTTAGGAACTATGCTACATATGGGGAACAACCTAACGGGGTAAAAATTCATCTTGGGAATAGTCAATCATGAATCACCAGCACATTTTATGATCCACCCAATTTAAAATTCAATATAAATCAGATGGGATGCCAGACAGACTGCCAATTCACTATTATCTGTTGTATAATACAGGTCTGCTCACTACAACTGAACTGAGCAAGTTCTTGTAAAATTATTATCCTTTCCCCGCCTCAATGACAAAATGAAAACTTGTCTCAGCTTCAAGTTTTCAAAATTCAAGGTCACAGAAACTCGAACTAGCAATGTTTTAGTTCAGCTCAATCCTGCCAAACCTCGCAATTTTAAATAAGCTTGAGGTTTTAACTTGGATTTGTCAGGTCCCATGTACTGTGCTATTTATGCTATTCATCTTGCAAAATCATGCAATCCTTTTCAAAATCTTTCCCCTGTACTTCATAGTTTAATAGAGTTATGTAAAGATACAATGCAGAAAGAGGCCTTTCAGCCCACTGTGCCTTTGTGGCTCTTTGAAGGTGTATTTATTTAATCTCATTATCCTGCACGTTTTCCAAAGCCCTGCATCATACTCTTTTTTTCAGCAATTATCCAATTCCCTTTTGAAGTTTTTATTGAATCCGTTTTCATCTATCTTTCAGGCAGCATATTCCAGGTTGTAAATAATTTGCTGTGTAAAATATATTTTACCTCATGTCTCATTCGGCTCTTTTGTTAATTACTGTGTCCCCTGTCATT
Source organism: Ginglymostoma cirratum (assembly GCA_024137785.1). Lineage (NCBI taxonomy): Eukaryota > Metazoa > Chordata > Chondrichthyes > Orectolobiformes > Ginglymostomatidae > Ginglymostoma > Ginglymostoma cirratum. The sequence goes on from JAHRHZ010000024.1 coordinate 31,226,880, forward strand.
TTTAATTCTTTCATGATATGAACCCTATTGGCAAGGCGAGCCAATTGTCTCAATCCCTCTCTGGGACCTCTCTGCCACTGAAAGCAATTATTCTTTATCCAAACCCTTCAGATTTTAAACATTTTTACTAAATTCCTTGTCCATCTTCTCTGATCTAAGAAGAACAATTGTTGTTTCTCTGGTGCCTCGACATAATTATTTCATTGCAGGTTCCATTTTTGTAATTGTGGTCTGTACTCCCTCTAAACTCGTGATATAAAAAATGGCGACAATGCACCATGTAGGTCCTAAAGTTTTAGCATTTGTTCTGTACTCTACACTTCTATTTATAAAACCATAGGCCACATGTGCTGGCTTGGCTGCCTTATCTTGTCATTCTCAAATACTTGTGTCCATATATTTAAAGGTAAATCTGTGTCGTTTCTTTAAACATATGTACATTCTTCTTCATTAGCATGGGTCAATACCCTCAATTCAGAGTGAGGAGAAGTCTAACTAGGATCAGTCTGAGGGATGCCATTGATATAATTTGATTGACTTATTGTCACGTGTACCTATGTACAGTGAAAAGTTTGTTTGCAAGCAGTACAGGCAAGTCATAGTAAACAAGGACACACAGTCATAGGGTGAAAAAGAAACTTGGACACAGTAAAGTATACAGGTTACACCACACAGGACATGCAACAGTAACAAGATCAGTGTAATTTGAAGTTAGAGTGTCCATTCATCAGTCTAATAATGGCAGAGAAGAAGCTATTCTTGTACCCGCCTGTGCATGTGTTCAAGCTTCTGTATCTTCTGCCTGTCTTCTTCACTGACATTGTCAGTGTTGACTAAGAATGAGAATGAGTCAAAGGTCACAGAGTTCAGCCAGGTTCGTCCCAGATACAGAGAGGTGGCAGTTCCTTCATCTTATGCAGCAGTTGAAAGCCACAGCCTGGTTTGTATGACAGTAATCATCTTTCTGCCAGACCATATCCAAGTCAGGCTCTATGATACCCGATCAAAGAAAGAGCAAGAGACCCTGGGGTGAGGTAGTCAATCTCCTCACCATCAGGAGATCCAAAGGAGTCAGATTGTTGTGCCAACATTCAAGTTAGTAGCTAAGCAAGGCCAAGTTGTTGTTTTTCTTTAATAGTAAAATCATCTCATTTACATTCATCATTTGACTTTGGGTATCTCAAGGAGCTAGTGACATGCACGAAACTGTCGCTTTCCATGAAGTGCTGACAGTTATTGGCAAACTGCAGACCATTTCTGAAATTATCATCTCAGGAATGTCACATATGGTGGAAATCTTCTTTAAGTACTGGATAAACATCATTGAGGTGGGGCCTCAAGCCAACAGAATAGTTTCCATTATTTCATTCCAATAAATAGGTTAAATGGTATTTTCCTTTCACAAAATCAAGCTAGTTCTCACAATTACCTCGAGTTTTTCTAAGTGCTCAGTTATACTTTTCTTAACAATCAGTTCTAATATCTTCCCTGTGACAGATGGCAAGCTAACTAACTGATAGTTTCTGTTTCCGGGTTCCCTATCTTCTTGAATAGAAGAGCTGTATTTGCTATTTTCCAGTCTAATGGAACCCATCCTGAAATCAGAGAATTTTCTACCACCTCATTTGTCACTTCTTTTAAAACCCCAGAAGGAAATCCATCAGGATTTCTGGAGACTTAATCCACACCATTATCAGCTTGCTCAGTCTGTTTCCCTTGTGATTACAATTTCACTAAGATTCTCTCTCCCTTCCGTCTCCTGATTTATATGTATTACTGGGGCTTATTTTGTGCACTCTATAGAAAAGACAGAGACAAATATTATTGATTACAACTGCCATTTCTTTATTAACTGCTATTGACTTTCCATTCTTACCCTTTACAGAATAAACATTCACTTTATCCATTCTTTCCCTTCCTAGATCATGACAGAAACTCTTGATATCTGTTTTTACATTTCTGGTGAGCTTATATCTTATGCTCTAATTTATTTGTCCTAATTAATCTTTCAGTAATTCTCTGCTGTTCTTTATATTCTCACTAGTCATCTAACCTGCCACTCATCTTTTATGCAACTAAATGATTTTTTCCTTAAGTCTGATGCTTGCCTCAACTTCTTTGGTTAACTATGGATGGTGAACCCTTCTCTTGGAAATTTTCTTTATAGTAGGAATGTACTTATTCTGAGTTTTCTAAAGTTTTCTTTTAATGTCTGCTACTGGTTCACACAGATTTATCTCCTAGTTTAATATTTCAGTTCACTACAGGCAGCTCAGTTTGGATGCCCAAATAAACTGCTTATTTATGTTTAAAACAATAGTCTTAGATCCACTTTTCTCCCTTTTGAAGTCCATGTAAAATTCAAACATACAATGATCACTTCTGTTTAGATATGATTTACTCTGAGATAGTTGATCAATCCTGTCACATGATACAATACTAAGCCAAATATAATCTGGTGTCTGGTCAGTTCAAAAATATGCTGATCTAAGAAACTATCTTGAAAACATTCTATGAACACCTTATCAAAGCTACTATTACCAATTTGATTTTTCCAATTTATATTTATATTAAAGCACCCATAATTATTGCTGACCCTTTATCAAAAGCCCATAATATTTTCTCTCGTTTAGCTTTTCCCACTTTGCGGTTAATGATCAGAGCGTGTAGACCATTCCCCCAAGTGGCTTCTTTACTCTACCATTCCTTATCTCCACCTAATTTGATTTTACATCCTGATCTGCTGAATCAAGATCATCTCCAACTATTGCGCAAATACCATTTTTGATTAGAAGTGATACTTTCCACATATAAGTAGCTTCCTATTCTTCTTGAGTGTAATATAGCTCTCAATATTCAATGACAAATCTTTGTCATCCTGAGCCATGTGTATGCAAAGTCTGAAGATCTTATTTACATATGTCAATGTGTGCTGTCAATTCATTAACTATTTTTATGCATGCTATGCACATTCAGATCTGGTATCTTTTGAGTTTTCTTTGTTAACTTTGTAGTGTCTAGTCATGACTGCTGTTAAGTTCTCAGAGTTTTTCTCTCTGTCTCTTCCTGCCATTATCCGACCTTCATTTTCCATATTAGTATTTTGTTGGCCATTTTGACTCCATCTCTTGAATTGGTACAATTACCCAAACCAGATTCTTCTTTTGGTCCCTGCCATTTAATTTGAAGCCCTTCTAATTCTACTTTCTATATTTGTAGCTCAAAAGAACGCTATTCTAAGCATAGTTTGAAAGTAGAACAGCCTAATGGTACAAATCCTACTTTCCCCAGTGCTGGTGCCAGTTTCCCATGAAGCAGAGCCCACTTCTTCCATATCAGTCTTTGAGCTATACATTTACTTTTCTAGTCTTATTCATTCTATTTCATTTTGCATGTGACTCAATCAGTAATTGAGGGATTATTACCCAGATGTTCTGCTTTTTAGTCTGGCATCTTTCTTTTCATATGCCTTCAGCAGAAACTGTTTCATAGTTCTATACGTGTAGTTGATGCTAATGTGGACCTTTGCCACTGGATCCTCCTCTTCCCACTACAAGTTCTTCTCTAGTCCAGAGAAGATATCCTATTCCCTGGCACTGGTCAGGGAACACAGCCACCAGGACTCATACCCTTTGCTACAGAAAACAGTGTCAATCATCCTCACTATATTGTTCCCTGCTGCCACTGCATTCTTTCTTATTCATGTTCATGGAGCCTTAGCTTTCTCAAACCATGAAAGAAAATTTTTTAAAAAAGTATTACACCCTCATGATCATTGGGAGACCTCAAACTAAGTTACAGACAATAAAATACTTTTGAAGCATATTCATGGTTGTAATGTGGGGTGGCGACAAATTTGTGCAAAATCAGCTACCACAAACAGCAATATGACTAAACAAACCCAGTGCAGTCTTATTAAGCCTCTCTTTATATGTTCTGAGGTAAAACTCCAGTCAATACCCTCAATCTGTATATAATGAAACAAAACCAGTCGGCAATTAACCAAACCCATGCTGTTTATGGATGGAACCAAAGATTCCACTAAACTCAGCCACTCAACAGCAAGTGAGGTATTGCACGGGTTCTCACTCTGTGTTATAATACCATGCATGAAAAACTGGTGGCACCCAATGACAGATTTTAAAAGGAACACTGAATGGGAGATAGTAGGAACTGCAGATGCTGGAGAATCTGAGATAACGAGGTGTGGAGCTGGATGACCCTTCTGGGTCTAGGCCCGAAACGTCAGCTTTCCTGCTCCGCCGATGCTGCTTGGCCTGCCATGTTCATCCAGCTCTACATCTTGTTAACACTTTTCGGGACATTGGTTCCTCTGAAATCCTAGGTAAACAATGGAGTTTGCCTTTTGAGAAATGCACAGATTTGCTTACTCTTTTATGTCCCTGCATTTTGGAGGAGCAGAGGCCATTTGCTTATTTTCCACAATCCATTAGGAAGCAATCTGATGTAGGCTGTTTACAAACTTTTTTCAAAATCTTCTCAGTGCTGATGTGAACTTTTCCACCAACCCACCATACTTAACTCCTTGCAGTGGGCTGGCTGGCAGCAGGCAGGCAATGCTGTAGGAGTTCTGTGAATAAGCCTAATGATTTGTGGCTACCTTCACCTCAAAACAGGAAGTACGTATAAGAGAAGGAAGTGACACATTGTGTGTTTGCAACAATTTGATATTAATTCAGTCTACCTTCTACTTTTTCAGTTCTATCAGTTTCAGGAGAAATTTCTTTTCGCAACCACATTGGAATCAATTCACGAAGAGTAAAGTCATGATACATACATTATTAAATACACTTTGCCAAGGGAAAATCTTCCTTAAATTTAAGGAAATGTCTTTTTGAAATTTTAAGTCAAAATATAACGTGGATATATTTTTTGCGCTGTTTCAAGAAATATTTTGTAAATGCTCAAAGTTTGAAGCAAAGTTTTAACTGTTAACATTTTTATATGCCTGAAAGCAAAGCAAAAATGGTTTTAAGAGGCGAGAATTAGATAACATGGAGACATTTTAGTTATTGATAGAAGAAATCATGCCACGCATATCTGATCCGCTAATTTTTGGAAAACAAGAATGAAAAATGCATGTCCTCAAATCAAAATTGGCATTAGCGACAGCCACAGTTATTCACAAAATAAATACAATGGATATCTTTAAACATAAACACCAGTTTAATTCATCCAACAGACTTGTACATTCCAGCGTTTGTAAGATGGCAAACACCCAAAGATACTTCCTCCATGGGCAATGCTGGCTTTAATCAATACTCATGGAATTTGGAAGAGAATTAATACAGAGAATTGTTTACCAGGAAAAGATGGTTTCTGGTGGAACATGTTTGTCATCCACTGCTTTCTACAACAGATCCTACCTGAATTTTTGCATCAATAACATAAACTTGCTGTCGTGATGACACGAGATAAACAGAAAGGAGGCAGCATGATGCCAGTACTGTGGTGGAACAGCCATGCTAAAAGTTGGATTTCTCTGCAAAACAGCTATGCACGGCCCAGAAAGATGGGCTGGCAATATCTATGAAAACCAGTATTTTTTTTTCAGTTCATGTGCTCCCAAACCATGTTTAGCTAATGAAAAAAATTCAATAGAATCTCTCCTCATAAATAAATGAGCAAGCTAAAAACAGATGCAGCCAAAATAGTTTAGAGATCTACAATGTATTTCATCACCGATGTATTCAGTTCCATGTTTTTGACCTCTACTTCATTGAAAATTTAGCAAAGTTGCCTCTTACTTCTACAAGTGGTTATGTGGTAGACCTTATAGATGCTGAAAATGTCTCTGTCTGTGATACAACAGCTGTTTGTAGTTATCCAGTTCGTGCATTTGTGGAATTAACAAAATGAGTCTAAAGGATAGTGATGTTATGGTGATGTAGGGTCATATGCCTACAGAGCAAGTGAATCTGAAGGAACAGTGGAGATACTCTGAACTCATGTAGAATTCTTTCAGTGTAATTGGAAAGTCAAGATGCTTGTCAAAATGAACTCAATCTGCAGGTAGAGACATTTGGAAGACAATCGGGCCCCCAACCAGAAGACCAAATATGGTGACAGCACTTGGAAATTAGACAATGTAATTAGAAAGTCAAGATCCTTGTCAAAATTAACTCAGTATGCAGGTAGAGACGTTTGGAAGAAAATCAGGTCACTAGCTAGAAGACAAAACATGGTGACAGCACTTGGAGGTTAAGGGTAGTGAAGAAGAATCCAAAAGCAGCGCATGTTGAACAAAAGGCTACAAAAGAAGCAAACCACAGAAGCAAAATTATACAGAAAAAAAAGGACATGTTTCTCAATCCTACCAATGAACAGACAATGCAAACTGGGGACTAGAACCAAAGTTCAGAACTTAAAGCAGCAGCAGAACAACAGAGCTTGAAGCCAGCATCATTCCGTGGCTCCAGAGGAACATGGTATCATCACATCCACTTCCAGAGCCATTCCAAAATGCTGAAGGCTACAGCAGGCCCAGAGGCGGGACGGCTGAAGGAAACATTTTACAAGATATCAAACTGCCTCAGGACAAAACAGAAAGGACGAGCATAATCAGGTAAGTACTCAGCTATATACTATTGGAACCATCATTGATGATGTGTTGACCAGACAGGAGTTAGGTTGGACTTCATTTTCTCGCCAAGAAACCCTGAAAACCTTATTAATGCATATTTTAGTATCCATAAGAACCTGACAATTGAATAAGCTAAGTTTAACAAATGGAGGCAGAAACCAGGGGAGTCCATCAATTCCCTTATCAATGACCTTTATAGATCAGTTGGAAACAGTGCTTATGGCGATCTAAAAGATGCATTCATTTGGATCACATAGTCATTTGGATGATTAGATGAGGCACTGTCTGAGTTATTGCAATCAAATCAAATAAGGGTTTAACCCTTGTGAAAGCAGTACAATTTGTGAGACAGTACGAGGTCTGAAAGCAAAATCAAGTGATTATTCTATGGAAGTAGCCAAGTGAGTCTTTACAATGCAAAACTCAACAAAATGAGTAAAAACACACAAACCACCATTTCAAAATGTTTCAGATGCAGTGGGAACAAGCTACCGGAGCGTAATGTCTACTGGATAGGAGAGCAAGATGTCATAATTGAGGTAAATCTGGTCATAAATGTTATTCAAAAATTACAACCAATGTAAAGAAAAGAGAACAAGAGTTTTAAACTCAATGTGATCCAGTAAATAGGACAATCAAAGCCATAGAAGCAAGCTATCCCAATGATCTAGACAATAAATACTGGTCTCTAAATCTTGATGCAGAGGGACATTTTACTGTATTTAAACTAGATCCTGGAACAGGTGTTGGTATTATAATCTGTCAAGTTTAATTGATTAGAAAAGACCAAGTTAAGATCTTCTTCCATCTTATTGCAAAGGCCAGGGAAAATAAAATTGGAAGTAAAATATTAGATTGTGGCAAGATTAAAAAATAACAACATTGAAATAACTGAACCATACCATACCTTAAAGAGTCAAGAATACTCACTTCACAACCGGAAGCAAGCCTGTGATTGAAACTAATCTACATGGTAATTTGAGTCACTAAGGAAGAAGCCAATGTAGAATTTACAGAGGGGCTTCCTAAATTATTCTCAGGACTGGGTAGATTAAAGAAAGAGAGTTTGATATTACATTACAGGCAAATGCAAAATCAATTTACTTTTTTTACCTTTGATTTCTGCCTTCACTTTATCCAGTAGTGGTACCTTTCTTAGCAAAGGACAGCACCACAGGGAATAACTTCACCAATCAGATGATCTACTGCATTGTGTTCAGATATGTTCACTGCTCCTAAACCAAATGGGGCTTTTTGGATTTGTGTGAACCTGATCCAACTCAACAAAGTATTAAATTGTGAAATCTACCCAGTGTAATCAATTCTTGATAGCCTAGTTAAATTGGTAATCCATTCACTGTTCACAAAATTAAATGCCAATAGTGAAATTTGGCAAGAGCTTTAGAGCAGGAATCTAGTTGCTAACTACTTTTATATCCCCTTTGTTATTATTGCTTCAACAGACTTCTCTTTGGAATATTGTTTGTGCCTGAAGTATTTCAGAAGACAATGTACAACTTACTCCAAGGCCCTGATGGAATGATGATGTAAAATCACATGACCACCTGAACACAAAATTGAAAACTGACACTGTAATGCCACATTCAGGGAAAGCAACACTGAAAAAGTGCTGTCTTCAAAGTGTGATAGTAAAGTGAGGCCCCACCTGCCTGCTCACATGAATAAGAACGATCCAATGACACTGCTTTGAAGTAGACCAGGAGGCTATCCATGGTGTCCCACCAACGTTTAGATCTCAATTGACACCACAAAAGTTTTAATTTTGACAAAAGTCTGACAAAAGTCAAAAGTTAATTTTGACATGGTCATTCCCATGTCAACTGTCAAGCACACATTTCCTCCATTACAACAGTGACTACACTTCAAAAGTATCGCATTGGCTAGACAGTGCTTTGGGATATCTGGTCATTGTGAAAACTGTTGTATAGAAACCTAGAATATAGGAACGGGAGTAGATCATTTGGCCCATAAAAATTGTTCCACCTTTAAATGAGATCATGGCTGATCCCCTATCACAACACCATATACCCATTCCATCCCAATACCCCTTGACCACTTTCAGATTCTAGCAATCTATCAAATTCTTTCTTAAACATATTCAGTGACTTGACCTCCACAACTTTCTGTGATAAATAATTCCACTGGGTATTCCATCCTCTGAATGAAGAAATCTTTGTCATTTCAACCTGAAGGGCCTAACGCATATCCTGAGGCTAGTGCCTCTTGTTGTGAATGCTCCCTTCACCCCCATAAGAATTCCCAATTGGAAAAACATCATACCTGCATCCCGTCTGTCCAGCCCTGTTAGAATTTTATACATTTCAATGAGATCCCTTCATTCTCTGAAGTCCAGTGAATACAGGCCCGGTCAACCCAATCTCCCCTCACACGACAAACCTGCCATCCCAGGAATTAGTCTGGTGAACATTCAGTAAACTCCATCTGTGATAAATGTATGTTTTCTTTGTTAAGGAGACCAAAACTACAGGTATGGTCCACAAAGATCCTTTATAGCTGTGGTAAGACTTCTTTGCTCCTGTTATCAGACCCTCTGGCAATGTCGGCCAACATGCCATTTGTTCTCCTAACTGCTTGTTGCACCTACCCAATGACTTTCATTGAGTAGTGTACAAGGAGCTCCAAGTCCTTTTAAATAATACTGTGCCATTCTGTTTTTTCCAAACTGAAATGGATGAATTCATACTTATCCATGTTGAACTGTATCTGCCATGCATTTTTCCACTTATTGAACTTGTCTAAATCACCTTAAATGTTCTTTACATCATCCTAAACACTTACATTCCCACCTAGTTCTGAGTTGCCAGCCAATGTGGAAATGTTATGGTTGGTTCTCTTATCCATATCGATGATATTTTGTAATTAGCTGGGGCAAAAGCACTGATCACTTCAGATTCCCACTTGTCAATGTATTCTACTCCAAAAAAACCTGTTTATTCCTGCGCTCTCTTTCCTGTTTCCTAACCAATTCTCAATCCAATGTATTACCAATCTCAACAACAGAAATTACTGGAAAAACTTAGCAGGTCTGGCAGCATCTGGGAAGAAAAAATGTCAGAGTTAATGCTTTTTCTTCCCAGATGCTGCCAGATCTGCAGAGCTTGTCCAGCAACTTCTGTTTTTGTTCCTGATTTACAACATCCGCAGTTCTTTTGGTTTTTATTACTAATCTCATGTGCTTTGATTTAACTTCTTCTGAAGGACCTTACCAAAAGCTTGCTGAAAATCTAATTACAGCACATCCAGTGGCTCTTCTTCATCTATTTTACTGATTACATACTGAACAAACTTCAGCATGTTTGTCAAACATGTTTTTCCTTTCATAAATCCATGTTGACTTACTGTGGCATTAATATTTTCTAAGTGTCCTGTTATTACATTCTTTATTATAAATTCAAGTATTTTCTCTGCTACTGATGTTAATCTAACCAGTCCATAATACTTAGTTTTGTCCCTCCTCCTTTCTTCAAAGGTCATGTGACATTTATCATTCTTCAATCCGGCAAAACCAGAAGAACTAGGGATGCTGTAAATCAGGAACAAAAACAAAGTTGCTGGAAACGCTCAGCAGGTCTGGCAGCATCTGTGAAGGAAGAAACAGAATTAACGTTTCGGGTCCGGTGACCCCTCCTCAGACATCAGTTTATGTGCAGAAAATAGGGAGGTGGGTGAGGTAGGGAGTAAACGATAGGATAGAGCCCAAAGAGAGAAAAAGACAGTTGGAGAGACAAATGAGTTGTTAACGAAAAGGCTAGGAGGGTGAATAGTTGTTAATGGGGACTGTTAGTGACTAACAACAGAGGGTGTGTAATGGCAGGCTATGTGATAACAAGGCTTGGTGTGTGGGGTCAGTAGCTGAGACATGGGAGAGTTTAGGCTCTAAAATTATTGAACTCAATATTGAGTCCAGAGGGCTGTAGGGAACCCAAGCGGAAAATGAGGTGTTGTTCCTCCAGCTTGTGTTGGGCTTCATTGGAACACTGCAGCAAGCCAGAGACAGAGATGTTGGCCAGGGAGCAGGGTGGTGCATTTATGTGGCAAGTCCCTGGCCAACATCTCTATCTCTGGCTTGCTGCAGTATTCCCACTTCCTTTTTAGCAAAGGCCAATAATAAACTAATGCCACCTGCCAGATTAATTTCTAACACATATGAGCCAAAGAGAGAGTGAGAGGAAACAGGCAGAGACGTTAGCCTGAGTCTTCCAATCAGGGTCAGAATCCCCTATCTCCAACAAAAGTCAGACAAAATGTTGCATGATCACCATACTAGAATTGTTCCTGCCAGTCCCTCTGATGCAGGATTCTATACAACTGAAACAGCATTGGCATGGATCACCGCAGAAACCTTTTTTATCACAATATATTTTATCTATATATTATATGTTAATATTATGATATAGTGCTACAGTCATACATATTATATGGCAATATTATAATACTGCATGCGTGTGTGTGTGTGTGTAAATATAACATATACATTAGTTCAGTCGGCTTGACGGCTGGTTTGTAATGCAGAGTGATGCTCACAGAGTGGGTTCAATTCCTACACTGGCTAAGGTCGCCGTGAGGGTCTTTCCTTCTCAACCTCTCCCTTGCCTGAGGCGTGGTGATCCTCATGTTAAACTCACTACCAATGGTCTTTCTCTAATTAGAAAGCAGCCCTCTGGAACTATGTGATTTTATTTTAATATGCAATATTCGATGCAGGGGCGGCACGGTGGCACAGTGGATAGCACCACTGCCTCACAGCACCAGGGCCCTGGGTTCAATCCCACTCTTGGGTGACTGTCTGTGTGGAGTTTGCATATTCTCCCTGTGTCTGCGTGGGTTTCCTCCGGGTGCTCCGGTTTCCTCTCACAGTCCAAAGATGCGCAGGTTATGTGGATTGGCCATGCTAAATTGCCCATAGTGTTCAGGGATGTGTAGATTAGGTGTGTTATGCAGGGATGGGTCTGGGTGGGATGTCTGAGGGTCAATGTGGACTTGTTGGGCCTAAGGGCCTGTTTCCACACAATAGGGATTCTATGATTCTAAAATATTTAAAGATCCTGTAGTCGCTTTGACAACTGTTGACAGAAGACAACTATGGCAAGTAGAAGAGGGAGTACTGTGCCAGGTGTGAGAATGAGAGGTAGGGTGCCACGTGGATGAGGATTAGGGTTACATGAGGGTCTGGGTTAGGGTGCCTGAAAGGCAAGGGAGTAGGATGCCAAGTACAAAATCATAGAATTCTGCAGTGAGGAAAGAGACCATTTTCCCCATCAAGACTGCACTAACCCTCTAAAGAGCATCCCATTCAGACCCAGACCCACACAGCCTAACCAAGTAACCCTACACATAACATGGCTAATCCACCTAGCCTGCATATCTTTGGACACTATCAGGTAATTTACCATGGCCAATAAAGCTAACTTGCACATTTTTGGATGAAGGTTAATGTATTAGATGGGTGGATGAGTACAGTGGCAGGTAAGTGGGTGAGTGTTTATGGTGGGTAATGTGCCAGGTGAAGAGGTGCAGGTATCTGAATGTGGGGATTCAGGTTATGTGTCAGTTGTGGGGACAGCTGGGGTTCATGTGTGATGTTGATGGTGTTGGGGGGAGAAAGGGGTATTTGTTCCTGTGAAGGAAAAAGGAATCAAATGTCTGTGGTGTTTAGGTTGTGCGGGGTTTGAGGGGCAGGGTGGTGGATGGTGGTGGTGCTGGGTGTTGAGATTGGGGATCACTTGGCAGTAGTCCGCCTATGGTTGAGGTGGTATGGGTCAAGTATCTAGGGCAGGGTGTTGTTTGTGAATGATTGGTGGTAGGAGGGGGAAGGGATAGTTTTATGTTAACCAGAAGTTACAAGAAGTTTCAACTCTTCTACCTTTTCTTGAGAAAATTTTTAGGTAAGTGATTTGGAATTATCGGAAGTCTCCAACTCGTAGGTGGGGACCTTTATGGAGCATTCCAGACAGTGGTTACTTTCCCATTGGAAGCTTAAATTCTTGGGTAATTTCCATGAAGTCAACTGTGTTGAGACTTCTGACAGGTCTCAATAACTTTTAGGATGAGTACTGTCTCTGATTCCGTGAAGTCAAGAGGATCTGGGCCAAAACTGATTTAACGTAACTGAATTTAAAAGCAAACAATGCCCTTTGAGGGAAGCAGAGGGCAGTGGGAGAGAAACATGTTGACAGTGGCTTATGGCTTTTGAGCACTGAACTTTTAAAGAAACAAGAGTGCGATTGGAAACTGTGTTTGAAGACTAAGAATGAGTTGAGTGACATTAAAGAAGTAAGAAAAGGCCAGAACATAACATGGGATGATAATTGAGAAGAGAGAAGATAAAAGTATAGACAGGATTGCAATGGAGACAAGAAAGGGGATGGGAAGTTAAAGTATAGGGATTAAGACAAAAGCCAGTTAGCGCGTTTATGTGGGGGGAAGGGGAAGAGATGGGAAAGGATTGCTGCAATTCATGTCAGGGGGAGCCTGTCACACTCAAGAAAGTTAAACTTTAAGATGCCTCTACAGAAGTCCTTCAATGTAGCTGGCAGTGATGACACGGGCATAGCAACTGCACAGGCATTAACTGTGTCCCCTGCAGCTATCTTGACAAGCTGGTCAGGGAAAAAGCTGGAGATTTAAAAGTAGCTGCCAACTTAGAGCCAGATTTCCCTGAACTGCAGTTGATTTTGAAGTGTCTTGGGAATCTGGCTAATTACAGCATGGAGTAGTTGTGAAATACTGTAACCTCAAACAGATGGAGGAATGCCACTTTAACAGCTACAGATCAAAACCAGGCTCCAGATACTCAACTACTCACAGCCAGTGCAATAGGAGATCTGTTTGCTTAATCATGTTTCTACCATTGTAATGACAATCACAATTCTCTTTACACACTTGTGGAAATTGGCATAAAATGTCAATGATAAGCTGGTGCATACATTACTTTTTGATTTCCACAACCATCTTTGTTTGAAAAATACATAATGCTTCATATTACATAGGGCACGTAGGAACATCGTAAAGGTGAGATTTAGACATTGATCTTCAGGGGCGGCAGAGGGAATAACAGATAAAAAGAAGACAAATGGTACAAGGGTAAGTAAAGATTAAAGAGAGACATAAAGAACAAGAAAAGACAGCAAGAAAATAAGATGGTGGCAATCAGTAGGCTATCAGTAACAAAGGCACCGCAGTGGCTTAGTGGTACAGTACCAGGAGCCTAGTTTCTGTTAGACTGGTGGTATGGAGAAGGATGCAGACTCGTTAACATTTGCTCTGAGGCCTCATACTGTTTTCCTGCTCCCAAGAAGTTGAGGATTTGGCTTTTGGAGAAGCCAGCAATTTCCCCACAGAAGTGGAGGTGATCCCGGTGATACCCGTAAGACGTAAGAGAGAGAAGGTGATGTGGCCAATGAATGGAAGTGGTGTACAACAAATGACACTGACTGCAGGCTTACAAGTTTGAGGACACCATAAGGGAAGGGTAGATGTCAGTTAGGCACATTTGATAAAATACTTTCTAAGCATCACAATGGGATACCCTTCAAAAAATGTGATACAACTGGAACTTATCCGAAAAAAAGTAAGATTCAACTCATAATGTTTTCTGGCTTTTTCATATATTACCGGCATAACTCCATTTGTGTTGCTTACAGCAAGTTGGATATTGTACTGCTTTGTCAGAAAAAGTAAGTTTGATGATTCTGCTGGTAAGATGGACCTGGGTCATTTTAGGGCCACAAAGTCCAATTGTTAAGTAAATTGACCCTCACTCAGTTCAGGGTTGAAATTTATGCTTGGTTAACAAACTTGGCACTATCAGGTGCTTGGTCAGATAAGCAACTTGAAAATGCTAATCTTTGTCAGTTTCCCATCTAGTTCAGAACCAACCACATGAAGGAAGAGGGTGCTTTTCTTCTTCATTGAGATTAATTTTCCAATGTCACAGCTATAGTGTGAATGTGTGCAAGCTGAGCTACCAATTGAAATATATTATTTGTCAAATTCTATTGCACTCAGTACTGCTCCAAGGAAGTCAGAGGATGTGTTACTCAGTAAGGATAAAGTCCATGGAGCCAAAAATTGATTGGGATCCCTTTGTGGATGTGGAGTCACAACAAACAGTCTGCTCATGCCAAGCTCTGTTGCAGTGTGTGAACTTTGTGTTGCCTCTCCTTTGCCATAAGACCATAAGACATAGGAGCAGAGTTAGGCCATTAGGTCCATTGAGTCAGCTCTACCATTCAATCATGGCTGATATGTTTCTCAAAATCATTCTCCTGCCTTCTCCCTGTAATCCTTGATCCCCTTACTACTCAAGAACCTATCTATCTCTATCTTTAATACATTCAATGACTTGACCTTCTGTGGCAATGACTTTCACAGATTAACCACCCTGGGGCTGAATAAATGACTCCTCATCTCAGTTCTAAAGGGTTGTCCCATCACTCTAAGGTAGTATCCTCGGTTCCACATCTACTCTATCCAGGCTTCTCAGTATTCTGTAAATCAGGTCCCAGTCATCCTTCTAAATTCTATCAAGTACAGATATAGAGCCCTCAAACACTCCTCATAATGGCAAGCTTTTCATCCCCAGGAGCATCCTTGTAAATTTCCTTGGAACCTTCTCCAACTCTAGCACATCTTTCCTTAGATATCAAGCTCAAAACGGCTCACAATATTCCAAATGTGGTTTGACCAGAGCCTTATACAGCCTCAGAAATAAGTTTCTGCTCTTGCATTCTAGCATTCTTGAAAGGAATACAAACATTGCATTTGCCTTCCTAACTGCCAACTGGACCTGCATGCTAACCTGAAGAGAAACCTGAACTAGTTCCTTTGTGCTTCAGATTTCTGAAGCTTTTCCCGGTTTAGAAAATAGTCTATGCCTTTATTCTTCCCACCAAAGTGCATAATCTCACACTTTCCCCCCATTGTATTCCATCTGCCACTTCTTTGCCCACACTGCTAGCCTGCCCAAATGGTTGGCATGGTTGGACAGTGGTTGGCATTGGTGCCTTACAGCACTGGGTACCAAGGTTCAATTCAAGCCTTGAATGACTGTCTGTGTGGAGTTTACATGCTCCCCCCATGTGTGCATGGGTTTCCACCAGGTGTTCCAGTTTCTTCCCACAGTCCAAAAATGTGCAGATCGGGTGGATTGACTATGTTAAATTGCCCCATAGCATCCAGCAATGTGTAGGTTAGGTGTATTCGCCATGGTAAATGTGGAGTGATGGGGATAGAGTTGGGAGATAAGTCTGTGTGGGATGCTCTTTGGAGGGTTGATAAAAACTTGATGGGCCAAACGGCCTATATCTGCACCATAGGGATTCTGTGATTATAGAACATAGAACATAGAACAGTACAGCACAGTTCAGGATTTGTGAGGGGTAGATCATGCCTCACAAATCTTATTGAATTCTTTGAAGAGGTGACCAAACACGTGGATGAAGGTAGAGCAGTGGATGTGGTATAGATGGATTTAAGTAAGGCATTTGATAAGGTTCCCCATGGTAGGTTCATGCAGAAAGTAAGGAGGCATGGGATAGGGGGAAATGTGGAAGATTGGATTCAGAATTGGCTGACCCTTAGAAGACAAAGGGTGGTAGAGAATGGAAAATATTCAGCATGGTGCTCAGTTACGAGTAGTGTACCACAAGGATCTGTTCTGGGTCCTCTTCTTTTTGTGATTTTTGTAATGATTTGGATGAAGGAGTGGAGGGGTGGATTAGTAAGTTCACGGACGATACAAAGGTGGGTCATGATGTGGACAGTGCGGAGGGCTGTTCTAGGTTACAAAGGGACATTGATAGGATGCAGAGCTGGGCTGAGAAGTGGCAGATGGAGTTTAATCCTGAAAAGTGTGAGGTGAATCATTTTGGAAGGACAAACTTGAAAGCAGAATACAGGGTTAACAGAAAGATTCTTGGCAGTGTGGAGGAATAGAGGGATCTCGGAGTTCATGTCCACAGTTCCCTGAACGCTGCCACCCGTGTGGATGGAGTACGAAGGCATACGGTGTGTTAGCTTTCATTAACAGAAGGATTGAGTTCAAGAGCCGTGAGTTATGCTCCAGCTATACAAAAGCCTGGTTCAGCCACATCTGGAGTATTGTGTCCAGTTCTGGTCGCCTCATTACAGGAAAGATGTGGAAGAGTTGGAAAAGGTGCAGAGGAGGTTTCCCAGGATGTTTCCTGGAATGGAGGGAAGATCTTACAAGGAAAGGTTGAGAGAGTCCTTCTGCAGCCTTCCCACTTCGTCAACACGACCTGCCTCTCCATCTATCTTTGTGTCATCTGCAAACTTTAGAATTAGAATTAGGTTTTACTGTCATGTGTACTCAAGTACAGAATTGCAGGAGTAGAGTGTAAAAGTGTACAATGTCTCCATTGTCCACAACCATCTTAGGTGCAAACCCAAAATTAACAAAACAACTATCTTCGATATAAAAAATGAAACAACAATCTAAAATACAAAAGACAGAACTAAAAGAAGCGGAAGCAGAAATAATAAAAAGGAGAGCCAAGATGAAAGGGGGAAGTGTCCAAATCTGAAAGTCTTATCTCCAAAAGGTAATCTTATCTCCCTGAGGTAAGTGGGCCTCCCTTCCCAAAGCCACGAGTCTCAGTGCTGCTGCTGCTGCAGGCCCTCAGAAAATGCTCCAGTTAATGGACTTGGCAATAATGCCCTCAGTTCCTTCATCCAGATCATTAAAGCATAATATGACTAGTTGCAGTCCCAACATGGACCTCTGCGGATCTCCAACAGTCATCGGCTACCATGCCAAAAAAGACCCCTTTATTCATTCTCTCTGCCTTCTGCCAGTTAACCAATCCTCGACCCATGTCATTATCTTGCCCTTAACACCATGGGCTTTTATTTAGTAGTTTAGCCCTCTGTCCCATCTTGTTAAAGGTTTTCTGGAAATCCAAATAGGTCATGCCCATTGGCTGTACTTTGTCTAACCTGCTCATTACCTCCTCAAAGAATTCTAACAGAGGCATAGCCTCCCCTTGATGAAATCACACTGACTTAGCCCTATTTGGCCATGAACTTCGAAGTACTCCGCAATTTCATCCTTTCTAATGGATTCTAAAATCTTACCAATGACCGAGGTCAGACTAACTAGCCTATAGTTTCTGTCTTCTTTCTCTCTCCCTTCTTAAACAGGAGTGTTACATTAGCCATTTTCCAGTTTTCTGGGATCCTGCCTAACTCCAGTGATTTCTGAAAGATCACCAATGCCTCTACAAATCTCATCAGCTATCTCCTTCAGAACTTTGGGGTGTAGTTCATCTGGTCTGTGTAATTGATCCATCTTCAGACCTTTCAGTTTCCCCAGCACCTTCTTCTTAAAGATGGACATACAATTGCCAGATGGTAGTGAGCGGTCATTATAAAAAACAGTAACCAAACATAGAACAACAAATCACTAACATTTGCCCCCCAGTTCTGCAGCTAAAGTGGAATGAACATTGAAACAAAGCAACACACAAATTAGGAACAGGAGTAGACCATTTAGCCCCTCACTCTGCTCTGCCATTTGCTGAGATTATGGTTGATGTAAGTGTGACTTTAACTTAACATTTCTATTAACCACCTCTCCCCTATGGCTGCCTTGTTCGTCAGCAATCTATTTACCTCTGTCTTACAAATATTTAATGACCCTGTCTTTGCTGTTCTCTGCGGAACAGAACTCCACAGACCCTTGACACTCTAACAGAAAAAAAAAATCCTTCTCACCTTCACCGTAATTATAAGGTTCCTTACTTTTTCTTTCTTTCAGCAACTGCCCTTTCACGTTGCCATAGGGTTTTAAATGTTAGCTAGAACTCCCTGCTCACCTCCAAACAAAGTCTTAGGGATCTTCAGCATTCACATGCACCACCAGCCAGAATGATCTAAATTTCACACAACTAAGGGGACTTCCAACAGTGTGCCCATCCCCCACGTGCATTCAAATGTCAACCTGGATTATGTGCTGAAGCCCTAAGAGTAGGGATTGACCCAACTGTGGGGTTATACCATTCTGACTGTTTCCCATAAGCCAAGCTTTATTAGGTAGATGGGCTGCAGACTTGCACATAAATTTTCATATTGACAATAATATGCTTTATCAGTAGCTGCAGAGTTGGCAGTGGCTTTCTACTGTTGATCTTATGCTACCTTCTAAACCTTAGGGATTACATTAGTGATACCAGACAGTTTGCTCCATGTGATTTTGTGAAGCAGGTTATGCAGCAGCAATGGCTAGGATGGAAGACTAGGAGACCTGACTTGCAGCTTTCATTGAATTATTTGCATAATTGTGGAATGCACTCATTTAGACACTGAAAGATCATCAAAAACCAAGTCACATAACCAAAAAAGAAATTGACTTGTTCAAGTTCATATGTCATTGACTGAGTGCCTGTTAAAATTCATTTAACTCTTCAGATTGGATTCCTGGTCTTCAAACAGTTAACATCTGTGATCTCTGATCCTCAAATCACCAGCCAATTGTGTTAGAAAACTAGTTGGCATCCTTGCAGGATTCGTTCATTTTCTGACAATCTACTGCTCTTACCTAATGAGAAGAGAGAAAAGCCAGTATAATAGGCTAACAATATTTATTAGTTTTTAATGCATAACAACCTTAGTTCATTCAAACTGAATCACCAATTGTAAGATGATAAAAAAGATTGCTGAATGATCGTTGTGCATGATCAATTGCCATCCTGAGCTGGTGCAAGTTTTGGCCCAATTATAATACAAAATTCTAAATGATTTGAATTACAATCTGAAAAACTGAATTATATTCCATTGTTTCATCCATGCACTTTTATGGACAGTAAGAAATCCTACACCTCCTGAGGATTTACTGCTCTTTGTACATATGTAAGGTGTCTTTTTTAGATCTGTGAGTTATAACAAGGAATGATAAAGAAACACACTGAAAAATACATGGAACATGTGCATACGTAAGCATGAGTGTCTGTTGTTTGATTCCAAAGGGTTCAGCTGTAGAAAGGAAATGCTTGCACTGTCTGTAAATGGTGTCGCCATGCTGTTCCTCATTCTGTCGGTTATTCAATGCAGATTATTCTTGTTCTGGCAAAAGGATCACAGATGAAATTGTTACATTACACATTCCAAATGTATGAAAATTTTCCTCTTCAAAACTTGCATACATTTTAAACAGGATTTATTTAATAGTTGGGGAATGCTGACAAGGCTAATAAATTCAACGTGTGACCACTGTAGTTCGTCAAAGAATAAATAATTACTGCACCCAAACAAGAGACAGCCACAGAAGAAACCACACCCCATATTAACATTTAGGGTAATGTTATACCCCTTTAATGTTATAACTGCCACAAAAAAAAAGACTAAAAGGAAAGCTATTATTAAAACCTACAACACTGTGGCAAACCTCCAAAAAACAGATAAATTAATTTAAACCAGCACTATGACAGTTATGGAAAGATCCAAATGGAATGGATCACATACTTTGTTCTCATGCCACCATCATGCTTGGACTATTAACTGGATAATAATAAAGTGTATGTTCCCTATAAAGTTCGGTGTATTCTTCTTTAATCTCCCACACCTTCTCTTCTGAATTGTTTTACTCTGCTACCTTTATATAAAAAAAGAGAAAAAATAATTCAGCTACTTCTCCATTTTTTGTATAATTAAACAGTCCCTTGACTGTGGATGAAAACCTTATTTTGTTTTAAGTTGATGGAACAGATAAACCCCAGTTTTTTCAGCATTCAGATATTCACGCTGGAGACACTGTAATCTTCATTCTCATACAGCAGGAAGTGTTGGCTTCCCCTCCCCCACCACTTACCAATGGCAGTGGTGTTGTCCCCACGGAAACCATGAAGTAAATCCTTTGTGATTTGCTGAAAGCCAAAAACTGGAGAATTTTTTTTTTGCTCGTTCACATTTTGAAAAGCATTCTTCTGGATTACAGGCCTAATCTTGCCAATCCCCTTGTATGCATGCAACCAAAAAAACTATTGCGTTAATTTTTTAATACTATGTGGAAGCAATATGTGTTTATTCTGGTGCTCCAAGCTGTCCCACTTTGCAGGTCTCACAGACTAAACACACAGAATTAATGGGGTGCATTCTCAATAATGCTGGCCAAAAATCCCCGAGTTCCAGGTATGAAGAACAAAGTGTGATTGTTGTGTCACTAGATATCATTGTCCCTCCCACATCTTTCTGTAGAATTATTTTAAGTGAGTCATAGCACAAAAAACATCAAAAGTTGTTTCCGTAATACCCAGTCTTTTGGCCATATAGGTGACACACTGCCTCCAAAATGGTGTCATCTGTTGTGTGCATACACTTCAGGCACTACCAATTTATGTCAAGTAGTGGCACAGTTGGTAGTACTATCCTCTCTGAGTCAGCAGATTATGCTTTCAAGTTCTACTCTCGGACTTGAGTGTAAAAAGGTGGATGTTGCGGTGCAGTACCAAGGAAGTGCAGTACTATTGTAGGATAGATGAGAGATTAAACCAAAGCCCGATCTGCTCTTTCAAGTAGACTTAAGAAGTTCCCATGGCACTATTTCAAGGCAGAGTGGGCAAGTTCCCAACCTATATTTACCTCTCAATCAATAGCAGATTATCTGTTCTTCCCTGAGATAAAAGGTACTGCAGATGCTGGAGAATCCGAGATAACAAGGTGTGGAGCTGGATGAACACAGCAGGCCAAGCAGCATCATAGGAGCAGGAAAGCTTGACGTGTCGGGCCTAGACCCTTCATCAGTCTAGGCCTGAAACATCAAGCTTTCCTGCTCCTATGATGCTGCTTGGCCTGCTGTGTTCATCCAGCTCCACACCTTGTTATCTGTTCTTCCCTGGTGTTTTTAGTGGGTGTTTGCTGTGCATGCATCAGCTGCTGCATTTCCTATGTTATGAAAGTGACTATACTTCTTTGATTGTGAAGTGCTTTGTGAAAGGCACTAAACGTCTTTCTTTCTTTTCTAATACTACCAACAGACTGTAAGAGTTCATAGACAAGGATCACAAACACCTGGGATCATGCAGAAAATGAGCCTTACCAATATCTTCCACATACCTATAATAATATTGGTAAACATATAACTCTACCAGTTAAAATTCCAACACCTCCCTTGCATAGAAACTCTTCCTTACATACACATGCAGCCAGACACAGAGGGACAATAAAACATTGATTTT
Organism: Ginglymostoma cirratum; assembly: GCA_024137785.1. Taxonomy (NCBI): domain Eukaryota; kingdom Metazoa; phylum Chordata; class Chondrichthyes; order Orectolobiformes; family Ginglymostomatidae; genus Ginglymostoma; species Ginglymostoma cirratum. The sequence goes on from JAHRHZ010000024.1 coordinate 31,248,717, forward strand.
CTGGATAGAGGGAAAACCTGGGAAAGCATTTCAACTGGCCTGTGTTCACAGGGTTTGCTGAGATGGCCCTTTTTGCTTGTCAGGACTTGCTGTTAGATGATCTCTCTCTTCTTCACATACTTTCAATCATGTGCAGGTGGCATAGAGTGATTCGTTCACAACTTATAAAGTCTTTACTTTTTAGTTAAAAGCAACAGCCTGCAGCAATTGGAGAGGGAAAATAAATGGGCTTTCTTCTGGTTTGAGATGGTTTTTACTGCAGAGACAAAGACAGGCACTTTCTTTTCCAGAGGTTTAGAGGCTTCTGATCATCTCATTCACACCCACAAACTGAGCAGATCTTTGGAGACAATCACATAGTTGTTGGCAGATGAATAGCCATCATTCCACAGACCAATCAGCTACTTGTTGTCAGCCAAATTTTTTTATACATGTATAACTCTTTAAACTCATGTGTAATCAAAAAGCCCTCAATGCTTGAACAAGCACCCTTCGGGTGGCATCGTTTTGACACTGCAGCAGGCCAAGATGGACATGTCGATCAAGGAGTAGGAGGGGGAGTTGAAATGGTTCGCTACTGGAAGGTGCAGTTGTTTGTTGCGAACTGATCGTAGGTGTTCCACAAAGCGGTCCCCAAGCCTCTGTTTGCTTTTTAAAAGTGCAGCTATCCCTTCTAAAATCTTTGGTTTTAAAACAGTTCTTTTCTTATATCAGTCCAAAATGAAAAATGATAATGTATACAGTCTTTACATCAGTCTATTGATATCCTCCTGCAGACTTTTGGTATCACCATCACTATTTGACACCCTAATAATTCTCTTCTCATCTGCAAAGTTCTTGATCATACCCTTTACATTTAAGTCCAAATTATTTTGTACACCATAAACAGCAAGACACCCAGCACAAGCCCTGCGGACCGCTACTAGAAACAGACTTCCAGTCACAGAAACATCCCTCTACCAAAGTACCAAAGGATCCAAAGTGCCATTTTGAGATAACAAGGTGTAGAGCTGCATGAACACAGCAGGCCAAGCAGCGTCAGAGGAGCAGGAAAGCTGACGTTTCGGGTTCAGAAATGGGGGAGTGGAAGGAGCTTCTGAAATAGATAGGGAGAAAGGGGGAGGCAGATAGAAGATGGAGAAAGGAGAAGCTAGGTGGAGAGGAGGCAGACAGGTCAAGGAGGCTGGGTTGGAGCCAGTAAAGGTGAGTGTAGGTGGGGAGTTAGGGAGGGGATAAGTTGGTCCAGGGAGGACGGACAGGTCAAGGAGGCGGCATGAGGCTAGTAGGTAGGAGATGGGGGTGGGGCTTGAGGTGGGAGGAGTGGATAGGTGGGAGGACAGGTTAGAGAGGCGAGTACGAGCTGGGCTGGTTTTTGGGATGTGGATGAGGAAGGGGAGATTTTGAAGCTCGGTGAAGTCCACATTGATACCATTGGGCTGCAGGGTTCCCATGCGAAATATGAGATGCTGTTCCTGCAACCTTCGGGTGGCATCGTTTTGACACTGCAGCGGGCCCAGATGGACATGTCGATCAAGGAGTGGGAGGGGGAGTTGAAATGGTTCGCGACTGAAAGGTGCAGTTGTTTGTTGCGAACTGATCGTAGGTGTTCCGCAAAGCGGTCCCCAAGCCTCCGTTTGGTTTCCCCGATGTAGAGGAGGCCACAACGGGAACAGCGCATACAGTATACCACATTAGCAGATGTGTAGGTGAACATCTGTTTGATGTGGAAGGTCTTCTTGGGGCCTGGGATGGGGGTGAGGGGGGAGGTGTAGGGGCAGGTGTAGCACTTCCTGCGGTTGCAGGGAAAAGTGCTGGCGGTGGTGGGGCTGGTGGGGAGTGTGGAGCAGACCAGGGAGTCACGGAGAGAGTGGTCCTTGCGGAAAGCAGATAAAGGTGGGGAGGGAAAAATGTCTTTGGTAGTGGGGTTGGGTTGCAGATGGCGGAAGTGTCGGAGGATGATGTGTTGCATCCGGAGGTTGGTGGGGTGGTACGTGAGGACGAGGGTGATTCTGTTTTGGTTGTTATTGTGGGGAGGGGGTGTGAGGGATGAGTTGCGGGAAATGCGAGAGACATGGTCAAGGGCATTTTCGACCACTGTGGAGGGGAAGTTTCAGTCCTTGAAAAACTTTGCCTTGGATTCCATGGGCTCTTACTTTCTGGGTTTGCCACGAGGAACCTTGTCATCGGCATTGTCATACTCACTGCAGACCACATCAAATGCATTATTCTAATCAATACTGCTGGTTACCTCCTCAAAAAAATTGATCAAAATTGTCAAACACCACTTTCCTCAACCAATCTGAGCTGACTATCCCTGGTTAATCCAGATCTCTCTAAGTGCAGATGCATTCTGTCCCTCAAATTTTTTCTAACAACCTGCCCCCAACTGAGTAGCCTATAATTTCCTGGTCTATCCCTTCCGTCCTTTTCTATTAATGAAGTGTTTGTTGATACCGACAACTGTGGGCATATGCGCTCATTCGGAAACACATAGTTCCAGACACTGACATCATCACATAGACCTTCCCACCAGATGAACAGAATATCCAGTATAAAGATTCTTATGGTAAACTAAATTTGTAGACTGGTAAATCCAGATTAACGGAACCCATGACCACTTGTCATATGACTGCACCAAACAGAGTGAGGTTAGGCTACTTGTCAGCACAAAATCACAGGCAAGCCATCATTCGACATTGAATGAGAATCTCATTCTCTCCATGAAAGGACCTTCAAATCCTGCAAGTATGGCTAAGTTTGTGAGAATGTTAGAAATGCTGTCGATTGGAGGCAAAGTGAAGTTGATACAACAAGTGGAAAACTGTGGTGTGAAGTGAAAGGCAGACATTACAAAGGAGCGTCAGGTTCCACCATCAGGTTTGTCAACTATTCTGAAGTATAAAGTGAACATCTTGCAACAGTCTTGACATGCGGACATTCTCATCAGTGGGAAAGAGGATGACGATGATGGCTTGTCCCAATGTTGAAGAAGCTCTGCTAATATGTGTTTTGTTATCTCTCAGCTGGTATGCAGTATACCTTTAAGTGACACTGTCATTAAGTCGTCACTGTACAATAGCATGTGACCTGTGCTCATGATGGTCTTCACCTCCATCTCAACTGAGGACACTTGAAGCTGATGTGCTACTGTTTGTAACTGAACAGCTTAATATTAGACAAGACACTGAAGTGACCATGGCTGAAATAACTATGGAGCTATAATAAATGTCTGTTAAATTCTTCAGTACTCCATTATTCAGCTGTCATTCTTATGATCTGGGAGCTACCATAGGTATTGCCTCATTAGGCACGAATACACTGTTGGAGATAAAAGCCCTCATCGTGGCAGCATATCAGTGTGGTTCAAGGCAGCTTGAGCAGAGAACATTCCCATCTCTAGCCTAATCCTACAGGAAAAAGCAGATATTCTGGAAAAAAGGCCTGGCCAGAAGGAGTTCACCTGTAGCAATAGCTAGTCGGCCTGATTTAAGACAAGGATTGGCAACATCTTCCGCACAATAAGTGGTGAGGGTTAACCAGTTACAGACTACAGTGGCTGTAAAATACTCTCTTCCATGCCCTGAAAGAATATACACCAAAAGATTTTTTAATGTGCAAAAGATTGGACTGTTTCTAGGATTTTGCACAACACCATTAAAACACATTTTACTGCATTGATGAAATTGTATTGCAATTGTCCAGAAACAGCATGTCAAGCAGAAAAAGAATACTGTGTATTTGCAGAACTAATGCACAGTGCTTTTCAAAGGCGTTCACAATCTCGGGCCACTATAATGCAGCATGAAAGAAATATGCTATGAGCCGGATAGAAACAGAAAGTCAAGCCGTACATGAGACTTATAGAGGTTGGTTGGTAACCAGTAGGTTTCCTTGTGGTGTAGGCACTAGTACCATTCTGATTCACTACCACCAGTTGGGAACAACTGTCCTCTAGTAGCTGCCCGACAGGCCATTACAACTGGTTCATACTGGTAACTAGGCAGTCAGCTTCCACTCTGGAGACTGCTGTATGCATCTTTCCCATTTTGAGTTAACCGGTTCCTTAATATGATTATCCACTCTACGTGCCTTTTTAATATTGATGTTGATTTTCAACTTTACTGGTGCAATAAACCTAATGAAACAAGATTTAAGTCATGAGATTTAACATGACAGAAGCAAAGCAAAGGAACAATCCATGTTGCTCAATTTTTGACTTTTATACAGAAACACAAAAAAGAAAACACTGGAAATGTGGAAATCAACGCACATTGAAATTATTGAAAACAGGAATTATTTTTAACTTTTATTAAGACAAGGAATCACTGAAAATGCAACAAAAAAATTCATACACTTCAGCAAAGCGTTTGTCAAAGTTCGGCATGATAGACTCATTAGTAAGGTTAGATCATGTGGGATCCAGGAGAAGCTATCCAACTTGATACAAGATTGGCTTGAAGGTAAGAGGCAGAGTGAGGTGGTAGAGAATTTCTTATCGGACTGGAGACCTGTGACCAGCAGTGTACCCCAAGGATCAGTGCTAAGTTCGCTTATATAAATAATTCGGATGCAAGTATGAGCGGCATGGTTAGTAAGTTTGCAGATGATCCAAAATTGGTGGTGTAATGGACAATGAAAATTATGTCAGAGTACAATGGGACCTTGTTCAGATGGGTCAATGGGCTGAGGAGTGGCAAATAGAGTTTAATTTAGATAAATGTGAGGTGCTGCATTTTGGTAAGGCAAACCAGGGCAGAGCTTACACAGTTAATGGTAGGGCCTGGAGACTGTTGCCGAATGAAAAGAAATTGGGATATCATGTTACGGCTGTACAGGACATTGTTGAGGCCACCTTTATAATACTGCATACAATTCTGGTTGCCTTCTATAAGAAGGATGCTGTAAAACTTGAAAGTGTGCTGAAAAGATTTACAAGGATCTTGCTGGAACTGGAGGGCTTGAGTTATAGGGAGAGGCTGAATAGTCTGGGGCTGTTTTCCAAGGAACGTCGGAAGCTGAGAGGTGACTTTATAGAGGTTTATAAAATCATGAGGAGCATAGATAGGGTGGAATAGCTAAGGTCTTTTTCTGAGAGTGGGGGAGTTCAAAACGAGAGGGCATACGTTTAAGATGAGAGAGGAAAGATTTTAAAAGGGTCTGAGGGGTAACTTTTTCATGCAGAGGCTGGTGATTGTATGGAACTAGCAGAGAAAGCAATCAAGGCGGATACAATTACAATATTTAAAAGGCATCGACATAGGTATGTGAATGGGAAGGGTTTAGAGGGATATGGGCCAAATACTGGCAAATGGGGCTTGGTCAGATTGGGATGATTGGTTAGCACGGATGAGTCGGACTGAAGTGCCTTTTTCCATGCTGTATGCCTCTATGTCTTCTGGCTATGGCACTGTGATCTTATGAAAACAATTTTAATTTGAAGAAACCTCAAAAAAGGAAAAACTGAAACATGAAATTAAGTGATCTTTTAGAACTACAAAGGATTTCTTCATTAAAAGACTCCAGAAAAGGAAAACAATGAATATATAATATACATGTTCAGTGAACTTACCCCCAGTAAAACAAATAATTCACAGTTTTACGTGTCTGAGACATGTGACTGCTCAGTTAGGTCCTCTGAAACATAGCCGTTTAACTTTTGCAGCTCCTTTACTGCCCTCTCTCTTCTTAGTCCATGGCTGTTCAGTTGGTGTGCTAAGCATGCTGTGTGGATGCAGATGACAAAGAATTAGCAATAATGAGATAAACTCTCACAGTGCAAAATGGACACCAAGAAGCAAAGTCAGTGTCAGATGATAAGGTGGGGACACCTTTTGACTTGGCAGATGAAAGCCCTGCTTTCAGTTCATACCCTCACTGCTCACAAACTGCCAGCACAGCCTGTTGCTGGATCCTGGAGAGTCCCTGATATCCTCATTTCAACACAGACAGATCCCTCACCCTCACACACACAGACCCTTTCCCCTCACATACACAAACAGAGTGAGAAGGAACACTTTGTTGTCCTGTTTCCTTTCTAACTTAATTGTAGAACTCAGATTTGGAGAGGGTCTTTATCCACAACACAGGTGTGCCTCGGGGATAGTTCTTCACAGTACATTTTGAAATAGCCAAGGAGTCCCTTATGTAACCTAGCTTGCCAACAAACATGCTGTATGTTTAAAAGAAATGAAAATAGAGGGAAGCAGTAATTTTGTGAAAAGACTTTGTTTTCCAATTATGTTCTCACCTACCACAAGGAGAAATCAGTTGGCATGGATTCTTGTGGGCCTATGAGTGGGAAAGGGAATCCGCCAGATGGATTGGTAGACATAGAGTCTGGGCCTGGGGAGGAAGGTATGTAGGAAGTCCTAGTTGGAGGGAAGAAGGTCCTGGGAATTGGAGGGTATTAATGGAGGGAAAGGAGTCCTGGGGCCTGGGAGGTTTTGTGGGTTGTTTGTTGAAGTGTGAGACTCAGAGGGTGTTGATAGGCTGGTTGGTGGCAGCTCAGGCACAAGGGTCTATGCTAGCAGAGCTGAAGGGAATAGCCTGAGAGCTGAGTGATCTCCCAGCTAGCAGGGGAAACGGGGTTAATGGAGTATTAGAAGGGACAGGGTGCAAAATTTTGGTTCTCAACAGTTTAGGTGGGGAGTTCATATAATTTTTTGAATATATTTTAACTTCTTCCTCATCCTACTCCTTTGGATGTTGTAATAACGATGGAAAGAACCTGAAGGTATTTTGCAGACAGTTTTTGCCTATATTTCTAAGATGTATTGTTTTTAAAATGAGAACTGTTACAGAAAATAAACTGTGGGTTTAAATTTAGCGACTGTGTGACAAAATCCTACATACAGCCATCCTGTGCAAAGAATGTCATATGTATAACATGTAAATTATCACGAAAAAATTTAATATGGAGAGAACTAACAAGAAAGCATAACAAGGTGCTGACTGTCTCCCCTCTCAGCAGAAAGCCCCATTTTGTAGCCACTTCTGTTCTACCCTCCAAAAATATATAAGGACACAGGTTAAAAGATCATTTCAACTAGTGTGTAATAGTGAGACTGAATACCGGTCTTGTTTGTCAGGCTGGTTTGAAGTGTTAGCGTACAGTGAAGAGCCCAACTTTTAGGTTATTCCCTTCAGCCCTGCCAGCATAGAGCCTTGTGCCTGAACCAACCACCCTATCAACACCCTCTGAGTCTCACACCTCAACAAACAACCCTCAACACCTCCCAGGCCCCAGGACTCCTCTCCCTCCCTCAATATCCTCCAAATCCCAGAACCTGCTTCCCTTCATTTAGGACTCCTGACCTCCCTCCCTACCTACCTTCCTCCCTAGACCCAGACTCTATGACTACCAATCGATCTGGTGCATTCCCTTTTCCACTCATAGGCTCACAAGAATCCACGCCAACTAATTTCTCCTTGTGGAAGGTGAGAACAGAATTGGAAAATAAAGTCTTTTCACATAATTATTGCTTCTCTGTTTTTCATTTCTATTAAACATAGAGCACGTTTGTTGGCAAGTTGGATTACATAAGGGACTCCTTGGCTATTTCAAAGCTTCACTTAATATGAAATAAAAACCAAAAGAACTGCGGATGCTGTAAATCAGGAACAAAAACAAAGTTGCTGGAAAAGCTCAGCAGGTCTGGCAGCATCTGTGGAGGAGAAAATAGAGGTAACGTTTTGGGTCCAGTGACCCTTCGTCAGAACTGATGGTGGCTGGGAAAACGTCAGTTTATATGCAGAAAATAGGGAGGTGGGTGAGGTAGGGAGTAAACGATAGGATAGAGCCCAAAGAGAAAGAAAGACAGTTGGACAGACAAAGGAGTTGCTAACAAAAAAAAATCATTATTACAACATCCAAAGGAGTATTACCATATTTACTTAACATTTATTGAACATTGTGCATCAATATGTGCTATATTGTAAGTATTGTTTATAAGTTAGGCTAATTATATGTGACAGTATACTTTAATTCCCCAAATGCAAAGGGGAATGTCTTTAACTTTGAGGTTAAGCCTAGTATGCTCAGATTCTTGAGAAAGATGATTGTGTGATTGATATTGCACTTCCATGAACTGTGCTGAATCGACTCTGTGGCTATTAAGAAAAGTTTAGATAAGATTGGTTGTGAGAATGCAACTTTTTAAACTACCATGAGTTTACAACACCTGTGCTGTCATGTGATGATTATAAAGAGAATGAAGAAATGAAAATGAAAAGGTGAAGCAAGTTATTCAAATTGGCTGATGAGATTCAGTCTATCAGTCAAGGTATGGTCTGTATGGTAAATTACAGCTCCAGTCTATTTTCAACTCATTCATGGGAAGTGGGTCTCACTGGTTGGGCTACCACTTATTGCTGATTCTTGATTGCCCTGGAGAAGGTGATGGTGGGTGACTTTTTTGAACTGCAACAGCCCTTGGAGTGTAGGGCACCCAAAAGTGTCATTAGGAACAGAATTTCAGGATTTTCACCTAGCCACTGTGATGAAATAGTGATAAATTTCTAAGTCAGGATGGTGTATAACTTGGAGGGGTACTTTCTGGTGGAGGTTTTTCCATACATTGACGTCTCCTGTCCTTCTAGATGGTAGGGTTAATTGTGTTTGGAACACGTGGTCAATTTCTGATGGCTGTCCTGTAGATGGTACACACTGCTGTCACTGTGCATCAGTGGTTACGGGAATGAGTGTTGAAGATGGTGCAGGGTGTCAATCAAGTGAGCTGCTTTATCCTCTATGGTATCAAGCTTCTTGTGAGTGTTGCAGGAGCTGCACATATTCAAGAGAGTGGAGAATATTCTATCACACTATTAATTTGTGCTTGCAGATGGTGGATAGGATTGGGGAGACAGGAGTTGAGTTACTTGCTGCAGGATTCTCAGCCTCTGATCTGCTTTTGCAACCATGGTGTTTACATAGTCCAGTTCAGTTTCTGGTTAATGGTAAATGGTAAAATGGTTTTTAATTTTTGTGTTTTTAAAACTACGGATTGTAATGAGAAAGAATTGTTTTTAAAATCAGGATGGCTGCATAACTTGAACAGCAAAAATCTGATATCTATAATGAACTCTGATTTGTGGCTGCATCCTCCTGTATTATGCAGATAATTAGGACCCAAGGAATTGTTTACAAGTGAAGCTGATTGGTTCTCAGTTAACTGAGCAGGTTGGAACTGGAAACAAGTAATAGACACCGAAAGAGATGTGTGTGCAATTGTTCTCCCCAGCAGAAACTGCCTGTTCTTTGCAGTAAAAAAATTAGACTTGAAGAATACTATTTACCTTTCCTGCAGCAGTTATTGTGAGCTGCGACTTCTGAATTGATAAGTCAGAGACTTCTCCCAGATGAATCAGTCACGCTGTACTTATTACAAACCAGTGGAAGCTTCTAGAGTAAGTCAACTGAACTTCATCTGCCTGGCTAGCTGAAGGGGGATCATCTCAATGTCAGAATTGGGAAGCAAAGATCCCTGAACTAATTTTCCAGGATTTTCTACCTCCACCAAAGTTAATTTTCCCTATTTGTTTGAATGTGTGAGTGTATGTGATTGTGTGTGTACGTGTGCGCATGTGTGTGTCAGTGTGCCTGTACGTGTGCGTAAGGCGGACTTTATAAGGAATTAGAGTTTTAGTTAATGCCAATGTCTTCTTGCTGTTTACTTATAGTTATAGACTAATTACTTATAGTAAACAGCAATACTCGTTTAGTACAGAAACCAGGCTCACACTTTCTATCAACTTTATTTTGAAAGTCAGATAAATTGGAGAACTGCGCTTACCTTAAAAGACATTTTTAACAATTGGTATAACTCTGGGAATAGTGGGTCTTGATTTACAGCCCACTATCCCAGGGGTTATAACACAAGGACTCCTTGATGCTACATTCAGTTACTGGCTGCCTTGATACCAAGAGCAGTCACTCACACCTCAGCTCTGAAGTTCAGTTCTTTTGTTCATATTTGGGCCAAGCTCGTTATGAGGTCAGAAGCTAAGTGGCCATAACAGAACCTAAACTGAGCATCACTGAGCAAATGCTAATTGGACAGGTTTCCTGCATTCAAAAAAGAGTTCGCTTTATTATATTTAAACTGATCTCAGGTAAATAATAAAATGTAGACCAATATGCCCTGTATCTCTTTCTCGCTCTCTCTCACACACACACACACACACACACACACACACACACACACACACACACACACACACACACACACACACACACACACACACAAATGAAAAAGAATTCAGTATTCAGAGACAACACAGTGTGGAACACAGCAGACCAGGCAGCATCGGAGGAGCAGGAAAGTTGATGTTTCAGGTCGAGACATTTCTTTGGAAATGTGGAGGGGCAAGGGAGCTGGGAAATAAATAGAGACGGGAGGGGTGGTGCTGGAAAGGTAGGTGGGATGGTGATAGGTGAGTGCAGGTAGGGAGTAGTGTGAATTGGTCAGTGGGATGGGCTGGACTGTTAGGTGGGATAGAAGATGGACAGGTTGTGTCAGGTCAAGGAGACAGGGATGAGAGGGAGGCTTGGACATAGGATGAGGCCAAGGGTGGGGAGATTTTAAACCTGGTGAATTCCATGTTTAGGCCATCAGGCTGTCGGTTCCTGAGGCGGAAAGTGAGGTCTTGCTCCTCCAGTTTGCAGATGGTGTAATTGTGGCACTAGAGGAGACCCAGAATGGACATGTCACCCAGAGAGTGGGAAGGTGTTGTCGTTGTCATGGACAGAGCGCAGATGCTCTACAAGACAGTTTCCGAGTCTCCGCTTGGTCTCACCAACATAGAGGAGGCCACGTGGGGAGCAGCGGATACAGTAGACAAAGTTGACGGATGTGCAGGTGAACCCCTTTCTAATGTGGAAGGTTTGTTTTGTGCATTGATTGAAGGTGAGGGGGGAGGTGTAGGGGCAGGCGTAGCACTTCCTACGGTTGCAGGGAAAGGTGCTGGAGTCGGTGGGGTTAATGGGGTGTGTGGTGCAGACAAGAGAGTCGGGCAGAGAGCAGTCCATACGAAAGGCAGATAAGGGTGGGGAGGGAAATATCTCTTTGGTTGTGGGGTTGGATTGTAGGTGGTGGAAGTGGTGGAAAATGATACATCGGATGCAGAGGTTGGTGGGGTGAAATGTGAGGACAAGGGTGATTCTGTCTTTATTTTTGTTGAGAGGAAGGGATGTGAGGGCAGAGGTGTAGGAAATGCAAGAGATACAGTTGAGACCATTTTTGATCACCAGAGTGGGGAAGTTACGGTCCTTGAAATAGGAGGACATTCAGAATGTCTGGGAGTAAAATACCCCATCTTGGGAGCAGATGCGGTGGAGGCGGAGGAATTGGGAGTAGGGGATCAAATTCTTGCAGGAGGGTGGGTGAGGGGAGGTGTAGTCCAGGTAGCTGTGGGAGTCGATGGGGTTGAAATAGATGTCAGTTTCGAGGCAGTCACCAGAGGTGGAGACAGAGCAGTGCAGGAAGGAGAGGGAGGTATCGGAGATGGTCCAGGTGAATTTGAGGTTGCGTGAAAGGTGTTAGTAAAGTTGATGAACTGTTCAGTGTTTATTTGGTTGACTCACCTGGCTTTGGGTTGAACTTGATGGTCTTGATGCTTTCAATTTAAAGATGTAGAAATCTGGTTTGGTTACTCTTCTGGACAAGACACTGCTAAGCTGAATTTTTTAAAGAAATCTTTGCCTGCAGCAGACTGTACTGGATGACTACAATCAGCAAACATGGCCAGAAGTTTGTCAGGTAGGTTAGACAGAGAGGGAGGCAGGAGGAACCCCACTTTGATCTTCTCTGTAAGGTGCTTGCCCACAGTCTGCTGAGGAAATGTGCATAATGTTGTAAGTGCAGCTAAACCAAGTCTGCACCTCATGCAGTAGTTTTGGTGACACTATGGGGTCTTCTTGGCCTAATATGGTCATGCAAGTCAGTATTTTTTTTTCAACCTTGAAGCGCTATCACACATAACTGAGTGCTCATGGAAATCTGTAAATAGCAAATAGTTGAGTAGGTAAATTTGGGTTAACTGATTAATTAATTGACTGGGTGGCTATAGAGGGTAAAACGTGGGACTGGTGTATGGAAGGAGCTGGAAGACTGTGTGGTTAATAAACTCTTTCGACAAAGGAAGATATTGAGGCTAGTGTTTCACTGACTGACTTGTCTCCAAATTGACAGTGGTAGCAGAGGTTTGTTGCCAAAAGGTCAAAATTGGAAGTTTAGAGTGCTTTTGAAACAAAAGGTTATAAATAGAGTTACTTAGGAGAAAAATGGCAGAAGCCAAGTGCTGAGTATTAGGATACATGGATGTTCTGTGGATCTGAACTATTGAATTAACGAAATGTATATATAGGATGATTTCGATAATCTGTTAATGCTTTAAGACAAAGTTTATAAGAAAGATGGGTTGTTAAATGTACATGAGACATGGTTAGACTTCGGTAAATTTTGAAAGCCAAGTACTATTCCATTAAAGAATGTACAATGGAACTTAACAGATTAAACTAAGATTGGAAGAATTATTTGAAGATAAAATTCTTAGACAATGCTAAGGTATCAAACATGGATAACACATAGTATTAACTGGAGTTAGTTTTTCAGGAAGAAACACACTTTTGGAGCAGATGTCAGAAGCCTTAGTATAATTCCCGGGAAAGCAGTTATTCTGAGCAGTCTTGATAAAATCAAGTGGGACATTCGGCCATAGCACAAAGAATGGAGAATTCAATGATAGCAGCAATGTGAAACTGCCCAGTTACTGGCCAAAAACATGAATACAAATGGAGAATCATAACTGAAAGGAGTGAGGATGGAGATACTTCTGGCAATAAAATAGACAATAAGGATTGGGGAACATGCATAGTCACCGGGACCAAAGTGGTCCCCAACTAACACCTCAATCACTTGCCCTGCCTCATTTCCCAAGAGGAGGTTGAGTTTAGCCCCTTCTCTAGTGGGGCCATCTACACATTCATTGAGAAATTTTTCCTGAGCACACTTAACAAATTCCTCTCCTTCCAAGCCCTTTACACTATGGCAGTCCTAGTCTATGTTTGGAAAGTTAAAATCCCCTGCAATTATAACCTTATTATTCTTACAGCAATCTACAATCTCCTTACATATTTGCTCACCAATTTCCCTTGCACTATTAGGGAGCCAATAGTACAATCCCATCAAAGTGATCAAATCAAATTGATTTTGAAGATTCTTTAGATATACAATTTGTTTCCGACATTATTTTATTCCTTTAACAAGGTTTAACTTTTCTAATTAAAATATTAAGTAGAAATAAGGGAAGACGAGTATATTAAACACATAGAAGAGATCAGTGTTAAATGTTATATATGTCAAAAATATAAGAAAGCACATCACAGCCCATAGTGAGTAACCCATTGGCAAGAGACTTTAACTAATTTTGCATAGGGGACTTGAAGGTATAAGGTAAGAAAAGAAAAATTTTCATTTTGCACTTTGTAGTCATGGCAACTGTTTTAGTCAGTCAACAATAATATATAGCAAAAAGGAAAGAGCAATAGTGACCAAGCTAAAGGGGAAATAGATCGGGACAAGAATGGGGAAACTAGTTAAACTTTAAACTGAAAATGGACGGGTGTGGTGGTTTTCCCAAGATTAGTTAAGGGATATGTGAATATGGCAACAGAAATACATATTAGGTTATTTAATGAGGCTCAGACTATAACAGATGAAGGGCTGACTAAATATGGATAAAATGACACAGAGCTCAGAACAAGGCTATTTGCCCCATGGACAAATATGTACGCCGAAAGGGGTCAGTGAATGGAAGGATGTTACCATTATGGGGAGATCAAATACAAACATTTGCTAAATATGCAACTTGAGGTACACATTCACAGATTAACAAAATAAGATAAAAATGTGGATGGCCAGAAAATTCAGTACAAGTTGTGAAAGATGACCTGGAAGCGAACATGCCCCTAGGAAAAGATCACAAAGTTGCCAAAGGAGTTTGAGCATAAGAGGGGGAGATCTTGTAGCAATAGTCCGCAACAAGATAGGAATGTAACTAGAGGTCATAGTTTGGCATGAACAAGGACCATGGAAGAGGTTGGCAATACCACAAGAAGTAAAAGACCTTATAATCAAGAGGTTTCAGTTGGTACAATCCAATTAAAAGATAGTTGATTGACGCCAAACAAAAAGAGTTAGAAAGTGGGAAGGAATTTAGTGTATACACTGAGGACAGCCAGCCTTATCATACAACATGCTCAGAAAATGTCCCTTGTAGGGACATACTAGGCTAAAGTCAGATTAGTGTCTTAGGATTTCAAAGAAAAACTCAGTAATCAAGATGTTGGAGTGGATTCCCCAACTGCAGGAAAAAACATCTTGAAGATCTTCTCAGCGCTTTTTGAAACATAATTAGTGGAATGTAAATCAATTGATATAAAACTGCATTTTTGCAGGATAGAAATTTTCTAAGGAAAGTATTTTTGAAACCAGCAAAAAAAAAGTAATACAGAAGAGAATTTATGGAAATTAAGCAAATGTGTTTATGCATTGAATGATGTAATGGAGCTATGGTATACCTCAGTTGAGTCTATCTTACTGAAAAAAAAATGCATTCAACCTAAAGCAAACCCAGCAATGTTCCACTGGTATTTCAAAGAGAAACCGATATGCATCGTTATGATATACATCAATTGTTTCATATCTATGGTTTTTCATATCTATCATTTCCAATTCTATGTCATGATATAGCCACTGACCAGCAACTCCCCTCTTAAAGCTGAACAAGTGTGATGTCCTGGATACTTAGCCATAAAATGCCATGATTTTGAACAAACAACAATAAACTTTACTAGACAGTTAGAACAGTAATGTAATCTGCTATATACACAACTTATGTTTCAGCATCCAATTAGAATTAACCTGAGGCAAATGTGGGTGACTGACACATTGTGTCATACACCTCACATAGCACATCAAATCACAAATGTGGTCAAAGCAGATTCTATGGGTTTCTCAGCCACCCTAGGGCCAGGTCTTTATAGGAAGAAAAGATTTTGTATCTAGGGAAGAAACAAGCCAGTGAAGAAGTGTGATTGGACGTAAAGTGGTTGTGTACACAGACTAGGCGCTATGTCAGTTATGAAATGTTGGAACTAAGTGCTGTGATAAAGCATGCTATTGTCAAGGAAGTTTTGAGAGCAAATACAACATAGAACAAATTAAATTTAGAAAAAAATGGCCTACGCTGCAGTTTCTAGACTTGAACCAGAAGATATGAAGCTGGTCTTTTCTAACAATGTTTCACATGTTAATCTTCCAAAAGGCTGTTCTAGTATGGAAGGGTTTAAGATGCTCTTAGTGGGAAAGAATCATAAATGTTGTGCATTGGCCTGGGATGGCAAGAAAATTAAAAAGGGTGGTTAAAAATATGTCAGCTGCTGAAATATTAGTGCTAGTATAAACTATAGATACACAGGCGTATTTATCCTATATTCTAAATGAAACATTATACAAAGAGCAATGTGAGAGAAAAACAAAATTGCCCATACAGTATAATGTAAGTAATGGTTCTCTTTTGGGCCAATGTAATTCAACAAAAGATGTTGCTGATAAAAAAAAGGTTTAGGATGAACCATGCTTGCTTAAAGGAAATACTACAAAGAAAATAGATTTCCGACACCAAGTGGGTGGACATAAGTCACCAGTTGTTAGATGTTTCACAAAAGTAGGTGCTTGCTCCATTAAATTATTGGAGATCCTCAAATAGGTCATGGGTTATTGGAGATCCATTGATAGGTGCAAGTAATAGGCTGTGAAGGGGTCATCATTTCTGACTGCCTGCCCCTCTTCTGCAGTCTCATTCAAGCCTGGGTGTCCTTGCAGAAGAAGCAAGTGATGACCATCAGTGCTCTTGATGCCTTTAGAGAGAGGTGGGCAACACCAGGGTTACAGTGCTTTATTTCACCCTCCAATTCAATTTTGATTTAGTCCTCTTCCTAACCACAACCCCTTCACTTTTGATGCTTTGCATTGCCTTAAAGAGCTTTCTATGTAAATTAATCAATTGGAGAACATAGGTGACTAACTAATGGTGGTTAATAGATGAAACTAAAAACCACGGCGATTTGGAAATGGGGGAATAAACAAAGATTCAGGAGATAACAAAGAAAAGAAGTGAGAACAGGCAAAGTGCCCTTCAACAAGTACGAGTAGTGTGTTCTTGGAGAGAGATCACTCAGTGACCATAAATACTCCCAATGCTTTTAGTGAGAAGTGTGCACCACAGGGTCAGAGTGCTTTATGTCCCTTCCAACACTTTTAATTTAGCCCCTTTCTCCTCTGTCTACCTTTCCCTCGCATTTGATAGTCTGTATTGTCCTTAATGGGCTTTGCATGTAAATTTAAAAACTGGAGGACACGACATGATTTGCTGGTGATGGTTATTAGGTAAAAAGAACACCACAGGTGATTTGGTGATGGGAAAAAAACCATTCAGTTGTGTGTAAGAGCTCTTCTGCAAATTAAAAAAGACACGAGGACATGCATTGTGGCCATCAACAGGCCCAAGTGATGGGCTGGGGGATGGGCATCATCATTGCTGACCCCCTGCCCCTTGTCTGCAGCTACATTCCTACACCCCAGTGTTATTGAAGAGGGGCACATGTTGTCCATTAACACTCTCAATGCTTTCAGAGAGACGTGTCACTGTAAGGGATTGGAGTGCCTTATTACCCTCTCCAACTGTATTTTAATTTAAAAAAAAGAAAGAACTGCGGATGCTGTAAATCAGGAAATAAAACAGAAATTGCGGGAAAAGCTCAGCAGGTGTGGCAGCATCTGTGAAGGAAGAAACAGAGTCAACGTTTCGGGTCCGGTGACCCTTCCTCAGAACAGTCCCCTCCATCTCTCCCTAAGTTTCACAGAATATAATCACCATGTGGAAGCAGGCCATTCAGTCCATTGAGTCCACACTGACCCTCCAAAGAGCATCCCATCAAAACCCACGCCCCACCCTATCCTCATAACCTCACAATGCTAATCCACCTTGCCTGCACATCCATGGATGCTACAGGGCAATTTAGCACGGCCAATCCACTTAATCTGCATCTTTTTAGACTGTAGAGGAAAACAGAGCACCTGGAGGATACCCACACAGACAGGCAAAATGTGCAAACTCCGCACAGACGATCACCCGAGAATAAGTGGCATCAAATCCAGGTCCCTGGTGCTGTGAGGCAGCAGTGCTAAACACTGAGCCACTGTCACTTTTGTTGGTGTTACACTGGCCCTAACGGGCTCTGCTTGAAATTGTTTTTTCAATTAGAAACATGTGTGATTTGGTGGTATTTGAAAAAAAAATCAGCATTGTGTAACAGGATCTATGGATAGAATGAATAAAGGGAGAACAGACAAATCAACAGATGCAATATTGGGTCATGGAGGGGATCATAATTCCTGACTGCCTGCCCCTTTTCATTTCCAGGTGTTCTTAGAGACCAGGGAGCACGTGGTGTCTACCAACACTCTCAATGCGTTTAGAGATAGGTGGCCATGAGATGGGGACATGCCTGGCATATCCTTCCAAATCCATCTTAATTTAGTTTTCTCCCTGTTAGCTACCCTTCCCTTTTGTTATTGTTGCACTGTTCCTTATAGGAAGTGTGTGTAAATTGTAAATTTAGTAAAAACATAGGTGACTCGGTAATGTAGTTTATTTTAAACAAAGAGAGAATAGATGGGACTGGTGCACAGAAGGAGCAGTTCCCACACTTCTGCCCTCAAACCCTCTCTCCCCAACAAAAAGGATAGAGTCGCCCTGGTCCTCACATACCACCCCACCAACCTCCGAATCCAACGCATCATCCTCCACCACTTTCGTCACCTGTAATCAGACCCCACCACCAAAGAGATATTCACCTCCCCACCCCTATCTGTTTTCCATAGGGACCTCTCACTCCATGACTCCCTTGTCTGCTCCACACTCCCCACCAACCCCACCACACCCGGCACCACTTTCCCTGCAACCACAACAAGTGTTACAACTGCCCCTACACCTCCCCTCTCACTTCTGTCCAAGTAATCATTCCATATCTGACTGGGATTCACCTGTTATGTCTTTGAACCTGGTCTACTGCATCCGTTGCTCCCGATGTGGTCTCCTCTACATCGGAGAGACCAAGCGCAGACTCAGTGACCAATTCGCAGAGCATCTGCGCACTGTGCATTCCAATCAACACAACCTTCCAGTTGCCAGCCATTTTAACTCCCCTTCGCACTCCCTTGGTGACACGTCCATCCTATGCCTCCTCCAATGTCACAGTGAGGCCACATAAAAATTGAACGAACAACACCTTATATTCCAGCTCTGGAGTACTGCCAAATGGCCTCAATATAGAATTCACTAGCTTTAAAATCTCCCCACCACTGTCTCATCCCATATCCAGCCCTCCCTCTCATCCCTGCCTCCTTGCCCCGGCACAACCTGTCCATCTTCTTTCTCACCTATCCGCCCTACCCTTCCATTGGCCAATCCCCACAACTCCCTACCTCCATCCACCTATCAATACCTCACCTACCTTACTTCAGCCCCACCCCATTATTTATTTCTGAGCTCCCTTCCCCCTCCCCAGTCCTGATGAAGGGTCCCAATCCAAGACGTTGACTTTCCTGCTCCACTGATGCTGCCTTGCCCGCTGTGTTCCTCCAGGTTCACACGATATCAGCAAAGCCAAATATTCTGCTTGAGCCTGTCTCTTCCAAGTGCCCTCCGCATTTAATACCAGATTTGAAACTGTATTGTTATTTGCTGACCAAGCTGTATTATACTCTGAGTTATATCAGTTATAGTTTTACTATTTTGTTTAAGTGGGTGTACAGCTCAAAGGCCAATTCATTGCTGTGTTTGTTCACGAACCTTGCTGATTATTGCAGTCTGAAAGCTCTTCAGCATTGATAACAATGGAAAACATTTATGCAAAACCAATATATTCACTGCTTCCCATCTCCTTGACAGTACCAAATAAATTTCTTTCATCAACACAACGAATCTATATGTATTCCAAGTTCTGTTCAGTTTCTGCCATTGACTTAGGGAGTGCTGTGAATCTTCTACTCCAGTTCTTTGTGTTATGGGTTTCTGTTTAGTATTGTCGCTGCTCTGTTTTGCTATACTTGAGGGGTTTTCCACATTTTAAAATGGATGAATCTCACTTTTATAGCAGCTTCACGAGATGAACTCCAATAACTCCAATCCTTAAAAAATTACTCCCATATCCTGAATATATCCCGATGCCTGGGCTATAAAAGCAATTCCCACTTTAATGTCAGTTCTGCTCAATGACTTTCGCTACTCACAGCTTCAAGTTGTTAATGGTTTCCTCTCAGTGATTCACACTGTCTGTGGCTCTGAAATTGATCCCTGTATTTCTCAGTATTTTTTTTCTGGACAATTCCTGCTCCCCACAGTTTAAATAAATGCCTTCCACCTTTAATGAAGGATCTGCTAGCTTTTCTGCAGCCTCAATAAAGTCTCCAACATTCTTCACCCAGGGCTGCTTAAGCTTCTAATCCACCCCTTGTCATTTTAATTCTGTATTCCTGTTGTCTCCAGCCCTGTGGCTTCAGTTTAAATTAATTTTGTGGCCCTTGATTTCTCTTACTTTTGCCATATTCTGCGCTGCCCACCTGCTATAACCAGGTTGAAGAGAGTTGTAAGTACATCCCTTACCTCTTGCTTTCCCAAACCGCACCATTTCCTAAATATTTTCTTTCCCCATCAAAGATTTTAACTTTATTCATGAGGTTTTTGGCATCCGCATCTCTCCTCTGAACCCAGCTTCAGGACTGCTCCTATAGACTACCAACTAACAATGCATTCTGTATCTGTTTTAACGTAACCAATTCACCTTCTCCAGTGTGTCACTAATTCTTCTGCTGCTATACCTTTTACCAGGTCTAAAATGTTTTTTTTCCCATTGACTGCAGACTCTTCTTTGTTGAATCTTATCACAAGGATTTCTTCTTTAAGGTTCTTCAGTGTTCAGCTCTTCACTGCTGCTGAATGTTTACGTAAGTGAATGACTTAAAGCTGACTCTGAAGATGGTGAGAAGTCTTCAGACCCCCACCACTGCCACCATGTTGTGTGAGGCAGCGAAATTAAATCCCTGCCACTGCTCATCATGTGTGTGAGCAGCTAATCAAGTCTGCGCTTTACTATGTGGTAGGTTTGTTGCCATAATTTTCTTTAAGTGTGGGAATCCACAGGGCCCGCTCAGTCTAGTGTGTTTGGGGAAAGACATTTCCTACTCTAATTAAAAAACACTCTTCTATTCAACAGGGAGTTTATTGTATGATAGTAACTACTTAGAGGTTACATTAATATGATAGTATCTGTAAGAACATCTATGAGGGGTAATTCTTATAGTACAGTGGTAGTGTCTCTCTATCTGAGCCAGAAGGCCTGTGTTCAAGTCCCACCTGCTCCAGGGGTTGTAATAATGTCTTTGAACAGATTGATTAGAAGGTATATTTTTTTTAAATGCCTATGCAAAGGACCTGATGTTGAGTCTTACTCCTCCAATATCCGAGCTGTCATTAAGTTCATTTAACATCATCATACTGGGTGGTATTTATGTCTTGCTTCAGAAACCAAATAAGGATATTGACTGTGCATTCCAAGGTTAACTTGATTAGTTTGTTTTTGGACAGTGGTTAGCATCTAAAGCTTCCATACTCAGAGTCCCATTATGCAAGTGATTAGACTTAATGACCTGTGTCCAACATTTGCATACCTCAAATCATTGCCACACATGCCTTGTTAATGAGATAGGAGATGTAACGATTTCATACTTAGTATCGCTACAGTGTGGAAGCAGGCCATTCGGCCCATTGACTCCACACCGACCCACTGACCCACCATCCAGACCCACCTCCTTGCCCTATCCCTATAACGCCAGCATTTACCATGGCTAACCCACCTCGCCTGCATATCCCTGGACACTAAGGGCAAATTAACGTGGCTAATTCACCTAACATGCACATCTTTGCACTGTGAGAGGAAACTGGAGCATCCGGAGGAAACCCACACAGACACAGAAAGAATGTGCAAACTCCGCAAAGACAGTCTTCCAAGGCTAGAATCAAACCTGAGTCCCTGGCACTGAGAGGCAGCAGTGCTAACCACTGAGCCACCATGCCACCAACTAACTGAAGTAATTGTCTTTGATACATTTTGCAGAAAGATCCTCCCCATTTCAAGGAATTGGAATGTCGAATGCCAAGTAATGCAAGTGTTGCATTCTGTTCTATTACCCTGATATCCTTGTGTACGGTATGATTTGCTTGGATAGGACACAAAACAATGTTTTTCATTGTATCTCAGCACATGTGATAATAATAAATCAAATCAAATCAAATCAATTTGGTTAGCTGTCTTTGGTGGTAATCTCACATTGCTTTACTTTATTTCAGTCTTTCTTTTTTAAAGTTCAGTTTAGGTTTCCAGCCTGGTATTTAAAAATTATGATTTGACATCAGGAAGTATTCATGAAAATGGAGAAAGGTAAAGTTTGCTGAACAAACTAGGATGGACCAGTTTTACAAAAAGCCAGTCATTAACTTCAACCACCATAGCTTTCCATCACCGCTCCTTCAACCAGCTCCTCTAATTACCACTATCAAGTCAGATAACAATGAGACTTGTACAGGCTCACTCAATTAATCTTTAATCTGCACTATACTCTTAATGCCAGTTTCACTCAGTAAGTGTGTTACCCAGGTAGGATGTGAAAAAAAAATAACACTTTATGTTCACTTGATTCTGACCAGGAATTTTGGCACAACAGAAAGGCTATTGGTAATGGCAAAAATTGTGAAAGAGCTCAAAAATTGCAAGTCCCATCCCTGAACGCAACACGTCTCAATTTCTTGGAAGCAGGAACAGGTTCAGGTCAGAATCAAAGCAGGCACAGTTTACAGAGACAGCTACCTATTAAAATTAGTAACTTCACCCACTCCCGTGTACATTCTGGTAGCCCAGGAGTGTGACACCCAATATGTGCAGAATTCACCTCGTATGAGCAGCTCTGAACTTTGTGCATTTCACTGGGTAACCAAGATATCCCTTAGGAAATGATCATGGGATACGTATGGTGGGAGTCAGGTGACCTTTAGGGAAGGTTAGGTGCCTTTGGGGAGATAAGGTGCTATAAAGATTAAAAGGAACGTGAAAGTACGTAAAAAGTGCATAGGCTCAATTTCTAGACTCACTTACACTGTCAATTTGGGAACTGTCAGGAGATCTGTCAAAATCAACTTTTAACATTTCAAGAGTAACTGTCAAGAGGATCTGTCAAGAAGACCTGCCAAACTTGTAACAACAGCCTGTAAAAAGGACCTGTCAAAAACAACTGTCAAAGGAGCTGTCAAGATTTCAAGACATTTAAAAACTCCGCTCTTTAAATATCAGAGAAAGGTTGTCTGAAATGTTAAAAAGAAGTTTCTCATTTCACCTGTCTGTTGACATAAACCTGACAAACTCCATCACTGGTTTAGCGCTGCATGACTGATTTCACAACCATCCATTATCACATTCTGTTGCCTGCCATTTCACTGTTTTATTGACAGCTCCTAATGATTATAGACTCTTTGGAGTAGGAGTTATTGATTAATTCTAATGCTTGTTGTAAGGGATTTTATACTTGAATAAAGTGCTTGGCCTTATAGGGCTTTATTTAGTTGAAGCAATGTAACTGCAGTTTGTTTTATGAATTAGAGTGTTCCTCTTCTCAATATAGTGAAGTATGTAATATGCCTTATAAACTTTATTTTGTCTAATCTCTCCTTTGGTCCTGAAATCTGCTCAGGGTGGATACTAGTTGGGTTAGTATCATAGATGCACATGCAAAAGATCATAGGTAGGGGGTGTGATGGCACAAATGTACACTAAGTTGGCACAGAAGCTAGGAGGTCCTATGGAGAGGAAGACATAGGTAGGTTTGAATGTGGCTAGGTACAGGACATAAGGTGGCACCAGTTAGCAAGGATGAGGCATTGTTTGAGTGTTGGGGGGAGAGTTGAGAAGGTTTGAGGGGTGAGAAATATCAGCATGGAGCCAGTGCACCATGGCAGGCCTTTCTTCCAATGTGCTTCCACAACCAATAGTCTTCAATCTCACTCCAGGGTGTCCAGCCTGTGTTCTCATTTAGCCTTATCCCACTACCCTACCCCTGGACCAAAAATCTATCATCTTAGCAGCCACTTTCAAAAATCAAGTTGATAGATTGTGAATTCTTGAAAAGCCAGCCACCTCCTATTTAAACAGGAAACAAAATAGGTTTTTAATCTGAAGATTAAAAGTCAGGAATGTAAATCACTCTTTTTGCATGTTTTCTTATGGTAAACTTCTTTACATTGAGCATAGCATTTTTCAGGGCCTATTAGAAATGCTAAATGAACAATACCTGTGTAGTTCACACGAACAATTGCTGTTTCCAAATATGAAATATTAACATAAGTGAAGAAATGACATGACAATGGAATGCACTGCCTGTAATGTGATGGAGGTGGGTTTAATTGAGGCATTGAAGAGGGTATTGGATGATTATTTGAATAGAAATGGCATGCAAGATTATGGAGCGAAAAGAAGGAAATTAGCAGTAATTAATGTTGCTCAGTTAAGGGACGGCATAGATTCGATGAACCATATGGCCTTTTTCTGCACTGTAACACTTCTGTGTTTCTGTGAGATGGTAATACCTTACCTGATCTTTCTCTGCCTCATATTTTGGGACATCTGTGCTATATAAACATCCTTGACTGACTGAATGCAAAACTTTGAGGTTGTCTTCATCAAAAAGCCCCGCTGTAGGTTCAGAAACTTAGAACAGCCATAGGCTGCAGCCACAGATTTGGATTGCTGCTAGTAATTTTTCTTCTTCTTTTCTGGAAAAGGTTTTTTATTCTCCTCCATGGGCCTGTGATTGGAAGCATTTGCAGAGTGTTTACAGATTCTGCTGCAAATGGATGTCCCAGTTGTATGATCGCTGAATGTAAGATGCTTGCAACCATCACTCAAACAGTGCAGATGCTGGGAAATACTCCAGGGATGTAGTCTACTCCAACTGCATGAAACTTGGAAAATGCTGTAGCTATGTACCTGTGTACTTCTGGTTGGCTTTCCAACTTCTTCCTTACCAAGCTCTATTGAAATCTGGCTCTGAGTGGTGGACCGGAACCACGCAATTTCAATTTGGAAAAAGAACTCCATTTCTCACACACATTAATCAGATCCTGCAAATCATGCTCTGAACACAGGAGGCTAAATTTATTTTCAAGGAAATTACCTGAGAAACAGAACAAGCTCATGTCATAAGCAAAAATATAGATTGCTGGAAAAGCTCAGCAGGTCTGGCAGCATCTGTGAAGAGAAATCAGAGTTAATGTTTCGGGTCTGTTGACCCTTCCTCGGAACTGCAGTTAACTCTGATTTCTCTTCACAGATGCTGCCAGACCTGTTGGGCTTTTCCTGCGTTCTCTATTTTTGTTTCTGATTTACAGCATCTGCAGTTCTTCTGGATTTTATTGAGCTCATGTTATATCTTGATGTTTTGAAAGAAAAAAATGTCTGCATAATTTGAGTGAACTAATAGTGGTTTCCTGGGGTTTTCAGTCTGACAAATTGAAGAGGCCAGTCTTGTCAATGATTATAAGAATTTCCAGAAGTTACCAGTGCTGAGACTGGAGCTTGTTAGTTTACATTTTTTTAGCTGAATATCTCAGAACATGCTTGCTCAGGGTCTTTAAATAGGAAGAGGCTTCAAATTGAAAATATTCATAAAAATTAATTTCAGGTGTCAAACAAATCCCTGTAATCAGCTTTTATACTTTAATTGCAATTCCAGTTGTAAGTGCTTAAAACATAGAACATGTATAAGACACTTGTTCAACAACAGCTGATGTATTTTGTTTCAGTTCTGAGTATTGATCTTTAGGGTGGGAAGGTATTGGCGAGACTGTGAGGAAGATTCACAAAAATGGTTCCAGGAAGGATGAATTTCAGTGATGAAAATAGGTTGGGACTATTTTACTTGGAGTAAAGAAGGCTGAAAGGAGATTTGACAGAGGTATTCAAAATCATGGAAGGGTCAGTGCAGTAGTCGAAAGGGAGAAACTGTTCCCTACTTATGAAGGGAATAAGAATAAAAGGACACAAATTTAAATTAATTGGCAAAAGAAGCAAAAGTGGCATGAAAGAAAAAAATGTTCACACAGTGAGTGGTTAGTGTTTGGAATGCACTGCCAATCGTTGAGTGTGGTGGAGGCAGGTTCAACTGGGCTTTCAATTAAGGGGATTAGACTGTTATTTTAAAAGGAACAATGTGCAGGATTACGGGGAGAGGGCTGGAGAACGCAATTTACTGAACTGCTCATTCAAAGAGCCAACAGAGACAAGATGTGCTGAATTACTTCCTTCTGTGCTGTAGTAATTCTGTGATCAGTGAATTAGTGGAGACATCCACATGGTGGCTAAGAGGGTGTTCCATTTTAATTGTTCACCCTTTTTCTACTGGTGGACTTTACCAAGTGCTGATTTTTGATGAGGGGGTTACATCATGTCCTTAATATGCTCCTATTGGAGGATTACCGTCTCATTTTCCTCCTTTCTGATTGCGACGATTTCCACTTAAATTCTGATTTGCTGTTGATTTTGAAATGTGAAACTTGAGCCAAAAAGACTGGAAGAAAATTGCACAGACAATGCGTGCCTCAGCTGGGTTTTGTATATATTACTGGATATCCTATTGTATTGCTTACAGTTAGTCAGATGATATTCTGCTGCAGATGTGAAGCTGTGTCTTTTTATGGTTACGAAGTCAAATTGTTGTCAACTTTACAGCTTTCTATGTAATTATGTTCTGAGGAAGCTGTGGTGATTGAATTTTCTTTTGTCAGTTTCAGGCTCTGGATCAGAAACCCCATCATTAAATCATTATTTTTCTTACCGTGTTCTTTAATTCTACATACTCAGACTGCGGCACCTTTTAAACAAAAATATCTATATAGTATGACTTATGTATTTAAATTATTCTAATTAGTGAGCCCCAATTCCATTTGACTTCCAGATTATCTCCACTCACTGTGCTATGTACTTAACTTTCAGGATAGCAAATGTAAGCAATTTTCGAATAACCATTTTCAGCTCCTGGAATTGACTTGTGTCAGCACAGGATTTTTCCCACATCTTGGATAATCAGGACATGACAGCAGACCTTGCATTAGATTTAAACTGGATGGCGAATTTATTGAACAAAAGATAAGCAGCATAAGACCAGAAGACACAGGATCAAAAGTAGGCCATTCAACCCATCAAGTTTACTTTGCCACTGAATGACTTCATGGCTGATCTGATATTCCTCAACTCCACTTCCCTATGTTTTCTCCAAAACCCTTGGTTCCCTTACTAATTGAAAATCTATCTTAACTTGAATATATTTAATGACCCAACCTCCACAATCACCTGTGCTGAAGAATTTCACAAATTCACTTCGCTGTGAGAGGAAAATAAATCCCCTTATTTCTGTCCCAACCGGGTTACACCTTACTCTTGAGGTTACTTGCGCTGGTCTGAGACATTCCCAAAAGGACAATGACTTCTCAGCATCTACCTTGTCAAACGCTTAAGAATCCTATGTTTCAATAAGGTCTCCTCACATTCTTCTAAACACAAGTACAGTTCCAACCTACTCAAATTCTCCTCTTAAGAAAGTCTCTCCATACCTGGGATCAGCCTAGAGAACCTTCTCTGGACTGCCTCCAATGCCAGAATATCTTTTCTTAGATAACGAGAACAAAATTGTTCACAGTATTCCAACTGTGGTCTAATTAGTGTCTTGTATAATTTTAACAAGACTTCCCTATTTTAAAGGGATAAAAGGTACTGCAGATGCTGGAGAATCCGAGATAACAAGCATGGGGCTGGATGAACACAGCAGGTCAAGCAGCATCAGAGGAGCAGGAAAACTTGACGTTTCGGGCCTAAACCCTTCATCAGAAA
>JAHRHZ010000024.1:31276171-31295304 GCA_024137785.1 Ginglymostoma cirratum
ATTTTAAAGTCCATTTCCTTTGAGATAAAAGCTAACCTTCCATTTGCCTTCCTGATGCCTAACATTTTTGCTAGCTGCTTGTGATATATGGATGAAGATCTCAAAATCACTCTGTGCTGCAGTTTTCTGCAGTCTTTCTCGATTTAAATAATTTTCAGCTCCTTTGTGTCCTATCAGAGTACAAAACCTCACATTTTCCCACTTTATATATCATGTGATAATTTTTTTGCCTACTGTTTTAAGCTGTTTATATCCCTCTACAGACTTTTTGTGTCATCCTCACCAATTCCCTTCCCAACTATTTTTGCATCATTAACAGGCTTGGCTATAGTCCATTCACTTCCCTCATCCAAGTCATTAATATATATTCTAAATAACTGTGGGCCCAGCACTGATCCTTGTGGCACTCCACCAGTTACAGTTTCCCACCCTGAAAATAGCCTCCTAATCCTACCTTCTAAAGTCAGCCAATCCTCTATCCATTCTAATACACAATCCCAACACCACAAGCTCTGATCTTATTAAGAGTTCACCATGTGGTACCTTATCAAACACCTTTTGGAAATCCAAATATATTACGTCCACAGGTTCCCCTTCACCTATACTGTTTGTTATTTCCTCAAAGAATTCTGACAGATGTGTCAGAAATGATTTCCTCTTTAGGAAGCCATTCTGTTGAGGTTGGTTGGCTCGCCGAGCTGGTTTGTTGTTTTGCAGATCTACTTCAAAACCTTAAAGCCATACTGGCTCTGTTTGATCATATTATGTATTTCTAAATGCCCTGCTATTACACTCTTTATAACACACTAACACTCTCGTGAAGAGAGATCTTAAGCTAACTGGCTGACAGTTACCTGTTTTTGTCCCTTTCCTTTTCAAAAAAGGATGCTATATAGGCATTTTTCCAATTCAAATAAACAACAAGAACTAAAGGGTATTTACAACAAAATGTAGCCATATCTATGTTGTGACATGTTCTAACGTGGGGTCTTTCAGTCTTCAAACTGGTCAAACTTCTACATTAATATTAAATTACTTCTACTGATAAACTGTACATGATGATCTGTGTACGGAGCAGTATGTTCTGTGTTTGGAACTCCTAGCAAAATACTAGCCAAAACCACTTCGGTCACAGCTATAATCAAAGCTAACATCATAGGCTTATGTGAAAATTCATTGAACTCTATCTCTATCATCAACACCGAAGGGAGTAAGGGCTGTGTGGACTATCATGAGTCAGGAGCATGATGGGGTGTTTATTTCACATTTAGAAGGATACAGCTGCTCAAAAGCATTGAAAAGGAAGCACTCAGTGCTCTGGCCACAGGACCCAATGTATTAGGAGCCTTTGTTGTTTACAATGCAGCAATTTACCAAGCTTACTTCAACATGGGAATATTATAACCTCTAAATCTTCCTTCAAATTTCTGAGTTTCTCCAGCAATTTTATGAGTCTTTTTTTATTGCTATTGACCAAAACAGCGTAGGAAAATTACACAACATAGAACGGCTGATTGTGAAGTGAAACTTACTATATATTTAGGAATGGAGGATTTAGCAAATGTGTAAATGTTTTTTTTAATTGCTGCTTTCCAGTTTAGATTTAGCAAAAGGAGACTACTCTATTCCCTTTCTTCTACACTCCACTCAGCTTCCATACAGGCACCAATACCTCGTGACATTATTCTTTGGATTACTGACTAATGTTCTGTTAAAAAATGCCATAATGAATAGCATAGAATCATAGAATCCCTACAGTATGGAAGCAGACCATTTGGCCTATTGAATCCACACCAACTCTCCGAAGAGCATCCTACCCAGAGCCAGCCCTTACCCTGTAATCCTGCATTTATCATGGCTAATTCCCCTAACCTACACATCCCCGGACACTATGGGTAATTTAGCATGGCCGATCCATCTCTAAGGAAGCAAAAATATTTTTTGTGTGAACAGCCATATTGTTTTTCTTTTAGGTTTTCTATTGATGCAATTACTGGGAGCAATTGCCCTTTGTCTGCTTTGGTACTGCACTAAGATTGCAGTGCCTTTTACTTGACAATTGCATTGATTCCTACCTGAATACGTGATTTTGATATTCTGATTTATCAGTTGATACCAATACCTTTGGTGGGATTTGCTTTCTAATTAGTTTTATATAGTTTAGTTTTGCCTCAACTAATTTCTTATTTTGTTTTCAGCCTCAGCATCCAATTTATTTGCCAGCAGCTCAGAGCACAGTGTCCATGGCAATCTTAAAACAAATTATTGTTGTGTCTATCTTCTAGTCATCTGGGTTCTTTAGTGTATCAATTGCATAAGATTTTGCATACCTTGATCTGTTTCCTGTTTATCATGGTGTTATTGCATCCACAGCTGCAGGAATCTCAACACATCATTCATTACTCACACTAACCACACTCCACTTTTGGTGCATACCGCTACCTTTACCTCCCACTGCTCTCCCATCCATGTACCTGCTTCCTGTTTCTTCACCCACCAGTGAATCCCTCCCAGACAGATGGAGAGACAATGGGTATCTGTATGGATGGTGAAGGTAAGGTGGTCTGGAACCACAGGCAAAGAAATGAAGAGAGTCTCCCCATCTTCTCTTATTACCTTCCAAACCTGCTCACATTTGTGAAAACCCATCTTCTCCTCCTATATGCATCTCTCTGTAGTTCCATTTAAGTGAGCTCTGTTTCAAGTGTTGTGTGTGAAATAACTCCACAGAGGCCAGTATCCCATTACCAAGTCACTCTTAATTTACTCATGGAAAGTCTTTGACACAAGTACAGTTCCTTCAGAGTCAGCTCTCAGTGTGTCAGGATGTCTGACACACTGTTTTTATCTGTCTAGTTTTTATCTGTCAGCCAGGGCTCCCTGATTGGACCAGATTAACAGCCTCAGTCAGAGAACTCATATTTTACGAGATCTACCTGGCTGACCATGTTACAATCACTACATCCCTCCCCCTCGGTGTCCGAGGACTTAGGCTGATTCTTTTACTAGTAGCTTCTCCTGGGACATTTTAGCACTGGGTCAAATTTCTCCAACTCTGCCGAAGGTACAGGCAGTGTTAACATACAATAGTTAGCCTCTTGCACCTGGAATGTCTCGGAAGAAAATCATTCTCTTCTTCAGACAGCAAAGGCATCAAGGCGGTGACAGCTGCCATTTCCATCTCAGATTCTGAGGTCTCTTCAAAGCTTGGTGGAGAGGGAAAACCCATGGGTTCCACCAGCCCTTCTGACTGTACTGAGGAGCTGAGTGCATTTTGCTCCCGACCCGTTTGCAACTTTCATATGGTCCACGTGTTTGCTCAGGTCGGTCGCACCTACCCAAACTTTATACACCACTGGCATTGACCTTGCTTCTTACCCATGCAGGGCCATTCCCGTGGCTCCTACACCAAACTTCATCCCCTGAGGTAAACAGTCTGTCTTGCTTAGTGGAGGCTTGCGTCTGGCATTGGCACCCCGATGCCATTTCACCCCAACCCACAGGTCCAGGGAGATCAGACTTAACCTGGTGCAGAGTCTTCTCCCAATTAGCAATTCTGCGGGAGCTATCTCTGTAGGTGCATGTGAGGTGGTCCTATAATCAGATAGAAACAGGACAATTTGGTAACTAGTGAAGCTGTAGGCTGTTTCTTCAAGTCTACCTTCAAAATTTGGACTGCTATTTCTGCCAGACCAATGGATGATGGGTGGTATGGAGTTGTCCTTGTATACCAAGTATCTTTCAACTTTAGGAAATACTCACACACTGCTGTAAACGATGGTCCATTATCTGTGACCAACACTTCTGGGAGTCCGTGTATTACAAAAAATGTGTACAGTTTTTCCAGTGTCATCCCTGTGTTTGATGAATGAATTCTGTTCACATCCAAGTACTTTGAGTGGGCATCCACAATGACTGAGAACATTGAGTCCATGAAAGGACATGCACAGTCAAAGTGTAACTGAGTCCAGGGTTCACCCAGCCATTCCTATAAATGTAGGGGAGCTGCTGGTGGTAATTCTCGTCCTTATTGGCACTCTGGGCATTGCTCCACCAACGCAGCAAGTCTGCATCCAATCCTAACTACCAGACATAACTTCACACTGACATTTTCATTTAGGAAACCCCTGGATAACCCTGCTAGAGTTCAGCCAGTATGTGGGGCAACCTCTGCTCAGGACAATCACTCTGCTCCCCATAATAATAGTCCATCTTCCACTGTGATCTAGTGTCTCCGAGTTCAAAAAGGTTTCAATTCTGGTTGGGGCGGTCCTTTAGTCTCCCCCATTACCACCAGTTGTTTCAGTTTTTTCAGGTCATCCAAAGTCTGATGTTGTCAGCTGTGACTGGGAGTGTGTCCTAAAAATTAAAAACCTTTACAGGCTCTTCCAGCGGCGGTACCACTAGTGGTATATCTGCCAGCAGGAGGCAGCTAATTGCATTGGCATTTGCTACTTGGCCTCCTGGACAGTATTTCAACTTGTAACTGTATGTACTTAGTATTAGAGCCCACTGTCGAATTCAGCTTGAAGCTATGGGTGGCACTGCATAGTCCTCTTTAAGTAGACCGAGCAGGGGTTTGTAGTCTATTATTATTACAAATTTACTCTGTAAAGGTATTACTGGAACTTCCTGACTCCAAATATGACTGCTAAAGTTTCCTTCTCTATCTGGGTGTATTTATGCTCTATATTAGCCAAAGTTCCAGACGCATACACTATTGGGCATTCCTCTCCACACATGAACGAATACTACTGCAATGCCATACGGGAAGCATCACATTGTGAATATCAGGTCTTGCTTGGGATCATAGTGTGCCAATACCTTAGAGGATGATAGCTATGGCTTGGCAGCACTACCATTTCCAAGGTGCCAGGGTAGAAGCCAGGTTATGTATGAATTTTCTGTAATAATTCACCAGCCCAAGGAAAGGCCTAAGCTCTGGTACAGATGTAGGAGTTGGAACACCTTTGAATGCCCTCTCTTTATCTTCCAACTTGTCAACTCTACAGCCCAAGTAGATCACTTGAGGTGCCTGGAACACACAGTTTTCCCTTCTAAGGCATATGCCCACCTGGGAGAAACATCTAAGGACTATGTCTAAGTTATAAGAGCTACTTATTGGTGTTCCTTATTATTAGCATGGCATCTAGATAAATGGCGACCTGGGGTTCACTTTATAAAACATTCTCCATCGTTTGCTGAAAAATTGCACAAGCTGATGAAACTAGCAAATAACAGTCTCATATGTTAATACCCTTTTGGGTATTAATCATAGCATACACTTCTGAGAACCCTCATCTGGCCTCAATTGTAAGTACATATGGCTTATGTCCAGCTAGGTGAAGGACAGCCCTCCTGCCAGCTTTGCGTATATATCCCCTATGTGAGCAACTGGGTATTTATCCAACTGTGAAAAGTAGCTTACTGTTTGTTTAAAATCCACACAAAAGGCAAGCCGACCCATTGGGCTTCACAATTGATATGACTGCTGCTGCATCCTGGATTGGTTTGATGATTCCTTCACTTTCCAGCCATCTGATTTCTGCCTTTACTTTCGAAACGCACTGGGCGAATCTTGCAGAATTGTGGAATTGCTTCCTGCTCTATATGCAAGGTGGCCTTATCTCCTTCGATAGCCCCTAGACCTTCCTGAAAAACTTCCGGTTATTTAATTAGGACTTCATTCAGGCAGCCATTTTCTAACCAAAAAATGTTGAGCCAATCTAAGTAAATCTTTCTCAACCAATTCTGCCCCATTAAGCTTGGGCCCCAGCCTTTTACTACAATCAGTGGTAACTGAACCAGCTGCTTCTCATAAGAGATCAAAACCAAAGTTGCACCCTTAATCTGTAAAGGTTACCCTGGTATAGGTTCTCAGTCTAGCCAAGCTCTTGTGCAAACATAAGGTTTGGGGTCCAGAGCAAATTTCGTTAAAGACTGGTTCTGTGATCACTGAAACAGCCGTGTTGATATGGACTTCCATTGGAACCAGGTGACCATCTAACCAGACGTTTATTTTGATTGGTTCTGATTTGAATGCTGTTAAGCAATCTAACTGTTCTAAACCAGATGCAGGTGGACTTCCCAGGGTGTGCACATACCTGCTTACTGGTCTATGAGTTCTCTTACTAATTTAGGTCTAACGGGAAGTTTTTGCTGACTTAAGTCCGCATACTGGCAGCAACTACAATGGCTCTTGCTAGCCTAGGTCCTTAAGAATATTTTAACTGTTTGGCCAAGGCAAGGTTTTGGTTTGGGGTTTTGCTGTGGGCTGACCTAGAGCCCCTCTGTCAAGGATATGTTCTGAATGATGCTATGCAATTGCCTTCACTCAAGTGGTCTTCCCCAAGCACAGTCATATTGGCAAGGGTGCCCAGTTACATTTGGAATACCTTGCAGCTCATGTTCACTTGTCGCATTTTTATAAGTAGAATTAGAAAAGGCTTGAGGTTGTAACTTTTTTTTTGATTAAATCTATCATCTCTCAAAAGATTTTAGCATCTGGTACCTCAAGGAAAATCAGTCTCCTAATAACTGACAAAGCTGCAGGTCCACAAGCTGTGAGGAGAATTACTCGTTGCTTTTCATCTGCGTCACAGGCATTTGCCTGAAAAAAGAAGCAAATTCTTTCAACATACTGGTCTCAATCCTCTTCAGCAGGATCGAACAGTTCAAGCTTCTCAAATAATGGCACGATGCTAGAAATGCCTATCCCAACTCAAAGATGACTGTTGCAAGCGAATTTCTTCAGGAGCCTGCTTTGCTCTCATTGCCTCTGAAATAACTGTACAGAGGCTGGTATCCTGCCACCTAATCATCCTTTATTTATATGTGAAAAGATCTCAGTGTATAAGAATGTCTGACACTCCTGTTTATATTTGTCAGCCAGGGCTCCCTGATTGGACCAGATTATCAGCCCCAATCAGAGAACTCATATACAATGAGGTCCACTTGGCTGATCTCATTACAATCTCCACAGTATCTAATGGCTGACACAAACTGCACACAAAGACACTTACAGCAGGGGTAGAAGCTGTATAACTAGGGCAAATCAGCCAGCATCATAAGTAGAATTGCATTTTTCCAAACAAGTCCTAGAGACATAATGGCTCCTGCCTCTTCATTTCCTCCACTCAATCCACCCCCTCCCTCCCTGGCACAACAACAGAATTGTTGTACAGGAATGGACTGACTAGGGTGGAGTTTGTCCTGGATCATGGGTTGTTAACGCTAATGGCCAGGATGATGTCAGGCTCCACAGCAGCGAGTGTATCCAAACCATTCGGTGATTTCTTGAGGTAAATTGAATTGACTGGACACTGACAAATACAATGGTCAGCCATTGACAGCAGGTGGCTGAGAGGAATCATCCATCAAGCGTTTCTGGAAAATGGTGGCTGTGATTGTTTCAGCCTTGTATTTACATTTATGTGTTAGACTCTACCATTGCTGACAATGAGAATGTTCCTTGAATTTCACCTCCACTTAGTTGTTTCTTCACAATCAGTTGCCTCTTGATGAGGCAGGACTGCACAGCTTTGGCCCGATACATTGATCATGAGGACGTTTACCTATGTCTGCAGCATGCTGTCTCTGCCCACAAACTAAACTTCTGATAAAGGGTCTCTCGACCCGAAACGTAAACTTTGCCTTCTTTCCACAGATACTGCCAGATATGCTGAGGTTTTTTTCCCACAATTTCTGTTTTCATTTCTAATTTCTACCATCTGCAGTTCTTTGGTCTTGTTTTGGAAGCTGTTTCTCCTGTTCAGCTTGCATGTAATTCTATGTTGCAACTTTAGCAGGTTGGTAACTAAGTTTTAGGTATGCTTGGGTGGTTCTAGGGATGTGCTCTGCTATATGCTCTTTGTATCAAAATCACTTTATCTGGCTTGAGAAAGATAAAATAATGAGAGATGTGTGAGCAATGAGGGAGGAATACAATTCTGCTGTACCTGGTGGAAAACCATTCCACATGGACGCCAGGTTTTGAGCTGTTAGATGTGAAAATAACATAACATTTAGCACCACCATAATGCCATACAATGCAATGGAGGATACTGTCATGAATATGAGAGTACGTCTCCAGATCACTATTGCTAATACTACTGTGAACTAGTAGATTAGTAAAGATGTGTTCTTATCGTTTATTTATTTACATAGGTTCTCTTTGTGGGCTCAATCTGGCAGCTATCTCCTTCAGGATTCAACCAGTTTTGATATTAAAGGTTGGTTTCAGTGACAATAAAGTCTACGACACATGATATATTTTATGCCCTTGCTACCCTAACCAGTCCTGCAACCATCAGTCTGACCACTTCCAAACATGAATGGCAGTGGACAAATAAACAACTAATCAGAGGAGGAAGTTCCTCAAATGTCCCCATTATAATGATAGGGCAGTCCAGCAACATCAGTGTAAAGGACAAGGCAGAAGTATTTGCATCCAGAAGGAAGGGTTGGTAGATGATCGTGCGCGCGTGTGTGTGTGGAAAGGAAATTCACCAAGATGTTGCCTGGAATGGAGCATTTCAGCTATGAAGAGAAGCTGTTTAAGCTTGGGTTGTTTTCTTTGGAGTAGATAGGTTGAGGAGGAATTTGATAGAGGTGTTTATAATTAAGAGAGGCATAGATGGAATGAAGAGAATGCTGCTGTTCCACTTAGTTGCAGGGTAAATAACAATCTTAAAGTGAAAGGCAGGAAGAAATCTTTTTCACTCATACAGGGTCTAGAATGCAGTGCCTGTGAAGGTAGTTGCGACAGGAAACCTCACAACCTTTAAAAAGTACTTAGATTTGCACTTGAAATGTCATAACGCTCAAGGCTACAGGCTTAGTGTGGTAAAGTGGGACTAGTATAGGTAGCAGTATATTTTTGGTGGTACAGACTTGATGGACCAAAGGGCCTCTTTTGTACTGAACGATTCCATGATTCTATGGCTCCTCCTGAGGTCCCCAGTATCAGGTAATTTGATTTACTCCAAATGATATCAAGAAATAGCTGAGGGAACTGGATATTACAAAGGTTATGGGCTTTGGCAATTTGTGGAATTTGGGAAGGAGATAGAAGCGGGCGGTGCGGGGTTGGGGAATGATGAGGTTGGAGGCTGTGGGTGGGAGGTCACCTGAGGTGATGAGGTTGTGGATGATTTGGGAGATGATGGTTTGGTGGTCGGGGGTGGGGTCATGATCAAGGGGACGGTAGGAGGAGGTGTCAGAGAGTTGGAGCCTGGCCTCTGTGATGTACAGGTCAGTGCACCATACTACAACTCCATAGCCTCCAACCTCATCGTTCCCCAACCTCGTACCGCCCGCTTGTATCTCCTTCCCAAAATCCACAAACCTGACTGCCCTGGTCGACCCATTGTCTCCGCCTGCTCCTGCCCCACTGAACCTATCTCCACCTATCGTGACTCCATTTTCTCCCCCTTAGTCCAGGAACTCCCTGCCTACGTCCATGACACCACCCACGCCCTCCACCTCCTCCAGAACTTCCGATTCCCTGGTCCCCAACACCTCATCTTTACCATGGACGTCCAGTCCCTATACACCTGCATTCACCATACAGATGGCATAAAGGCCCTGCTTCTTCCTTTCCCGCAGGCCCGACCAGTCCCCCTCCACTGACACCCTCATCCGCTTAGCCAAACTCTCCTCACTCTCAACAACTTCTCTTTCAATTCCTCCTACTTCCTACAGACAAAGGGGGTGGCCATGGGTACTCGCATGGGCCCAAGCTATGCCTGCCTCTTTGTAGGTTGCGTGGAATAATTCCTCTTCTGTACCTACACTGGCCCTAAACCCCACCTCTTCCTCCGTTACATTGATGACTGTATTGGCGCCGCTTCGTGCTCCCACGAGGAGCTCGAACAGTTCATCCACTTCACCAGCGCCTTCCACCCCAACCTTAAGTTCACCTGGACCATCTCTAATACCTCTCTCTCCTTCCTGGACCTCTCTGTTTCCATCTCTGGCAACCACCTAGAAACCGATATCCATTTCAAGCCCACCGACTCCCACAGCTACCTAGAATACACCTCCTCCCACCCACCTTCCTGCAAAAATGCCATCCCCTATTCCCAATTCCTTCGTCTCCGCCGCATCTGCTCCTAGGATGAGGCATTCGACTCCCGTACACCTCAGATGTCCTCGTTTTTCAAGGACCGCAACTTCCCCCTCTCAGTGGTCGAGAACATCCTCGACCGTGTCTCCTGCATTTCCCGCAACTTATCCCTCACACCCCTCCCCGCAATAACAACCAAAACAGAATCCCACTCATCCACCCCATCAACCTTCGGATCCAACACATCATCCTCCGACACTTCTGCCATCTGCAATCCGACCGCACCACCAAAGACATTTTTCCCTCCCCACCCTTATCTGCTTTCCGGAGGGACCACTCTCTCCGGGACTCCCTTGTCCGCTCCACACTGTCCTCCAGCTCCACCACACCCAGCACTTTTCCCTGCAACCGCAGGAAGTGCTACACCTGCCCCTACACCTCCCCCCTCACCCACATCCCAGGCCCCAAGAAGGCTTTCCACATGAAGCAGATGTTCACCTGCACATCTGCTAATGTGGTATACTGCATCCACTGTTCCCGTTGTGGCCTCCTCTACATCGGGGAAACCAAGCGGAGGCTTGGGGACCGCATTGCAGAACACCTACGCTTGGTTCGCACTAAACAACTGCACCTCCCAGTGGTGAACCATTTCAACTCCCCCTCCCATTCCTCAGACGACATGTCCATCCTGGGCCTCCTGCAGTGCCACAATGATGCCACCTAAAGGGTGCAGGAACAGCAACTCATATTCCGCTTGGGCATCCTGCAGCCCAATGGTATCAATGTGGATTTCACAAGCTTCAAAATCTTCCCTCCCCCTACTGCATCCCAAAACCAGCCCAGCTCGTCCCTGCCTCCCTAACCTGTCCTTCCTCCCACCTATCCCCTCCTCCCACCTCAAGCCCCACCCCCATCTCCTACCTACCAATCTCATCCTGCCCCTTTGACCTGTCCGTCCTCCCTGGACTGACCTACCTCCTCCCTAACTCCCCACCTACACTCACCTTTACTGGCTCCATCCCCGCCTCTTTGACCTGTCTGTCTCCTCTCCACCTATC
This sequence comes from Ginglymostoma cirratum, assembly GCA_024137785.1. Classification (NCBI taxonomy): domain Eukaryota; kingdom Metazoa; phylum Chordata; class Chondrichthyes; order Orectolobiformes; family Ginglymostomatidae; genus Ginglymostoma; species Ginglymostoma cirratum. The sequence continues at coordinate 31,287,296 of JAHRHZ010000024.1, forward strand.
TTCTCCTCTATCCATCTTCTATCCGCCTCCCCCCCTCCCTATTTATTTCAGAACCTCCCTCCCCTCCCCCATTTCTGAAGAAGGGTCTAGGCCCGAAATGTCAGCCTTCTTGCTCCTCTGATGCTGCTTGGCCTGCTGTGTTCATCCAGCTCTACACCTTGTTAGATCAGATTCTCCCGCATCTGCAGTTCCTACTATCTCTCAAACACAGACAAAGCTGACTGGCTCTGTGTACCCCTGTTGTTAATGTTATTGTATAATAAAACATTTTGTTTGATTTGTTGATTGTGTCCCGACAGTAATTCTGGTAGATTAAGTATTGAGACTATCATGACAACAGGGACTACACTCCAATAAGTACTTAATTGGCTGTAAAGCACTTTGGGACACCCCGAAGTCATGAAAGGCACTGTATGAGTCTATACATTTATTTCTATCAAATCTATAACCCTTCTTGCATCACTTAAGACATTTTTACACCATCTCTAGTATATTTGTGGCATTCTCTGCTAATGATTAGTACCTTCTTCTTACAAGTATTAAATTTTATCTGCTACTAATTTGTCTAGTTGCACTTAAGACTTAATTACTTTTTGCAGGTTCCTACATTTCAATTGTTCTTCCTAGTTTAGCATCAGCTGTAAAATTGGCTAGTTTGCATTGGGTTATGCAACTAAGGCATCAATGCAAATTAAAACAGTGGGAGGTTAAGAACACAAAGCACACTGACTTCCCAATCAGCACTTTTCCTGATCGTGAATCACCTCCCTAACAAGTACTTAATTTTATTTCCTTGTCTACGTATAGGTTTTATTATGAGTTCTCACTTTCAGCTGGCACAGCATCCTTTTAGTACGCAGTTTTCTCAAAGGATTTTTTAAAAAAATAAACCCAATATGTCAGCTCATTGAAGCCCTTTTTTCACGCTCACCTTCGATGTCATTACCTGAAATTATGTTAAATAGGCTCATTAGATAAGATCCCACTCCCATAATGCCATGTTGGCTTGCATCAATAAGATGATTCTCATTCAGACACTTATCAAGCTTGATCCTGATGAGTTTTCTTTTTAATCGGATAGTGATGTTATACTGATAGAGTATCTGCAAGTGACTTTACATTAACCTTCAAAGTGAAGTTGGCTCTCTAATTGGCACATTCACACAATGACATAAATTTAACAAGTGAAGAGGACACTCAGGAGGGCACATACCTTCACTATACCTTCACATTGGTGAATCAATGTTATTATCGTTATATCATTCTTTCTTCAGGCTTTCCCTCATTGTTGCTTTGTAACTACAGGCTGGAGAAATAAATATTTTTAGCAAGAGTTTCCATTTCACTGTGGAGGCTTTGAACCATTTCACATTCAACAAGCTGCTCTGACAACCTGCTCACCTTTTGACAGCTGTGACACATTTCACCAGAGTAGCTAAAACTGTACAAAACATTCTTTAAAAAGATGTTAATTTGCTCTGTCTTATGATGTTAATGGACTCTTTTAAAAAATCCCAATATCTGGATCCACATTTTCACCAAAAACTCACCAAATTCTTCCTTTGGCCAAAGAATATCTTTGTACCAAATTTTGTTGAAATGCATCCATTAGTTTTTGAGATACATTGTTTGGGGATAAGCAGACCTACATAAATTAACCGAGCAAAATTTGAAGAAGCTGTAGAAGGAAGAAGATCAAAAAAAACTTCCTTCAATGTTATATGAAAACAAAAGTATCCTACAACAGAAAATATTTTTCGCAATTCTTAATTCCTGTTTGGCAAGCGAGTCAAAGATTATTGGGGATATGTGGGAATATGGAGTTGAGGCCACCATTAGATCAGCCATTACCTTATCGAATGAAAGAACAGGCTTGAAGGGCCAAATGGCCTACACCTGTTCCTCATTTGTATGTTCACATGTATGTTCTCTTGCCAGAGGGAATCAGGCAGAGACAGAACATGGCTATACAATGATTACAGGCTTGGTGTAGATCACAGCACACGCAGTCTCACAAGCACGCAGGTCAAATCTGCTGTGTACAGGAACTATATATATATATCTGCTGTATAGAGAAATGAAGATGGGTCACTAGACTCAAATGCCAACTCTATTTTCTCTCCGCAAATGCAGTAAGACCTGCTGATTTTCTCCACTAATTTCTGCTTTTGTGTGTCAGATATCCAGCCTCCAAAGTTCCTCGTTTTATTTTTAGGGCTGATTATGATGGTGCAGTTGAGGAAGAAGAGTGTGAAATGTTGAATGGGCGAAACATTGTGAGAGAGAAAGTATTAAAGGATTTGACATCTTCAGAAGTTGATAAATTATTGATGAAATATGTATGAGTTTGTTCAAAGAAGTGAAGGAGGAAATTGTAGAGGTTCAGATGATTATATTACTGACTAGAAGATTGGAGAATTTGTCAATGTTGTACCAATATTTTAAAAGGACAGGAAGCATAATCCTAGAATTATAGCGAAGTTATCTTAATTTCAGTTGTGTGAAAACCATGGAAATCAATTCTGATGGACAGCATATATTCTCACTTTGAAAGTCATAGATTAATCAAGGAAAGTCAACATAGGCTTATTAAGGGAAGGTCATGTTTGACTAACATAATGGAGTATTTTGAGTTGTTGAGGTGAATGTGGTTTATGTGGATTTTGTGAGGGCTTTAGAGAAAGTCTCACATGGCAGAATGGTCAAAAGGTAAAACACATGGACTCAATGGAAGAGTGGCAAATTGTGTCAAAAATTGGCTTATTGGCAGGAAGCATAGGAATTGGCAGGGATTCCACCCTAAATGATGTTTGTGCAACTAGAAAGCTGTTACCAGTAAGGTTCAGTATGATGTCAAGAAAGAAATCATGCTGATTTCAGATGTGACAAATACTAAATTATTGGGCAATAGTGTGACTCAAAGCAATGAAGACTGATGTTATGGTGTCAATACACAGCAATCAGGGAACAGGCCACAAAAGAGTGACCTAGCTTCTAGGATGTCTGTAAAGGAGTGTGATTCTAATAGCAAATTGTGGGCATTGTGCTTGTAGGCACTGACAGGATCCTGGTAATGGGCCAACATGAAATGAATCTTAGAATCCCTACAGGGTGGAAGCAAGCCATTCAGCCCATCAAGTCCACACCAAACCTCTGAAGAGCACTGCACCCAGACCCATCCCACTACCCTATTCCTGTAACCTTGCATTTCCCATGGCTAATCACCTAGCCTGCACATCCCTGGACACTACAGGGCAATTTACCTTGGCAAATCCACCTAACCTGCATATTTGGACTATGCGAGGAAACCGGAGCACCCAGAAGAAACCCATGCAGACATGGGGAGAATGTGCAAACTCTACACAGACAGTCACCTGAGGCTGGAATCAAACTCGGGTCCTTGGTGCTGTGAGGCAGTAGTGTTAACCACTGAGCCACCATGCCACCCACATGAAGATGTGAAATATCCAAGAGTGGGGAAAATGCATATGAATAGCAGTAAATGTGCAAATTAAATTTGCAGCAAAGGCCTAAGAAAGGGGAAGATGAGTCCTGAAAAGGTATTAAAGAGCTAACAGGCCCTCAGAGTTAGATCAGTGTGCTTTTGAGGTAATAGGCATGAGTGTGCGGACGGGGTGGTGCCATTGCTTTGACGAGGACTTCCCATGATTTTGGAATTCTCTTTTTAAGCCTATGAGCTTCTATTCAGAAGTTTTTACCATGCCTACTCGTCTGAATTCCTGCTGCATCTTCAACATTCTTCTGTAGCACAGTGGGACACTTTATACTGCACAAGGTATCCTAGGTTGATGGATGAAGAAAATTTCACGTGCACTTTTCACGCAGTTCAAACGTGTGGCAGATAGGAACAGAATCTGTAATGAAATGCCAGATATCTGAAATAAAAAGAAAGTGCTGTAAATACTTGGCAGGTCTGGCAGCATCTGTGGAGAGAGAAAAACAGTTAGGGTTTTGAGTCGAAAATGACTTTTCTTTTGATGCAGTTATTTGTAAGAAACCATTGACACAAGTTTTCTACTTCAAGGGTTGTCACAGCAAGCAGTCACCAGGAAGGCAGATAAAACACTTCAAGGTCTTCCTCAAAATGTCGTGGGAGGAAATGCAACATCCTCACCGACTTGTGGGAATGTCGCTTCCAGGATGGCCAAAACTGGATAAGTAGCATTTGAAAAAGTATCAATTATTTTGGGCATCAGCGACAGTTACAGGTGGAGGCCAAATGCAAACTGCAGGAGAGAGCAGAAATCCAAGAATTCCTGCCACCCATCTCCTCAAACATCATCTCCCCTACCTTGGCAGAGTGTGCAGATGCAGTATTTTAATCACTATAGGACTTACAAACCTGCAGTAGAACAAAATTGTCCTTGGCCCAGAATTGTCTGAGAAGAAAAAATTAGACTGATTGCTCTGACACTGGATTCATTTGAATAATTTATTTAAATGATTGTCCCTATACAACAATAGATCTCAAACATCATTTGATCAGGAATATTGGACCATCCCGAGGTGTATGGATCCAAAGGTGTGGGATGGGGAGACAGAGGGGAAGGGAAGAAGTTCATCCAAGTCAAGCTTTTGGAAATATTCCTATTAAAATCGAGAGAGAACAAACAAACAGGCATACAACACCAACTTTAAAAAACGACTGGAAATAAGGCGGAGTTTTGAGTTTTCCCGCAGCCCGCCAAAACGAGAAAGACCAGTAATCCGAAACGAGAAGACAGTCCGGGAGCGGAAAACCAAAGTAGCAAATTTATGTCTCAGAAGAATGGATGGTATCAATGTCTGAAGATTTTAGTGACAATAAATAATTATTGCTCTGACATGTTTTAAAAGAAGGACGCTTCTAAGGTGAACGGACTGATTTTGAATTTTTAAGGTTTTTAAAAACGTCCTCGTCGAATTAATTATCATATGTTCGCGAGATTTGCTTCTAGCGCTGTGACCCCATGTGTGTCTGCTCCTAGTTCAGTAAACAACACACTGACTCAGAGCTCCTACTCTCAGCGAAGAGGGGCTGGTGGAAATTATTCTACCCCTTTTCCCCAAAAATAAAATCCCATCCTTGACTTTCTTAAAAATTGTTTCTCCCGGCCTTTCTCCTTGTTCGCTTGCAGCCGCTTACCTGCGCTGATGTTATTAATTTCATCTTACTGTTTTGCTTTTGGTTAGAAAGAGAGAGGAAAATGTGGATTCAAGTCCGGACTATCGACGGCAAGCAAACGCGCTGCGTGGACGATTTATCTAGGTTGACCAAAATTGAATGCTTGAGATTAAAAATCCAAGAAACATTCAACGTGGACCCGGAATGCCAGCGTTTGTTTTACAGAGGCAAACAGGTAAAATGATATATAAAATAAGCTAGTCTGCGTGAAATGCAAGAATGGGAAACCCATCGGCTTGTGTAGCTTCTTGCTGCTTCCTGTTACAAAGTAGCCCCCTTAGTGAAACGAGAATGTTCAACCCTCCATTCACCTCGTTTCGAAGAAAGATTGTGATCAGAACTGGACACTTGGATTCTTACAATGTATCTGCGTCCACTTTATGATGTGGGAAAAGGGGAGAACCAATTTCATATATTATGCAAATTAATGGTTTCGTCGTGGCTCCTGCTTTTTGTTTTGTTTAGACCTCCTGTACTTTTTAAAAAAAAACGCTTAATTTCTGTTGTGACCTTTTTGTTGTTGGGGAAGGAAGAATTTGTATTTTTTTTCAAGGTGCAGTGTTTTTAGGGATTTTCTTTGCGGTACTGCTACTTATCCGCACCGCCAGGCCGCTGGGTGGCTTATTTGTTTTGTTCGTTATTTTTTGTTTTATTGGTTTGGGAAAGGCGGTGGGAGCGCTCGCTCTTGTTGCCTGTGCCTCTATCGGTATTAGAGCCTTGTTCATGGAGGCCAGCCGGATCCTTAGCTTACTCAACATGTTTCAGCTCAGGCCCTGAGGACAAGCGGGAAAGGAAAAGGGGGTGGGGTAGAGTGGAGAGGAGGAAGGTGGTGGTCGCCGCCTTTTGTGTTGATTTTTTTTTGGGAGGTTGAGGGTTGTTATATTGTGTGTTCTTCCAGAATTAAGAATGTTGCAGCTTTTTGATTTTGTAATGTTGTTTTCTGTTTGTGTGAGCTGAGAGAGAGAGGTTCCCGAATTGACTTGGGGGGGGGGGGAGGGGAGGGTGAAGGATTAGATGGATGCGGCTACAGTGTGCGCATACACGGTATAATTACGTCCATGTCCGGCGTGTGCTGAGGAGTTAATCCGTTTTAGGGCCTGTAAATGTGCATCACACGAGTTGCAGGCACTAAATCTGCGCCTTCTTCCCTTCCCCACCCCCTCCCCAGTGCCACCTTGTTTGGAGGGGGAAGAGAGGGTTGTGGGGGATGGTGGTGAGAAGCTGGCCTGTATAGATCGCCCTCTAGCAGCTCCGCAGTGAAGGTTTTCTGAGTATGTGTCTCCCCCGGTGCTGCACCGCAGCTCACTCATTCTCTCCTGTCTCCTTGGGAAGGGAGGTTACGGTTAGTTTTAGCTATCACTTCACTCGATGTATTCGATGTATATAATATCCCATATGTCTTACTTTCGAAACGGTTGCGTACTGAGCCTCTCATTTGATTGTTGGGGTGAACTGAACCTTTTGTAATTCTTCCTTTCGTTTTTGTCATTTTAAAATAAAACGATAAACTTGGGAAATTCTCTCAAATCCCTCCTGCCACTTACAAGTAGCACGTGTGTTTTACTGAGCAGAGAGGCATCTTTCCATATCCTGAGCACTTGTGGCGAAAATAGCGGCAGATGTGTGTGTATGTGTGACTTGTGTTCATTCATAAACAGCATAACGTACAACCATTATACTGTACGACAGCTCTTGATTTCTCTGCAGTCCGGATTCAAATGTGTAAACGATTTCGAGAAGTCATATGAGAAGAAAAATTGAAACATTTTATGTTCAGTTAAGCAAAGTACTTCTTAATTTAACACAATTTTCATTTTTTATTGGAGTGTTTGTTGGTGGAGATTATGGAATTTTAAAAGAGAAGTGAAGTACAGGATGTTCTATGATTTGAATTGTTGCAAGCCACCGTGTTTCCATTGGCTTTCTGCTCTCACACATAGAGGAGCCATGGGCTTGACAAGGTAGATGTCATATGCAAAGACGTAGAATCAGAGTGTAGCATTAGTAAATACAACTAGATTCTTTTTCAGTCGAGAAATAAAACAAGCCCTGGCCTTTGTGATGTTACCACATGTTCCAAAGGTCAGTCCCTACAAGTTGCGTTTAGTTGCCATGGGTCAAAGGAAGCCAGATTTTCATTATTGGATGGGTAACAATGATGAAATCCTATTGTTTCATGCTAGTATATAGTGCCTTGCAAGCAGCCTTACTGTGTAGATAATTTTTAATCAACCTGTTCAGAGATGTTATTACACACTTTTGGAAACTTGGTGAAAAACTGCAGTTTGGGTTTTGTTGATATGCATACTTGGCGGTGATAGATTATTGTAATATTGTACCAGATGAGAGTCTGAGCCTCATTTTTAATAGTTGCTTCATAAGTATGTTGCTTTCCACATGGGAGAATAGGAGTGCAATGGTGCCTTGTTGCAGTTTCAAGTCATCAGCTGTTTGTGAGAATTTTTTTAGAACCAGGGTTGTGGAAGTCTTGACTATAATTTACATTGACACTCTGTTTTAACAATAAACAGGAAGTATCTAGGTTAGACTAGAAGGAAATGGTGTATTAATAGAAATAACAGTGCAAAAACAGGCCATTCAGCCCAATTAATGTATACTACTGTTTTTGTTGCGCACACAAGTCCTCCAGTTTATCCAACATTATCAGCGTATCCTTATATTTCATTTTCCTCTTTATCTACCTTAACAAACTTCATGTATTAAAAGAGATAACAAGGTGTAGAGCTGGATGAACACGGCAGGCCAAGCAGCATCAGAGGAGCAGGAAGGCTGTCGTTTCGGGCCTAGACCCTTCTTCAGAAAA
>JAHRHZ010000024.1:31295704-31310571 GCA_024137785.1 Ginglymostoma cirratum
CAGCCTTCCTGCTCCTCTGATGCTGCTTGGCCTGCTGTGTTCATCCAGCTCTACACCTTGTTATCTCAGATTTCTCCAGCATCTGCAGTTCCTACTATCTTTTTATTCATGTATTAAAACTTCTGTTAGGTCAGCCTTCAGTTCTTTTTCAGTGGTAGAAGACGAGGAATGAGTTTAAAGAAATGCTGTACGATAGGTACTTCGCATCGAAACATGATCAAATATTATCCTTAGGCCCATTTAACGGATCAGTGAGCTGACTCATGAGTTTCCCCATTGTTTACTAGCAATCAGGCAACAGTTAAATGTGATTAGAACAATCCAGAAGGAAATGTTCTTGCTAAATTGGAATGTGTTTTGTTAGTGACTACTATAATCTGTAGTAACTTGTTATTAATGAAGATCTCAAGCACAAGATCCCTATCAAAGGCCACCTGGGCATAGGTAATGCCACAATATGGCACCAGGCAGCACTTTTCATCAAACGGCTATCCCAATCTCCTGTCAATTTACCTGACAATTCTGTATCTGTGTACTGTTATTTTGAACAACCAAAAAGGTAAGTGGAAAAAGTCCTCTTAATTATCAAGCTGTCAACATTTGGTGGCAACAGATGAGAAGCACACAAAGTACAGCTGGAGTAACCCTCTAGATAGCTAAGTAGAGGCTACAATGCCTTGCTGTCAGCAGTCTTGTAAAACTATACTTCAAGGCCGTTAAAAAGCAAGTATCCCAGGAACCCTCAAGTTTTGTCGCACACCTCTGCATGCATAAAAGGATAGAGAGAAAATTTCAGCGAGATCAGTCAAGTTATGTGGGAAGTGTTTTGTGGTCTAGTGGTAATATCCACCTGACCTGGGTTCAGATTCCTCTGCGGTGTCTGGTGGAATTTAAATTTAATTAATAAATCTAGAACTTAAAGCTCACCTCAGTGAGTGCATCAATGAAGCTAGCATTGGGTGTCATTATAACCCATCTAGTTCACTGCCTTTTAAGGAAGGAAATTTGCCATGCTCATCCGGTATGGCCTATATGTGACTCCAGATGCACAACAATGTGGTTGGCTCTTAACTGCCCTCAGAAATCACCTACAAGCTACTCAGTTCAAGGGCAATTAGAGTTGGACAACAAATCCTGGCCCTCCCAGTGATGCCCACATCCCTTGGGGAAATCCATTTGGAGCAAGGTTAGACAAGATTACTCCACATGCATCAAAGTCTTAAATGGAATTGGGTCTAATTGTGACTTAGCGACTTAGCTGTTGCATGGCTCTGATCCCTGACTGAAGGCAGAGTCTAGCCAATTGGTCTTGGATGTTGGTGATCTAGTGACACAAATTCTTAGCCAAGATTATATTTTTGACTGCTTTAATCAAAAAAAAGACTTCGTTAATAATTTGTTTTGTTGCCATTGAATAGAATGTTCTGTGACAAATGTTTTGACATGGTTACTAACTTGAACTCATTGCTTTCTCGAGAAATTTACTGTGCATGAAATGCTTTGCAATGTGATAAGGCAGCATATTATTGCCATTTTTAATCAGTGTCATTTGAAAAGTTACTTACCCTCAAGGTATTTGAAGTCATAATCCTACTGGTATCTACAGATGCCACTTTTATTTGAGAAATAATTATATTTTTGGGTATTTAAAATATAAGTCCTTTATTACAAGTAATCTTGCATTTTTAAAATTGTTTCAGCAGAACAGATATCAGACTGTGGGGTTTTAAATGCTGCTAGAAATAATGATTTTTAAGCTCTATCAGAATGCTCCTTTCTTACCATGGTGGATAATTTTCAAATACCCTTTGGTATTGAAGTAGAGGTCCCTTTTGTGCTGCTAAACTTGAGTACTTGGATTATTGGCTTGGAATTTCCTGAATCACAATTAATACAGAAATTGTTTTGAAATTTTTGCCAGTTCCTAAGCCATGTCATTTTGGGTTTCAGCAAAATTTCCTATGAAGGCAGTTTGCCTGAATCAATTTAAATGTAACCTAGGCCAAATAGGGGCAGCAGTGCGTTAACTGTCATCATGGCTTGCTGTCAGAGTCTTTTGTTTTTGCTTCTGTTCCTTTCCTATCATTAAGACCAAAATGGATACACCGATTTGGAAAGTCTTCAGTATCTCTGTCTGATTGAACATGCATCGGATAGGACCATGTGAGGATGGTATGAAAAATCAGGTGTGCTGGAACCAACAATGCTGTGGTTTAATATGACATAATTCAACTGCTGCAAATCCCATTTTTACTGACATCAGTGACTTGACATGCTGAGAATTTTTGGGAGTTTATCCGTGACGTGCATCGCTCGTTTAATGTAGGAATCTCATGCGAGTTAGTCTTTTGCCCTTTGTTCTGAATGCTGAGCAAAGCCTTATAAATGAGCAACAGAATGTGACATTGAATATATACATTATTTGAGGTATAGTCAACAAAATTCATGTTTACCGACATGTCAGCGTAAAAGAAATATAAAGGGAAAGAAAATGAAGTACCTGTTTCTACAATGTACTTATCATGCCCACAGAATGTCACAATGTGCTCTACAGCCAATGACATTTTTTTTGAATGTCAGAAACTTGGCAGACATTTTGAATACAATAAGTCTGATGAACAACAACGCAATAGTCACTGGAAATGTGCAGGAAATTCTGGATCATTGTTACAATTGCTGCCTGTATTGTACTTGCTTTTTAAGGTGTCTCTGCTCCTCAATTCTTAACATGGCTCAGTGGAACTGACTTAGAAAATTCTGGTTTCAACCCAGGTAGATTCATAAATGTGATCCAGGATGGTTCTTTAGCATTGTTCTTAAGAGTGTGCTGCACTGTTGGTGGTTAGATCAAATAGTTAGCTAAGATTCCATTTGTCCTCAAGTGGCTAAAAAGACTTTGTGACACTACTAGGAAAAGAGAAGCAAGGTCCCATGATACTATCAGATGTGTAAGATTTCTCCTGGTCTCCTATTTGTTTCCCTCAATCAACAGTATTTAAAAAAAGATAATCCAATCAATTAATGTTAATGGGATTGTGCTGTGCGCTGACTTGCTTCTGTGCTTTACTAGATTACAAAAAAGTAGCTGCACTTCAGAAATATTTCATTGACTTTGAATCACTTTCAAATGTCTGAGATACAACATAGTCACAAGTGCTAGGCCTCACTTTAAAGCTCCCTCGGTTAATCCCTCCTCCAAATTGATCCAACCGACAATCTGGTAATGGATAATGAGATAGTCTTTCAAAGGATATCCAAGGGTTGGTTGTTTTTAACTAGAAATAGGGACATAGCCTCAAAATAAGGAGGAGCAGATTTAGGACTGAGTTTAGGAGGAACTTCATCATTCAAAGGGTTGTGAATCTGTGGAAATCCCAGCCCAGTGAAGCAGTTGAGGCATCCTCGTTGAATGTTTTTAAAGCAAAGACAGGTAGACTTTTGAACAGTAAAGGAATTAAGGGTTATGGTGAGCGGTTGGGTGAGTGGAGTTGAGCCCATGAAAAGATGAGTCATGATCTTATTGAATAGTGGAACAGGCTCAGTGGGCCAGATGGCGTACTCCTTCTCCTATTTATTCTGTTCTTATGTAACTTGAACTCTACATTCTTGCATATCCCCAGCGGTCTTTCAAGAATCAGTCCACTTTTGCCTTAAAATATATTTTTTTAAACAAAATATTGCTCCTGTTGGTTAAGGGCAAATAAATTCTTTATAACTCCTTGCGTGGATGTGGGCACAATGGCTGAGCCAGCAGTAATTGTTCATCCTAGTTTCCCAGAGGGCAATTAAGAGTCATCCACATTGCTGAGAGTCTGAAGTCACATGTAGGACCAGATAAGGACTGCAGCTTCTTTCTCTAAAAGCCATTGGCAAACTAAATGGTTTTCCTGGCAAGCAGCAATGGTTTCATGGTTGTCATTAGGCTCTTAATTCCAGATTTTTATTGAATTCAGATTCTGCCATCTGCTATGGCACAATTCACACCTGGGTCCCTGGAATATTTCCAGGCTCCCTGGATTAGTAGTGATAATACCAAAACCATCACCTGGTATTGTCATCACTGTAGTAACTCTCACAGCAACTACCAATCCATTATTGCCTTGTTGCAAACTTTAAAGGATCATGCTCATGTTGGCGCACTTATACTTCTAGTGGATTGCAGGACTTTGTGAAGGCAGTATTAATAATAAATCTGCGGGAAATTGAAGTGTTTGGTGTATATGGTCCATATTTTTGATGCATACAGGAGGGTGGGGTCCACGCTACTCTGCTGACTATGAACTTGATATCGGGTTTGATGTCTCGGACTTCGAATGCTCTGTCCCTCAGATATCCGAAGGCTGAACTGCCACACTGGAGGATTTGTTGTTCATCATCAATGTCTGCCTGCACTGAGAGGAGGCTGCTGAGGTATGGGAAATGATCCACTGTCCAGGGATACACCATGGATTTGGAAGGTTGGGGACCCTGTTGTGTGGCAGGAGCAGGCTGCTAGAGAACCTTTGTTTTTCTTGATGTTCAGTACTCATTCTGTCATACGCCTGCATGAATACAGCAATAATAATTTGTAGCTCTGCCTCAGAGCATGGCATGAAGGTGTCTTTTGCTGTCTGAAGCTTGACCGAAGTTGGCGTGGTCTTAGGTTGAACTGTTTCCCATTTGTCTCACACTGCTACAACCACACCTTATTGACCTGATCCCACCTTTAAACCCTTCCTACCATTTGAACCATATGCAACGTTCAGGAAAAAGAAATTGGAGAAAAGGTAATTGAAAATGATTAAACGTGAAAACAATACAATAATTGATGAATGGTTAGTTTTGTTTTCTACAGCAAGCAGCTGCTAATGAGGGAATGCGATGATTTTGGGGAAAGGAACTTGATTGACCGAACATACACACAAGTTTGGCGCTGAGAGTTGCCATGGTAACTTGTATTTTGCATGAAGGGCCTTTATAGAACTTCATCCATCAATCGTTGATTAACATTTGCAAATACCGTTGAACCAAAGTAGTTGATGGTTCGGGGATATTTAGCCCTTTTAGCCATACTTGTGTCAATTAGGTTGTCTTAGACCGTTGCTTCAACAAAGGTTTATATGGACAATGATAGTTGAAAAATATTCTGTTCGGAAATAGATAGATAAGGAGAGAAAAAAAATGTCAGCCATTGTTAATGAAAGGAAAATGTTGTCTATTCCTTGTACTCTGTTAAATGGCTGTCCTACAACTGCATTACCTATTGAATCATTGTATGCTTTTTATTGCATTGCGATAGTCTTTATCAGCGAAAGCCTGGAAGCAAAGCTAGTGGTACAAAAGCACAAATAGTGAATGTGTCTGGAATTATTGAACATTTTTTGATGTTCTCTGAATGAAGATGTGCTTTTATATTTCTCCTGTAAGCTGCCAGCAGCAATGCAGACGTCATGGGTTATAACATAGCTCATGACGCACTTTTTATGTATGTCAGTTGTTCATTATATTGTAGTATTTGGCAAAGGACTGGGTGCAGCAGTTTCAGTCAGGTACTGCACTTTCACATCCAGGATGTAGTTTCAAATGAATTCCAGATGTACTAGGCAGAACGGGATTTGGAGGAATGTGTATGTCAAGTCAGTGTGGAGAAATTTTTGTTTTGAAGATACGTTGCACAGATCCATTTCAAATGACTGCTTCTGGAAATGAGTGCAGCACACAAACATGCTACCTGTTTTGATGCAACCTTCCATTAATTTGCACTCTTTCTGGTGAAAGTTAAGAGTCAGGCAATGATATGACGTAGAATAAAGCCATTTGATCCATCACATCTGTGTGTGCTGTTTGACAGAGCTATTCAATTCTACCCATTCTCTTATTCTTCCCCTATAGCTTTGTAAATTTCTTCCCTGACAGTGTTGATCAGATCCTCTTTTGAAATGTACTATTGAATCTGCTTCCACCATCCTTGTGGGCAGTGTTTGCCAGGCCACAACAACTCACTGTGCAAAAACATAATTTCCTCATGTTGTGCTTTGTACTTTTGCCAATTGCTTTAACTTGGTGTCCTTTGATTTCTTGCTCTTTTGCCACTGGAAACAATTCCTCCTTATTTATTTCATCAAAAGTCTTCATGGTTTTGAGCATTTCTATCAAATTTCCTCTTAATCTTATTGGTTTTAAAGGGAATGGTCCCAGACTCTCCAGTTTCTTATCATAATTAAAGTGTCTCGTCCCCAGTACCATTCTGGTAAACCTCTTCTGTATCCTTGCAAAGGCCTTGGCTTCCTTCCGAAAAGTGTGGTGCCCAGAATTGAACACTTCTCCAGCAAAGACCTAATAAGTGTTTTATAAAGGTTCTGTGTAACTTTTTACTTTTGTACTCCATTTAAAAGCCTTTACAACATGTTCTAACTATGCCGAAGATTTGTATACACGTATCCTGGGTCCATTTGTTCCTGCGTCCCCTTTTAAAATTGCGTCATTTGGTTCATTGCCACTCCTCTTCTTCCTTCTGACCAAAATGTATCACTCTTCACTTGAATCTGTGATGCGCCTGCCTGTATCACCAACCCATCCTCATTATGCTGAATTCTATCTTTAATGGTGACCATTAAAGTTCACTTTGGATCAAACAAAGAAAAACTATCAGGCCGAGTGAATCAGACTTTACAATGGCTCGGTATCTGAAAGAGTTAATATTGGTATATTCTCAAAGTTGACTCTTACCATTCCTTTAAATGGGATGTTGAGCCAAAGCTTCATCTTCTTCTTACTTGGGTGGGTGTAAAATGTCTCACTGCCAGAAGGACAGGATAACTTCTCAGATCTTTTCGGCATTCAACTAACTTTGGAAAAACGATTATAGCGTTCCCCAGTATCCGGCAAGCATGGGGCATAGGGGTTGCTGGTTAGCTGAATCTGCTGGCTACATGAGAAGTACATATTAGTGGCTGGGAGTACTTGACTTGTTGCTCCCACAAAATGAATGCATTTTAAAAACAAGTGGCCAGGATCACTCGTGAATACTGGTGTATATATGGCTGCAATAGGTGATTCTGTATTTATCGACAAGGTCAGTATTGAACTAGCTTTAATAAAGCATCTGATTCATTACTGATTTTAACAATTGTAAGGGAATAAAGTCCCCTTTTGAGAATTCTGGATGTTTGGGATCCAGATAATGCGGCCTTTACTATATTTAGTGTGGAGCCCTACAGTTTACTGTTGTATGACTGTTTAACAAGAGTAACTCCTCTTAGATCTGTGGTGAGGAGGAGCTTCTTCACTTGGAAAGTGATGAATGTTTGAAATTCTCTAGCCCAGAGGGCTGTGGAAGTTCAATCATTTGAGTATATTTGAGAGCGAGATTGACAGGGTTCTAGGTTTTAAAGACATTAGCGATACAGAAATAGTGTGAGAAAATAACCTTCATGTGGAAGATCAGTCATGATCGAGTTGAATGTTGGGCCCGGCTCAAAGGGCTGAGAGGCCTACACCTGCTCCTATTTCATATGTGATTACACAGTTCTAAGAGTAATGCATTGGGTGTAAAATGTCATGGCTCTTTTGCTTCGTGTTTTTTTTTTGGCATTTCTGTCTGGAAGAGGAATTTAAGCAAGATCTCATTTTTAAGGAAATAAAATTCAAATTAGTCATTATATCTACAACAGCATGCTCATTTAAAAAAAAATCAATGTAGTGAGAGCTCGTTAGCTCATTTCAGGTTTCACAGGAATAACACTGTATTGCGAGTACCCCTGCACAGTTTTGGGGATTTGAACCTGGGCCTCCTGGCTCAAAGGCAGGGACACTACCACAGCACCACAAACTGCTGTAGATTTTCTAATCAACCTGTTCAGAGATGTTGTTGTGTACTTCTGGAGCAGATGTTCTTGAACTAGGGTCTCCTGAAAGCACTTCATAGAATCCCTACAGTGTGGAAACGGGCCATTTGGCCCAACAAGTCCACACCGACCCATCCCCGTATCCTTTCCCTGTAACCCTGCATTCCCCATGGATAATCCACCTAACCGACACATCTTTGGACTGTGGGAGGAAGCCAGAGCACCTGGCAGACATGGGCAGAATATGCAAACTTGACACAGACAGTCACCCAAGGGTGGAATCGAACCTGGGTCACTGGCACTGAGAGGTAGCAGTGCTAACCACGAGCCACCGTGGCACCCTTATTCAGTCGAACCCAGGATTGAACTGGGGACCTTTAGATCTTTGGTCTAATGCTCTTCCAACTGATCTATTTTGCCTATTAAAATTTTTGTGTGTGGCGAGACATTTTTGAAAGTTATTCCACACGTCTGGAGCTTTTGTGACTTGAACCCGGGCCTCCTGGCTTAAAGGTAGACACTCTACCACAACATTCCTATCCATTGGCTGTAACGGACGTATCATGATCTCTCAATTGTGAAGTCCTTCAGTCTTGCAGACAATTAACTGCTTCCAGACTGTTGTCATCATTATGATCGCAGACTTGTGAGCCGGAAGTGCTTTTGTGTTTGCCTGTGTAGATGGGCCTGCTGTGAAAAATAGACCGCAGACCTTGCAGAAGAACAAATGCCATCTAGTGGTAGAAAACTGGTGAGCTTTGTGCTTTCTGTCATTGCCTTTCATAATTCAGTATTTGAGGTAAGTCAAGTCGACTGATATGCAGCCTGCACCCAGAATTGGTGCAGTGCTAACCTGGGGTGGAGTGGTGTTGTGGAGCTGCCTGAAGGGATCTTATTGCTACAACATTCAAAAACCATGTTTCAGGGGTGCCATTAGTTTTAATCATATCAGAGGTTTGCTAGATCTGCATTGAATGTGGGAACCAATGTATGCCACCAGTTTTATAAAACCTAATTGATTCTGCACATGAAGACTAATAAACCGAGAGCAAAAATAATAACCAAACCAAATTTCAAAGTGGTATGAAATAGCCAGGTCTCTTCACAAACAACAAAAGCATATATTTGTGTTGGGCCTTTGTAGAAAATGCCCTTCGAATGCTTCATAAAAGTGGCTGAGTCTTGGAGAACCAAAGTCATTGCTATTCTGGAAATCTCTGCTAACATTTGCTGCATGTGGACTATTTGGAATGCATTTCCAGTACATTTAAAGCAATTAGTGTGCACACCCAGGACGTTTTGTCACAACTCTTGGCAGTGTCAGTGTCTTAACATACTTAACTTCATGAAATGTCCAGAAAGATTGTCAAGCATGTGGAGACAATGGCAAGTGTTGAAACTTCTCTCAAGTCTTCAGTCACCCCCTGCTTGTGCTTTGTGTTAACCTTCCTGTTTCTCTCACCTCCATGCATGTTATTTTGGAGTCTAATTCTAATATCTTGTACACTATAGAAATGTCTTGAACAAAATAAGCAGCAACTAGTACATAATGATGATTTGTTGACCTGTTTTATGGTGCGTGTGCCTTATTTGTGCACATTTGTAAAGACCATATTTAGGGCATCTTCCCTGAGCCCATTATCCCCAACAGACACTTTGGGGGCTTCAATGAATTATTTACCATATCATCAACAATTCAGACTTGCTGATTACTGCAAGTATTTCATTATCTGGTTCAATTGAATATTTCATAAAGAGTACTTGGTGTTACAAAAGGAAGCCTCATGTTAATGTTTTGGGTAAGGCTGTGTTGTCATGCAGTCTTGAGGAGGCAGCAATGAATTTATGAGGGTTACTTGTGTGAACATTGCACTCACGATACATTAATCTTGGTCACTCTGCACCTGCAACCCTTGAGGTAATGGGGAGCTATTGGGTCAACTCATTTAGTGGGTAACCACACACATTCAGAAGTTCGCAAGTCTGTGTTGATTTAGTGGATATTGCAATGTCATTTGAGGAATGAATGTGTCTGTAGATGCTTGTACATGAACATTAGGGTGAAAGTATGATTTTTGATTCTGTGCAGAGTTGACTGGTCTGCTGAATGTGGTTTTGAGTCTCACCTTACTTGTTACTTGCTTGAGGTACTAGGCTTGAGAACTATGAGGACTTACGCAGAAGCAGTCAAAAGATAGAACTGCTGGACTAATTGTACTCACAAAAGTGGACCTCAGCAAAGTCAATATCTTAAGGAGAGGGGCCAGAATTGGCAAAATGATTATGCAATATGCAGATTGTGTTGTTCACTTTTAAATGTGTCTTTTTAGAGGAAAGAAATAAATCATGCAAATGTGAATTGTAAGCTTTCAATATCTATTTCATATCTAGTAGTTATTGAGTTGTTTGGATTATAGCATAAGGTTGTACTTGTATATTCAAAGCAGTGCCTTAATTGATGAATATTGTTAAATGATTGTTAAACCCTCTGGAGCTAAGTGACCTGAAAATACAGATGAAAAGAATCAGCAAATCAGTTTCAATTCTACCTGCTGGAGACTGTGAATTCACAATCGGCAGATTTTGTATGAAAGATTGCAGTACTGTTTGTGCTTGTTTTAGGTCATGGGGCCTCTTGCAGGCTTTTGCTATTTGCCAGAGAAATTAAGTACGTAGGAAATTTTGTTTCACTGAGTGTTGGGGCACTCTGCTAACTAATACTTCTGTTTTCAGCTGCACATAGCTGGTTCAGTTCCAGATATATTAGAATGAACAAAGGTCAGCTTGGCAGGTTTAGTTTCTTCCCATCTTAGCAGATACTGCTTCTGATGCTATAAACGTGCATGGGCTGCAATTGCTTAAATGCATTGCACAGCTTTTAACAAGCCCTCAGCTGATCCTTGTCCTCTTGTCACCAAGGTGCATTAAGGCATTCTAGTTTACTGGGCATTTATTTGGATTGATATTTCTGTTTCTCCTTTTGAATGTGACCAGAGATGCTGGTGGTAGCGTTGACCTATTTGCATTCAGTGTAGGCTTTTGCGTAAGCATGATTTATTTGTCAGCCTTGCTTCTGAGTCAGATAGCTTATCGGCTGTACCTCCCTTGCTAGCCTGATGCTACTATTACAGTAATGATTTGCACTGCCCAAAATGTGATCTTTTGGATGAGAATTCAAACTGAGGTTTCCTTTGCTCCTTACGTGGAATATTCGGCTATGTGCAGGTGAATTTACCCCACAGTTCTGAACAATATTTATCCCTCAAACAAAATGACTGATTTTTTTTGTGTGTAGTGCAAACAGTGACCACATTCAAATTTGGGGCATCTTTCATTCGTTCTTTCCTCAGCTATTTTCTATTTTCCAGTAAAGTTTCTAATTTAGAATTCTCCTTTGGCAACATTACAGTGCAAGACTGGACTCAACTGCGTATTGAGATTTTTGACTGCGGTTTGGGCACGTGCAGGGGCAGATACGATAGCAATGTTTAAGAGGTCTTTAGACAGATGCATGAACAGGCAGGAATTAGAGGGATGCAGACCATGTGCAGGCAGATGGGATTAGTTTAGTTTGGCTTCGTGGCTGACAGACATGTTGGGTCAAAGAGCCTGTTCCTGAGCTGTACAGTTCTATGTTCTGTATTGTACAGAAGAAAACAAATGTTTGTATATATTTTGATTTTAGCTGTCTACGTGTCCAGACTGAGGAGAGCACAGTTTGCCAAACTTGGTGTAGCATTTCCACTTTTGGATCTACAAGTTGGCCCCAAGACCCAGCAATGCCTGTATTTAGGTGTAATACTTCTGAACATTTTTTTAACAGAAGCTTTGAAGAAATTATAACATGTTCACGCAACTTAACCGAAGTCTCAATTGTCCTGCTGTCTGTTATTGCAATGGCTGAGAATTGTTTGCTAAAGAATTGGGATAGAATGCTTCGATTTATAAATGACAGTTGAGTTGTAAGCTGCTGTATGAATTGGACAATGATGAGTCACTTTTTTTAAAATCAACCTGTTTGGACACGTTATGATAATGAAACCTCAATGTGGCCATCACATCCTGAGCTAGGACTTGAACTTGGACCTTCTGACCCACTGATAGGGAGACTATGACTGTGCCACAAGACTTCAGATTTCTTGTGGGTGCCACATTTGGGTGAAGGAACCATTTTGTTAATCATGCACTTTTTCACCCATCACCCAGTCCTCAAAATATTCATCTTTAACAACTCCCCATCACAGTTTCTTGAATTGCTGCCACCAGTCTGATGCTAGGAATACTGTTTCACTGTTTGCTGTCTGTTCACATAGCGTGGCACACAGTGATAGTGATGAAAGTGGCAGCCACCCAAGGAAACATAAGCATAGAAGGGCTATTCTCCAGTCCAATAATTTTTTTTCAAGGAAAGCAGTGATCCCAGGGTAACAAGATTAGCAAGACCCCTTGATATCTTTCTGTTTTGTAAGAAGAGCATGCATTCACCAATTGCGTACCCAAGTTCATGCAATTTCTGTCATACCAAGTTTCGCACTGGTCTCCTGTAGAACTCAAGTGGATGCATTTTGGAAGTGCATGCACACAACATCGACCTGACTACTTTCAAGCTTTTCCACCACTTCTTCACCGAAGAACTTGATCAGATTAGTCGGACACCATTTTGCCTTTAATAAACCATTTCTCCTACAATAGATTCCAGTCTCTTCCTCAGCCGCCCACTTGCACTGAACCTGTGGAATACCAAGGATTCACACATGATCATTGACTGAATTTCAAACCCCGTACAATATCTCCAAAACTATTGATTTTTGAACCATTCAACATTACTGGCCCTCTGCTACTAAAGCCCTTATTTATTCTTTGTCACCCCTCAACTTGATAGTTCTACTGTCCTCAAAGCTCCTACTGGTCCGAAACACACTAACCCATAACTAGTTCTGCACCAAGTCCCACTCACCAATCATTGACCTAGTATTGCCTCCGCCCCCAAGACAGTAAATTAAAAGGACTTATTCTGAGCAAATTCCTTCATGGTTTTATTAAATCCGGTGTCCGCAATGCACATCAAGCCTTGTATTGATGTTGCAGCCCTCTGTCTCATTTTTAAAATTATGTAACTCTCTATCTTTACCTTACCAGTTGCAGTTCCTTTGGTGGCTTTGCCTTCATTCTTCTCCCAACTTTCTTTGCACTTTCTTCCTTCCTTAAGGCAGAAAGCTGGGGTAGTGTGGATGACTCACCACACACCTCCTCCCAGGTGGTGTATGGCTCCAGTCTGACTCATATTAGGGAGCTCAAAGAGTAGCTTAAGGGCTAGCAACCAAATGGCACACAAAGCTCCCCTCCCTGCTGAAGACAGATCAATCAGCTTGTCTATGCGCCCCAAGACAGGGCCTTGAATTTGAGAAAAAATAAACAGCAGAGCAAAATTAATGAATAAAAATGGAAGGAAAACATGTTTTAAATGTCTGCTTTGGACTTGAAAGCCACTATTAGGCCATTTCTTCTACATCACCTTCTTGCAGGCATGTCTTGTCCACCTTGTGCCAAAATTTGGGAACCCCTGATGCCTAGAGTGTCTTGAGGGTTCTTCTGACGACTGAATCGACTTGTCAAATGAGTGGCTGAATTCAAGCGGAGGAAAAAGGCACTTAGTGTAATTTTTAATTTCTGTTGAAAATGCTCATGTCTGTGCAGGCAGTGGCCTAGGGGTTTTGTAATTGGCATCACTGCTTTGGTGAGCAAGAAGCAAGCTGGTCTAGATTTCCTGTTCTTGATTGCTGTCAGGTCACCTCTGCTGGAACTATATTACTGTTGTTTGTTGAGTTGAAATGGGATTATTTTATTTATCCTTTTTACAGGCTTCTAGACAGTGATTGTGGGTGTATCTACATCAAACAGACTGCAGTGGTTCAAGAAGGCTACTCACCATCACCACCTCTGTGGCAACAAAAGCCAGTGACGCTGACCTCCATGAATGAATTTAAAAAAAAATGTACAATGCATGGCCCTGATTTCCCTGCTTAAAGTATTGTTTTTGGCCCAGCCTTTCCTAGCTAAGCATGGATGGATTGCTTAGGATCAGAATTGTGTATGGATCGCAAGAATATTTCAGTTTGGGCATGAATTTGAAGTTAAACAGAACATTGTCTGATCAGCATATTCTGTAAAGATTGCTTATTTTTTATGTTAGTTTTGGTGCTGCCTGATCTTTTCCTGTGATTCAAATCTAGGTTTAAAAAAATATGGTCAGACTGGCTGCAGTGAAGCTAGAAACTGCCACAGAAAATCTCTGATTGCTAAATTGTGAATCCTGAGTCTCGAGTGTAACCGTTTCCTCAGTTGAGAGGCTCATCAAGTAAAGATGCCTGAAGCAACGACTGGGCCGGAGAACAATTGTTTCCATAGTACCTCCTCCTATGTTCTGGGTTATAAAATGTTTTGTGATGGCATTTTTTTGTTGAGCATGCAAATGCTATTTAATTTTTAACGGCAGGATTCTAATGTCTTAGAAGAAAGAGGAGGTTTGGATTTGTACGGCACCATGTATAATCGAGCCTCTCTATGATTTGCTACAGTAAAAGTACTGCAGTGTTAGTGTTCTGCCAGCAAGTATCAGCTACTTTGTGTGTGCCAAGATCACAGTTATCAATGAGGCAAGAGAATGTTCAATTTGTATTTTTGGAGCATTTTTATTGCGGAAGGAGCATTTGACAGGGACTCTTGCTGCTGTTCTTTAGAACAATGGATCTTTCATGCCCAAAGTGGGTAAATTCAGTTTAATAGCTTGACTGAGCAGCACTCTGTCTGTACTGCCTCAGTGGGCTTGTTTTAGATGGTGAGCCTGAACCCTGGAAAGGGCCTCAAAAGACAAATCAAGACAAAAAACAATGTAGCCTCTATTTTCCCTTTGTCCTCCCACTTCTCCCTCAAATTTCATAACCAATACCATCTGTCATCAGCCACAAATATATTTCAGATATTTACATGTGTACCAGTTTGGCTCATTTGACTTCACTTCCATCCAAGTCAAATGAGCCA
>JAHRHZ010000024.1:31315571-31393131 GCA_024137785.1 Ginglymostoma cirratum
CATCAGAAAAATCTTTTTTCTGATGAAGGGTTTAGGCCCGAAACGTCAAGTTTTCCTGCTCCTATGATGCTGCTTGACCTGCTGTGTTCATCCAGCCCCATGCTTGTTATCTCGGATTCTCCAGCATCTGCAGTACCTTTTATCTCATTAACAACGCTGATGCTGAGGGAACCAGGGTGAGACTAAGACGAAGGTAAGCAGGCATAAGAGACCTGATAACAGCCAGAGATAGCAAGAACTGCACATGCTGGAGTCAAAGACAACATAGTGTGGAGCTGGAGAAACACAGGCCAGGCAGTGTCAGAGGAGCAGGAATGTTGACATTTCGGGATGATCTGTGTGTGAATATCCACGTGCATTAATACAAAGTCGGTCAGAACTATGAGTCAGTTGTGACACAGATTTTCCTGGTTTTGAGAGAGTGATTGCTTTACACCTTTAAAATGTTATCATCTTTTGCAATTAATTGTTAATTATTTTGCTCCCTTTTCAATGATTAACCACCGGTTTAGTTTCCTAGCCAGGGCATCAGTCTGGATTTGGGCAGAATTGCTTGGGAAGTTGTGCTTCTATCACTCAATGCTCAGTTTTCAAGGGATATTCCATTTATTCTGGAGGTGAAGGGGCTAAACTATGTTGAAGACTCCTGAAATTCTCATCTAATTTTCTGCTTTTTAGAGGTTTTGTTCCTCCCAGAGGATAGCCAGGAGGCAGGCTTAATGTTTTGTGTTGCTTCACAGGAAGTATGACCAAAGTGAGCATGAACAGTGATTAATACCCTGCATGGGGAAAGAAAGTAATTGTTTGAGAATGCTCATCTGGCCCCTGAGTTGAGATACCTCCGTGCTCCCTCCCATGAAAACCGAAAGAACTGCAGATACTGGAAATTAGAAACAAAAACAGGAATTGCTGGGAAAGCTCAGCAAGCTTGACAGCATCTGTGGAGAGAAATCAGAGTTAATGTTTTGGGTCCAGTGACCCTTCTTCAGAACTGATGGTAGCTAAGAAATGTTGGTTTTTATGCAGAAGATAGGGTGGTGGGGGGCGCTAATGAGTAAGTGATAGGTGGATATAGAACTCAGAGAGGGAAGAACAGTAGGATAGACAAAGGAGTGGGTACTGATCAGCGTAGGAGAACGAATAGCTACTAATGGGGACAATGCGATTCCTTCCGTTGTCAGTCCAGAACTTCAACCCTCTTTCCCACCATTGCCCTAGACATGCGCAAAAGCTCCTGCAGGGAACATGATATTTGGTGTGGTGTCATCTTTAAAAATTACCATTTAATTTTGTTCGTTTGGCTGCACAGTCTGTTGTCACCATGAATCTTGTCTTCTCAAGTCTTGCGGCTTTCACTAAAACTGTTTCTAAGCCTTTTCATTCTCCACTGTTTGGCTGCTGGGCATGTACAATTCATGAGTGCTTTATCTGAGTGTAACTTAATGGATACTAATGTTTTTGACACATTTTGATGAACCGCTGCAATCTGGTTGTTTTAGCAGAGGTTTTTATTGACAGTCTAAGTGATCTTGGTCTCTTTAATTCCATAAAGCAATGATGCCAACTGGCTGTTGGTCTGCATTCTTTGCTGGACTTGGGCTTTGATTTGGCCCACAACGGTGAGTATAGGAACAATGTATTCCTGGTGATAGTGAAACTATTCTGAATTTTTGAAAGCCCATTCTGACAAAATGCTGTTATGATCAGACCAGTGACTGGATGCTGTTTTCTATGCATTCGATCTTGAATAACTTTTTTTCAGCATTCCTGTGGCTGGGAATCTGTTTTTCTGTGCACATAGACAACATTCGTGCACACCAGGGATTTCCAAATCCAGAAATTAATTCTGGGAACAGTGTGGCCCACCGATTTGCATATGCGGACCCTCAGAGCGGTTGTGCAGCCGCACACCATAGGGAACACAGATTGGAAAGCCATCCTTGACTTTCCTAGCTGATGATATTGCAGTGAGTCAGGAAAATGACAGGTCGTTCGTTTCCTCTTTCACTGCCAAACCCACACTCCACTTCCTATTTCAGGGTGTGTGCAGTCAAAGCTGCAGGATAGTCGTTTGCAGCCAAGCATATCAGGTTTGACTTGGTTATGTTTTGGGAACATGTGTATGGTTTACTTATACTGGTTGTGATTACAATAGTAGCACTCCAGGCTAATTTGCTATATGTCATTGGAAAGCTACACATATCTGTGTAGCTGCTGCTTGTGGTCCTTATGTTTTGCCTTAGACCATAAGACTTAGGAGCTGAAATTAGGCCATTTGGCCCATCGAGTCTGCTCCGCTATTCAATCATGGCTGATAAGTTCCTCAACCCCATTCTCCTGCTTTCTCCCCATAACCCTTGATAATCAAGAACTTGTCTATCTTAGTCTTAAATATACTTAATGACCTGGCCTCCACAGTCTTCTGTGGCAGTGAATTCCATAGATTCACCACTCCCTGGCTGAAGAAGTTTCTCCTTATCTCTGTTCCAAAAGGTCTTCCCTTTAGTCTAAGGCTCTGCCCTCGGGTCCTAGACTCTCCTACCAATGGAAGCATCTTCCCAACATCCATTTTGTCCAGGCCATTCAGTATTCTAAAAGTTTCAATTAGATCCCCCCCTCATCCATTAACATATAACAGAAGAAACTAAAACACCATGGCATCTTTGATCGTCACTCCTAGAAATATCTTAAAAGAATTTCATAGCGAATGAACAATGATATGGAATTCTCACAGCGGCCTCTTGAACTGTGAAATTTGTGAAAGTGTAAATTAGTTAGGAACAAGTAATTAATGTTAATTAAATTTAGAATTCTTCTAAACAGTTTGCATCTGGAGTTAACATTTAAAGTTGTACCGTATTTGGGTTTATTTACAGTTCTGTCACTGAATAACAGTGCCATGAGTATGAGTACAAGGCTGGTCACTCCTCAGCCTCTGACGCTCCAGGGAAAATAGCCCCAGTATATTCAGCCTCTCCCTAGAGCTCAAACCCTCCGACCCTAGCTACCTCCTTGTAAATCTTTTCTGAACATTTTGAAGTTTCACAACACCCTTCCTATTGCAGGGAGACCAAAATTCCAATACTGACCTAACCAATGTCTTGTACAGCCACAACAGGACCTGCCAACTCCGATACTCAATGCACTGACCAATAAAGGTGAGCATACCAAATGCCGCCTTCATTATCCTGTCTACCTGTGACTCCACTTTCAAGGAACAATGAGCCTGCACTCCAAGGTTTATTAGTTCAGCAACATTCCCCAGGACCTTGCCATTAAGTGTACAAATCCTGCCCTGATTCGCCTTTGCAAAATGCAACACCTCTCATTTATCCAAATTAAACTCCATCTGCCGCTCCTTGGCCATTGGTCCATCTAATCAAGATCCCATTGTGCTGAGGTAATCTTCTTAGCTGTCCACTACTCTTCCAACTTTGGTGCCGTCTGCAAACTTACTAAGCATACCTCTTATGTTTACATCCAAATCATTTATATAAATGATGAAAAGCAGTGGACCTAGCACTGATCCTTGTGGCACACTGTTGGTCACAGGCCTCCACTTTGAAAAGCAACCCTCTATCACCACCCTCTTGCCTTTTACCTTCAATTCTGTATCCACCTATTCCGTGTGATCTAACCTTGCTAACCAGTCTACCATAAGGAATCGTGTCAAAAGCCTTACTGCATTCTATTGTCCACTGCTCTGCTCTCATCAATCCTCTTCATCACTTCTTCAGAAAACTCAATCAAGTTATTGAGACATGATTTTCCACCACAAAGCCATGTTGACTATCCCTAGTCAGTCCTAGCCTTTCCAAATCCATGTAAATCTTGTATCTCTTTTCTCCCCACACTTGAATGGCTCCCTTGTGTTATTGCCAGTTTTCTCATTCTCTATACAGCCCCCCTCTCATACACACAGGGAGCAAGGATCTCAAATCTGTTGGACAAGCTCAAGGGCTGAGGCTCCTTTGGCAGTACCTCTGGATCCCTTTACCTGTCTCACTGGTAGTCACACTCTCCTGTTCCTGACCACTGACTGAATTGTTGACCCCCCTGAAGCTAAATGAAGCAAAGTAGGACAGACCAACTGAGCACAGGTAAAAATCACAACGAACCGTCCATAACCTGGCAGCTTGTCAGACCAAGGTAAGCATTGTGTTCATGAAGTTTGGTGTTAAACTTTACTTTTTGTACTGTGGCTCTCAGTTTCTTGTGAATATGTGTTGATTAGTTGCAGCATTGTGCTCGTGGAACACTTGGCTGCTCTTGGCGTAAATTTGGATTGGATCGTTTGCTTGACATGAGTGTTAAAGTCAGCTGAAACAAAAGCAAATTGTTGTAGATACTGGAAATAAAACAGAAAATATTGGACAAACTCATCAAGTCAGGCGGTATCTGCTGAAAGAGAAACAAAGTTAACATTTTCAGGTTGATGATAAATTAAATTAGGCCAAAATATTAATGTCCTTTTTCCACAGATGTCTACAAGACCACCTGATTATTTCCAACATTTCTATTTTGATTTAAGTTTAAGTACTGCTGAAGACGTGTGACAATAAATGTTTTTTATCGTAATTTTTTGTTTTGAAACAAAAAAAATGACAAAGTTTTTGTTGCATTTAGTGAGTTATGACATAAGGAATAACTTTCACATAAACTGATTTCTTAACTGGGAAATGGAAATGCACAGTAACACTGCTGTGTGTGTGTTTTGTTCAAATCATTCCCTTGTGTAGTTGAAATTGATTTTGAGCTTTTTGTAATTCTGGTGTAATTTTAACAAGATAATGATTGGAACATTTTTCTCCATTTTTCAGTTGGAAGATGGCCATAGTCTGTTTGATTACAACGTGGGACTGAATGATATCATTCAGCTTTTGATTCGCCAGCCTACTTCGTCTACAGTGAAGAAAAAAGAGAATGAGGTTGAGCTCTCAGACAGTGACTCAGGATGTAGCTCATCACAGAGTGAATGTGACAAAACCTCTTCTAGTGAAGAAACTAGCAAGAAAAATCGTCCAGGGACATCAACACGATCATTTCTCATAGATCCAGGCTTTGGGTTGTACAAGGCAAGTTACTGTTTAACATGCAAATAATTTAACCTCAAATTTAAACACTTCAAGTATGATTCAGGGATTGGGTGCATTGCACAATTAAACAATGGTAAGTTAACTAATACTTGTTGAGGACGATCAGAACGACTGCCAAAATCTTCTGTCCTTTTAACCGCAGCACTTTTTTCAAGCTAATTGGAAATGGATGTATGTTTCCAAGGCAGGAGAAGGGACGCTACTGTTAAAGGTGGCAGTCATGTCCATCCATGCACGTACAATTGCATCCATGACATTGCGCTATTAGTGGGAAAGAAAAAGAGCTGCTTTTTTAAAACACAACCTTCTAGGTCTGTTAAGATGGTGAAGATAAAATGCAGACATCATGACATTTCTAGCATGTTTTTGCATTTTACTGAGGAAGCTTTGGCTTAATTTTGATTTCACCCTTCTGACTGAAGCAAGCTGAAGGAACTCTTCCATCATGCCCCTGTTTTTGCAATGTAGTTGCATCTAGACTAAAGAAAATATTTTCAGTCAATCTATGGGATCACCCCAAACTGGCAAATGTTAGTAAACCATTTTCTGTTTCACTGGCACAGTACTAAGTGTCGCTCCAGTTTTGCACTTGTGGTTTCAGTGCTGCACTTAGTGATGGCGTTGGTCACAAATGCAACTAGATAGAGATACGCTAAGGTTATTTGATATATCTTGTGGGAAATGGGAAGAAGGTCAAGAGTGGTGCAAGCTTTTTGATTTTGTGGATAGCGTATCATGCTAACCCTTGACTGAAAGGGTGGTGTCACATTTTCCCAGCACTGAATCCTTCACCTTGACCTTTTAGAGATTGCAAATGGGTTCACTGATGCATGTACCACTGATAAATGCCATAGTTTATGAATTGTAAGATGGGAGTTGGTTTTAAACTAAAACTTGGGCTGACATTCAAGAATGTGTTACTCATATCCTGCCATGAATTTTTCCCCATTGGATGCATGACACGAAAATGAAGCTGCAGCCACAGCTACAGAATTATAATTTGTAACTTAATTTTTTACCTTCATCTACCTTGAAATTTAAGATGTTGATTTGTTAATAATCAATCTTGGCTGGAAGGAAGAGGTGCTATGCCATGCAAAGATCTTGTAGGGGAGGAAAATATGTTAATGGTTCAAATCATTTTTTTATTCAAGAATTAGGGATGCCATAGAATTTTCTAATGTCTGAGCTATCTTTGTCAAGGGAGAAGGCACAAAGTTGGTGGGGTGTTTATTGTTTGTTTTGGCCCCTGCATTTCCAGATATACTGCCAAAAATGCAGTATCTAAACCCTTGAATGTAAGATGTTAACTTGCCAGAGATTTATTAATGATTATTTTCTCCCCTCTCCTTTTGAAACTCCAGCTTTTGCTTGGCTCTAGCTGCACTTGGACTAGGCACCCAATGCTACTTTCTCTCAAAATGACAATTCTCCACTGTTGTTTTGGATTAATGACTTGGCAGGCAATTGGAGGAATTGCAGTTGATTGGGCTTCACATACGCTTCCTATCAGGGACAATGAGAACCCCTCACTCCCCAGAATATCCCAGGACCATATAGTAGGTCACTGGACTAGAGAGGGGAGGTGATGGCTTAGTGGTATTATCACTGGACTGTTAATCCAGAGACGCAGATAATGTCCAAGGGACCTGGGTTTGAATCCTGCCATGGCAGATGGTGGAATTTGAATTCAGTAAATATCTGGAATTAAGAGTCTAAGGCTGACCAGGAATCCATTGTCGATTGTTGGAAAAAACCCATCTGGTTCCCTAATGTCCTTTTAGGGAAGGAAATTGTCATCCTTGCCTGGTCTGACCTACATGTGACTCCAGACCCACGGCAATGCAGTTGACTCTTAACTGTCCTCTGGGCAATTAGGGATGGGTAATAAATGCTGCCTAGCCAGCGACGCCCTCATCCCTTAAATAAATAAAGGAAAAAAATGGCTTTAGCTGAAGGCGAGTATGGCACAGAGGTCTGTATGATGCGATGGCGTCACGGGAACCACAGCACGTGGCAAGAATCCATTCAGAAATAGCAGTTCCTATATTTAACAGTTTGACTGCTCTATAGTTGTCACACTCCAACTTTGGGTAGAGACTGAGGCGTGCAGATTTGTGATTGGAGTGGGGAAGGAGTCTCATTTAAGATGTCATGCTACCTACCTTGGGTGTTGAAAATTACAGGCATTAGACAAGATGAAATAGAAAAAACTTGGCAAAAGTATGATGGAAATACTTCTGCATCAAGTAAGTTTTTGACAGTAAGGAATGCGTGCCAATTCAAGTTTCGTTTAATTTGTTCATGGGATGTGGGTGTTTTTGGCTAGACCAGTACTTACTGCCCATCGCAAATTACTTTAAGAACATGGAGAACTGCCTTTTTGAGCTGTTGCACTCCTTGGGGTGTTGGAGTAGAGTGTGTGTGTGTGTGTGAGAGAGAGATAGATGGATGATTGGATTACAGCATAATTCGGTTTTCATTTTAGGATAATGCATTCAGTGCTTATTTTAAAACTTCCAATTCAAAAGTGGAAATAAAAACTATTGAAGTTTTCTATGGGAATCATTCATGTTAATAACACTGTCTTTATAATGTAACATGCTTACATGAACTGCTTCCATTAGAAATGTGGATATAAGGATTAATAATGGAATAAGTTGACACGGTATTGTTTGCAAATGTTATATACCACTGTTGGATGGGCATTTCAGCCCAGGAAGTAATTGTATTAACGAAGGAAAAGGGAAATAATTGGTTCCAAGTGAGGTGTTGGGGGTGGGGGTGAGGTAAGAGAAGAGGAAGGGAGGGAATGGAAATAACTAAGAGGGTAGCACACAGAAGATCAGAGACAGGAAGACAGTCAGGATGGGCAGAAGAGTTTCTCTGTTACCCACTTGGCAGTTTCAATTTTTTTTTGTAGAAGGGTCAGTTTGAGTAGAAAATTGCATAGAAGGTGGTGAGAAGAGGACTGCTATACTGGAATTAGATTGGCTTCTTGATTGGAGGCAGGTAGCATAAACATTAGTGTGAGGTTTGGATGTGGTTATGATAGCCAGCAAGCAGAGAAAACAGTACATTTAGACTGGCCTAATACGAGGGCAACACCATCTCCAAATCAAGTTTTAAAGAACCCAAAACTTGACACTAATGATTTTTAAGCAGTTATGTGTGTGTGCAATTCTCTGTGATGAAATATGTGAATGTGTTTTGAGCCTAGTTGTGATGTTTATCATCTAATCTGGCCTGTCAAATAATTCACAGCCAGAAGCAGGCTTTTTAACCCAATAAGAGCATGCCAGTATTTGTGCTTCTGGGGGGCCCCCCCCCCCACCTGACCCTATGAACACATCATCTTGTATCTTTCATGCGAATGAGCTTCCCTATGAATGCTCTTATCCCATTTATTTCAGTGACTTCCAATGGGGGTGATGCCTCTGACATTTCTTCTGATTTCCCTGTTAGATTATGAGCGAGTGCCTGATATTTAATTTTCCTGGTTCTGGTCTCACCCACATTTTATCTTTCTACCCTCTCAAATCCTTTCATTGCTTTGAAGGCCTCTCAGGTTACATCTCAGTTTTCCTTTTGGCAAAGAAAAATGTCAGTGATAGCGGTCTACAGCACAGAAAATGGTCCTTCAATCCATTGAGTCAGTTCCAATCAAAAACAACCACCTAGCTATTCTAATCCCATTTTCTAGCACTT
Organism: Ginglymostoma cirratum; assembly: GCA_024137785.1. Taxonomy (NCBI): domain Eukaryota; kingdom Metazoa; phylum Chordata; class Chondrichthyes; order Orectolobiformes; family Ginglymostomatidae; genus Ginglymostoma; species Ginglymostoma cirratum. Next base: position 31,324,376 of record JAHRHZ010000024.1, read on the forward strand.
GGCCCATAGCCATATGTGCCTTGGCAATGCAAATGCATATCCAAATACTTCTTAAATGCTATGAGGGTTTCTGCCTCTACCACCATTACAGGCAGCGAGTTCCAGATTTCTGCCACCCTCAGGGGACTGGTTCTTCTTGTTCCCTTCACACCTCTTGCCCTTTATCTTAAGCCTGTGCCCCCAGTAATGTTTGTTCTACCTAAGCCCCTCATAATTTCTTTTTAGCTTTATTGTTAAGTACTCAAATGAGTACAGTGAAAAGATTATAAGTTCCCACTTACAGTGCCATCTTAAGTACAAAGATACCTAGATGCAGCTTCTTCAGTTACAAGATCTTAGAAAAACAGAGAAATAAAAAGTTCAGCATTGCAGAAATAAATGTTCAGAACAACTTTCAACCCAGGCCATGCTCGCACCTAGCCTCCACTCCACTCCAGATAGAGCACCAGATCATTCCAGGCTTCACCTCCAAGGTTCATGAGGCTTGGAGATCGATCTGGAACCACATTGAGACTGGGAGTCCACTGACTATTAAGCAATTCCCAGTACTCCCTACCTGCATTCACCTATCACCATCCCACCTACCTTCCCCAGCCCCACTCCTCTTCTGTCTCTGTTTATTTACCAGCTGCCTTCCCCCTCCCCATTTCTGAAGAAGGGTCCTGACATGAAACTTCAACTTTCCTGCTCCTCTGATGCTGCCTGGCCTGCTGTGTTCCTCCAGCTCCACACTTCGTTGTCTCTGACTCCAGCATCTGCAGTTCTTGCTATCTCTCCAGTCTATCCAATCTCTCTTCATAAGTAAAATTCTCCGGACCAGTGAAAATCCTGGCATATCTCTTATGTACCCTCTCCAGTGCAATCACGTCTCTCCAACAATGTAGATTCTAGAACTGCACATAGTACTCTACTCTAGCTGGTGCCTAACCAATGTTAGTTAAGGTTCCAACATAACATCCCTCCTCTTAAACTCTGTTCCTTGACCAATTAAGGCAAGTATCCCATGTGCTTTTTTAACCACTTTATCCAACTGCCTGGATGCCTTAAGGCACCATTGGACCTGCACATCAAGGTCCCTCCAATCCTTGTTGCTTCCCAGGATCCTACCATTCAATCATTTGCAGGATCCAATCATTTACGATTGGTCAAGACAAACAAGGCATCATCTCACATTTACCTAGATTGAATTTCATTTGCCATTGATCAGCCCATCTGACTAACACATCTATATCCTCTTGTAATCTAAGGCTATCCTCACAATTTATCTCCCCGACCCCACCAGTTTTCATATCATCTGCAAACTTACTGATCAACCTTCCTTCATTCAAGCCTAAATCATTTATATATACCATAAATAGCAATGGCCCCAACACTGATCTCTTTGGGACCCTCCTGAACACAGGCTTCAAGTTTCAAAGTCACCACTTGACCACTACCTTGTGCGCCTTGAACCAATTCTGTATCCAATTAGGCAAATTTCCTGGGATCCCATGGGCTCTTACATTTGCAAAGAACAAGTTTGGTTTTTCAGTTAATCTCTCAGTTCATCTAGTAAACTTTTCTTATGTCTACTTCACTAGTGTCCATGTATATCTTTATGATGTGGAATCCAGAACTATTCACAGTACTCTTAAGTGTGCTTTAACCAAGATTCTGTGCACACCTTCACTGTTATTAAATTCTTCCTTCTAGAAATGAACCCCAGTGATTTCTTTGTTTTTTAAATGATCTCTTTATTAATCTACAGTGCTATGTGGAGTGTCAGTGTGTCCTGATATACGAATATGTTCAGCCTGACTCCCTACTGCCACAATTAACTTAGGGTCTTAAGCACTCCCTCTGGGACAAGAGGATTCAGGACAGCAAGTAAAAGCTAGCAAGGTTTGACATTGGACATTTCTACATTGAGTGTCCTTAAAATGTAGAATGGACATTCAATGAGTGGAAGTTAAACCCCTGGGATTGTTAAGAAACTGTTGGACACTAGAGCAACAGGACTTAGTTTCTGCTTGAGCTAAGATGACTCAGTGGCAGTTTCTGAAAAAGTTTTTTTTTGAACGTTAAGTTGTTTGGATGAGGAGATGTGCAAAATGAAGCTGCATTGTTTTGTTAATTGGAAATTCATTTTGGTTTGCAATTTCTTTCACTGTGTTTCCTGATTTTGAGCCTAGGGAAACCTCATGAAATAGGTAGTATGACCATGTTGACAACCTCAGTATTATTTCTCTACCTTGCCTTCACGGGTGTGGCCACTGTTAAGTGCATCATCATCAATAGCAAGGAAATCTAGGGATGGACCATCAGGGCCTGGCAAACTGCACATTTCCCTGCCTTCTAACATCACTGATTCTGCCAGACTTTAGGTGCTGATTGTGAAACTTCTCCATTCCACTAGCATTTGTGCCCTTCCCTTTTTGGCTAAAATCTAGCGTTAGGCCTACAGACTGCCCAAGCCTTTCATGGTTTCATAAGCCTCTTGTCTTTTTTTTCCATTCTTTGTTTATGTTCCCTGTCCCTAATCTATTTTTGCCACCACTCACCACCACCACCTCCAACTTGAGTTGGAATTCAGTCTAGACCGAGGTCATAAAACATTATACTCAGTGCTGGTCAATAAAGGAGTACATCAATATAGTAGAGTCTGTCCTGTCCATTGTGGTTACTAGCACACCACATGTTTAAGTTAAACATACCAGTGGAAATATTTATGTAAAAAAAATTGATCCTCAAGGCAGTTTTGATTGGCTTTTATCAAGTAGTGGATTTGGACTTTGGCAAAACTGGAATGACTCCACTGGGCATCCCACAATTTCATAATGCGACTGCTTTGGCAAGATGAGTGGGCCGTTCAGCCCATCAAGCCTGTTATATCACATGTTGATATCATGGCTGATCCGATAATCCTCAACTCCACTTTTCTGACTTTTCGCCATAATTCTCGATTCCATTACTAATTAAAAATCTGTCTACCTCAGCCTTGATATACATAAAGACCCAGCCTCAACAGCTCTCTGCGGTAAATAATTCCACACATTCACTACCCACTTGGTCCTCACCTCTGTCTTAACTGTGACCCCTTATACTGAGATTATATCCTGTGGTCCTAGACTCTCCCAGAAGGGCAAACAACCTCAGCATCTGTCAACCTCCCTTAGTGTCTTATATGTTTTACTGAGGACGCCTCTCATTTGTTCTAGATTTCAACCCACTCAAAATCTTTTATCAAGACAGTCTCTCCATACCGGAGGTCAACCTGGTGAACCTTCTCTGGACAGTCTCCAATGCCACTATAATCTTTCCTTCAATGAGGAGACCAAAACCATTCACAGTATTTTATTTGTGACCTAACTAATATCTTGTATAGTTTTAGTAAGATCTCACTATTTTTACGCTCCAGTCCTTTGGGAATAAAGGCCAACATTCCATTTGGCTTGCCTGTTAAAATTGTACTTCACCTTGTAGGCATGATGACCCCAGATACCTCTGTGATGCAATCTTTCTCCATTTAATTGACATTCAGCTCCTCTATTCTTCCTGCCAAAGTACATGTTTCCACATCACATTCCATTTGCCAAGTTTTGACCATTCACTTAACCTACCTGGTTCCTTTTGGCTCAGTTGGCTGGATGGCTGGTTTGTGATGCTGAGTGATGTGAACGGTTAATTCCTGCACTAGCTGAGCTTACCATGAAGGACATTCCTTCTCGGCCTCGCCCTTCGTCTGAGGTACAGTAACCTTGGGTTAAACCACCACCAGTCATTTCTCTCTAATGAGAGAGCAGCCTTATGGTCTGGTAGGACATTAACGACTTTATCTTTTACCAATACGTACTGGTTTATGTTTCCTTTTTTTTTTGTATGCATGTGTTCTGTTGACAGTTTTCAAGTTGTCTGGGATGTTTCCAGAATCTAAGGACTTGTGGAAAATTACAACAGCGCATCCAAAATCTCTGCAGCTACTTTTCTTCCCATTTATCCTAGGATACAACCCATCTGGTCCAAGGGATATATTGGCCTTGTTTATTTTTCTCCCTGTAGTGATAGTTATTTTCTTTCCCCATTCGCTTCTTGATTGATTATTGTTTTTGGAATGCTATTGGTGCCTTCCGCTGTGAAGACTGATGTAAAATATTTAAACAACTCTTGTGCCATTTCTTGGTTCCCCAATATTTACCCATTCTCCCCAGCTTTGTTCCCTTAGAAGCTTATGTTCATTTTCACCTCCGTCTTCCTTTTAATATATTTTTAAAAAATTCTCTTGCAATTCATTTTAATATTATTTGCTACTTTGGCATCATTGCTATTTTCTCCCCCTTTTCTTTTTGATAACTTTTTTGTTGGCTTTTAAAACTCCCAGTCACTAACTTTTTTGCCTTATTGAATTTTTTTTTGTTTTAATTTGATATTGTAGTAAACTTCCTTGACTAACCATGACTCATTTATCCCTTTTCTAGGATCCTCCTTGCTCACTGGAATGTATCTGGTTCCTGAACTAGTGAACTAGTTCCTGAAATGTCCGCCATTGTTAATGAGCTGTCTTCAGCTAAACCACTTTCCCAGTCCACTCCAGCCAGTTCTGGAGAGTCTGCCCCTGTCTCATTACAATTCCCCTTGTTTAAGTTTAGCACAGTTCTTCCGACTCAAATTTCTAACTCTCTAACTGAATGCTAAATTCTAACATGTTACGGTCACTGTTTTGTATGGTACCTTTTACTCTGAAATCATTTATTAATCCTGCCTCATTGCACATTAATTTGCCCTTCCATGAATCATTTGGTTTGTTATGGAAGAGGGAATTCTGGTTGCCTTGTTTTATAGTGATTATTTGGAAATAATGAATCAGATTAACTGTCACAGTGTTCCATTTTGGTACAAATTTAGTGTTATATTAGTAAATGTACCTGCATTTAAATCTTTTGATGCGGACACTACTTGATTTTGGTTTCAGCTCTTCGAAGAACTGTGTTAAAGTTGTTTTGTAAATCAGTCCCATTTAACTTCACATTCACCTAATGCTGTCCTTTTACATTATGGAAGTTCTTTCCAATAGTATATTCCCAGTTTTAAATGGGACGCAGTACTGTTCTTTTTGTCATGCTAAAAGCAAATGAATCATCCATTTCATTTTGTAAATTGTGACAGAACCAGATATTCACCTCTCATGAGAAGCGAACTTGAATATCTCGATAGCTACTGATTTCCAATGAGGTGCAGATTCCTCAAGGAAAACAACTGATGGGAGGAAACAGCAAGTAATGAGGGTGGCTAATTCATTCTAGATTGTTACCACTTTCTGGGCAGAAAATCAGAGCGCACCTATCTGAAACCAGAAGTCAGTGAATTGTTATGCCGGTGGTATGCATGGGACCTTAGATTAGTCACATAGTTTAGAGAGAATATTGTTCACTGCATTTTACTATAGTTGTAAATAAAATTAATTTTTGTAATTTCCTACATTACAACAACGAATAGCCTTCAAAAAGGTACTTTTTGGCTGTAAAGCCATGAAACATCGGCTGCTCGCGAAAAGCAATATGTAAACGTGAATCGTTTTCTTTCTTTCTAAGAGACAGTCTGACAAAATTAGCAAGGATACTTGCAACAAATGTCACAAATGAAACCTAAATTTCTCTTGAATAATTTCAAAATACATCTTCCAACATTGAACTCCAGAAGTAAACTTCTTTAACTTCAGAAGTAATATAAATGGTGTCATGCTCATCCACTTTGTGCACAAAGGCACAAGGCAATGAATAAGACCAGGTGTGATTAGTAATAGACCCTGAGTTTCCAAGGATATTTAGGGCTGTAATAATAGAATGGAAAGATGGTGTTGAGGTAGAGGATCAGCTGTGATCCAGAATGGTGGAGCTGGTTTGATTGACCTACTTCTGCTCCTGTCTTTAGCAATTATCTTATGAATTTGGAAAGGACCCTCATAGAATAAACAATGTGTATCTTCCATTATTAAGTTATTCAACATTCAGTATGCATCCAGGGTGAAGATAACATGTAAAACTTGAAACTGCAATGTCAGAGATGTTTTGTTTCGCTCATTCTGGTCCTGCTGGAGTTATTGTGGCTGCTATTTCTAAATGCCTTGATGACCTGTTGTACAATACTGACTCTAGGATACCAAGATGATGTGTCTTAGTTTCATGAGAAGTCAAATAAGCACTGTTCACAAAGTCATGATGCCATTCCTTGGTTTTCTGCCTCTGTCTGCTACTTTCTCTTAATGTTGAGTAATGTACTATTTTCTTCAAGGTGTTGCTCACTGCAGCCAGGCATTTGCAGCCAGACTGAGTAGACTGGGATTATACTCATTGGAATTCAGAAGAATGAGGGGAGGTCTTATAGAAACATATAAGATTATGAAGGGAATAGATAAAGTGGAGGCAGGGAGGTTGTTTCCGCTAGCAGGTGAAACTAGGACTAGAGGGCATAGCCTCAAAATAAAGTGAAGCAGATGTAGTACTGAGGTCAGGAGGAACTACTTCACCCAAAGGGTTGTGAATCTGTGGAATTCCCTGCCCAGTGAAGCAGTTGAAGCTACCTCACTGAATGTTTTTAAGGCAAGGCTAGATACATTTTTGAAAGGTAAAGGAATTAAGGGTTATGGTGAGTGGGCGGGTAAGTGGAGCTGAGTCTCAAAGATCAGTCATGATCTTATTAAATGGCAGGGCAGGCTTGAGGGGCCAGATGGCCTACTCCTGCTCCTAGTTCTTATGTTCTTATTTTGCAGCACCTGGGCAATAATTTTGCCATAAGTACAGTAACTACTGGATAAACTCAGCAGATCTGGCAGCATCATTGGAGAAAGAAACAGAGTTAATATTTTGAGTCCAATATGATGATTCTTCTTGAAGGTAGGCCAGCATTTATTGCCCACCTGTAAGGCTCCACTGGATTTGTGGTCATCATTAAACTCCTAATTCCTGATTTCTTTTTTACAGTAATCATTAGACTCTTATTTCCAGATTTCACCTTATTGAATTCAAATGCTGCTATCTACCAAGATTCCCCAGAACATTACCAAGATCACTAGATTAATAGTCTAATATTAATGAATGCTAGGTCATCGCATGCCTAATTGAGGTTAATCAAAGAAATTGAATTGTAACTAATTTTTGCTAACTTGTAATGTAGTCAGGTGATTTCAGGTTTCTGCAGTGATATGATTATTTTTGTTTATCAAAAATCACCAGTTAGGCCTTGTTGTGCTGTACACTTTTGAAGTCTGCTTTATAATTTTGCAGGTTCAGTCATGCAATTTTTTTGTGGATCCTTTTTCAGGCCATGATCCGTTGTGAGCTCATCGGTTTGAATTTTAATTTTAGAAAACAACTGTATTGCTGACTAAATTGCTCATGAAGAACCCATTTATTGCAGTCTATCCGCAACAAGCGTCCCATTGTCTAAGTACTGTACCAAAAAATTAAGGTGGCAAAGCTGCTTTTACAGTAATCCTCTGCCCAGTGAATCTGCCAAAGAAAGAATTTGCATCTTATGAACCAAATTAATTGAGACACCCTTGAGGCTTAATGCATTAACTAATCAAATATCCCATTGATTTATTGAGCTTTTCATATCTCTACATGCTTTAGCTGTGAGGGTGAATATACCACCAGGCCTAACTTATTGGAAAAGATAATGAAAAGACCTGCCCACTGGCAATTGTGTCTCTCATCCCTGATGCATTTATATGCTACCTGGATGTCAAGGGCAATTATTTTCCTATTGCCTCTTGAGTTCACCTATTTTGTCCATTTTTGGAACAGGGTTGTAACGTAGTCATGAAGTTAGCAGCTTTGTGTAACCCAAACCGAGCAGGTTGTGGCTGTCTAAGTGCAGCTTGGTAGTGTTGTGTCATCACTTTTTATCACTTTACTGAGGCAGAGTAGACTGATGAGGTGGTAATTGGTGTGATTGGATTTGTCCTGCCGTTTTTGGATATGGTAATTTTCTGTATTGTCGACTGAATGCCAGTGTTGGGACTGCACTGAATTGGCCAGGTTAGGGGCTCAGTTGGTTCTGGAACACAAGTCTTCAGCACCACTGATGACACTCTCAGCATTTGCTGCATCCAGTTTTGTCAGCTACTTCTTGATATCATGTAGAGCAAATTGAGTTGGCTGAAATCTGGCATCTCTGTTGGCAGAGACCAAATGGATCATTTACTTGACATTTCTGCCTGAAGATCACTACAACTACTTCAATCTTAACTTTTGCACTAATGAGCTAGGATCTGCCATCGTCGATGGGAGGGGCTTTGTTTTTATTTGATATGCATGTGGGACATGAGCATCACTGGCTGGGCCAGCATTTATTACTCATCCTTAGTTGCCATTCAGAAGGTGATGGTGAGCTGCCACCTTGAACTGCTGCAGTCCATGTACCCATGCAGCTCTCTCTCATTTTGTTAGATATTCAGTTGTCCACAATCATTCACTACCAACTGCAGAAGGCTGCATTCAGAGCTTTGCCATGTTCTCAGTGTTCTGGGATTGGTGATTTCTACCTGTAGAGTGCCACTTCTGCTGTTAAGCATGTAGTCCATGTGCAGAGAGGTCCCTTTTTCTCCCCCAGAAGTGGCAAATGAGCACAAATTGGATCTGGGGTTTGAACACTGAATATATTTTGATTTTCAACTGACTTAGTTAATATAATCTTTAAAAGAACAATGTATTTATCCACATCCTAGCTAGTGCATGGTATTAGTTGGCTTATTTAAGTACAGTGTGATTTAACAAGATCCACGATTATTTCAATCAAAAATAATTTGATAGTATAATTCCACAATGAAAATTTGATCAGTTGATGGATCTTGATTAACGTAGAATGAGGAATGCCTTTCAAGCTTATCTTAGAAACTGTACAGCGTCAGCTTGGAAAGTCAACTATTTTTTGAAGGCAGTTCCTTTGCTCCAAAGCTTAACTGAGATTGATTTTTCCTCCTTTATTGCTTAACTTTTAGGAAGATTAATAATCTGCTGTTTTGAATACATCATTATTCATAGCGTGGTCTCTCTTATCTATTCGAAATGGAACCCAATATTTCACTTGTTAACTGCTCTCTGCCTATACAGTTTCGACTGTTACACTGTTCGTTCATTTTGTTGTTTTAACCTGATGTAATTAAAAGCTCTTGTGATACTGTTGGTAATAGTGATACCAAATTAGGTACGAAACTGAGTTAAGCAATATTTGATTTTTTTCATATGGGATACTATATTCAAAACTATTAGGTGTACCTTGTGGAATTATGCCACATTTTAATGTTAACCACAACTTTTATAAACATTTTAAGATTTTTGCCTTAATAGACATTTTTTACAGAACTTTGCTGTACTTTAAGTCATATTTGTATTAATTGTTAACTGCAATTCATGACCAACTTTATGAATTGATAAGTAATATTATTGAGCTCAACCAAATATGAAGATAACTCAGTAATCCTCAATATTGACTATGTTCTAACAAGGATATTAGAGTCTATAGAGTGAAACCACATTGTAAGTGGACCGCTTAAACAAGAAAGTTCCTATGTTTAAGAGCCAAGATGGCCGTGGCAGAGTAAGCAGTGTTCAGGTTCCTGTGGCCTGGTTTGTCCTGCTCGTGTGCAATTTTCTTTTTTTCATTTTCCTTCTACCCCTCCTTTTCTACCTCAAACTTGCGTTATAAAGAGAGCACTTCAGCAGGAGGCAGCTTCAATGGGCTCTGAAACAGTGGTGGCGTTTTTAGAGACAGCGTGGCTACAGAGTCGGTCGGTCGGTTGACCTGTGATGCCTGGAGCGGGTCTCTAGTTTCTGTGTGGTGTTGGCCCCTGAACAGTGGTATGACGAGGAATGGGAAGCCTGGAGCAGGAAGCATGCTCGGTGGCATAGTGTGAGCTGGCGTAGCCCGGAACGGGACTCTTTCTGCGGCATGGTTTGGACGGGGAAACCTAGAGTGGGACACTGTCTGTGGCATGGCATGAGCTGGAAAGCGCAGAGCGGGTCTCTAGTGGTGGTATCCTGTAGCAGTGGAGAAGGAAATGTTGGACTGTCTTTAAGCTATCTTTGTTTATTTAATTCTGTGAATGCTGCTTGTGTACAAGAATTGTACACACTTTTCACGGTATTTTGTATTGAATACATGTGACAATAAAGGATACTTAATTCAATAGCTCGCAAAACGAGTATTAAATAAAGATTTACATATTTTGGAAGTCATGTGATCCCACTGTATATAGTAATTTATAGTGTGTTGATTCATGTTAGAACAGGCTTTCACTGTATTGAGAGTGTGTGTAACATGGTTGGTGCTTAGTGTTTTGAGAGATTCTATAGAAACAGTCTTAACTATACCTATTCTTATATATCAAATTCACCAGTAATTTTTTGATTCACACATGGAACATGAGTTTCAGATTATTTCCCTTTTACTCCTGTATTAGTGACGTCACCATTGTTAATCCTGTTGTGTGTGTGCCATTGCATGCGAAGGAAATAGAATATCACGAATAAACCATTCTAAATTCAGAACTACTGTCACCTTAAAGAGTGAAAGAAAGAAGAAAATTCCCATGGCAGGTAGCTGAATCTAAGTATAATTTTTATGCTTTTTAGATTTCCCAAGCCTGTCGCCTGAGTTCCTTTATTAGAGCTTTTGGATGTAGTTATGGTTTGTTCCCAAATCTGCAAAGAATTCCTTCATTGTTTGTTAATTCTGGTATAATTGGTACAGTGGTGTGTACGTTGCACATTAGTAATATGGAATAATTGACAGTTGTACTGAGCCTAAACTAAAAGCAATTTTTTTGAATGTGGAGTTGTACATTATGTCAGTAGTGTATACGTTATGTTGGCAGTGCACCATCTACAGCATACACTGCAGGTCCACAGCACCTTCCATTTGCAATCACTTCCATCTAGAAGAACAAGGGCAGCAGATGCATGGGAACACCACCACCTGCAAGTTCCCCTGCAAACAGCACACCATCCTCTCTTGGAAATATATTGCTCATTTTTCACTGTTGTTGGATCAGAATCCAGAAGATCCCTTCCTAACATTATGGACATCCCTGCAGCAAATGGATTCAACAAATTCAAGGGTGTAATTAGGGATGGGCTGTAAGTGCTGGTCTAGCCAATGAAATGCACACCAGTATTTCCCTTTTCTCTTTTGATGTGAATGATGGGTTAAGTGCCCACATCTTTTTCTGTGCTGTAATTTAAAAGAATTTTGATAGGTTGAACCAAGATCGAACTAAATGCAAAGCCTCAACCTAAAACTGTAATTTCATGCATAATAATCCCCAAATGGATGCACAGAGTTTAAAAAACACAGCTTCACTTTGGAACTGGTTGTACTGTACTTGTTACTGGAGTGCTTGATGGCTGAGTGCCAAAACTGAAAGAAATTACCTTTCCCGGTACTGTATTCCCTTTTCTTAATCACAAGTTCAAACACCTCCTTGTGTTTGAAAACAAAAACACAAGCTGGGAAAACTGAGTGCAGCATACGCCTGTGATCTGTGTCTGATCGCAGAGAACTGTAACATATTGTTGTTTTGACATCCCCATTTCTGTTATTTTGAAAATAAAACACAGGTAGAGTTTCTGTTTAAGATAAAATCATCAATTCTGGCCTATAATTGATACCACTTTGTGTTCCATCCCTACGCCTTTCTGAGTTTCTTTTCAACCATATTTACATATCATTGAATATAAAATCAACCTTGAAGAAGTGCAGTTATGCAGTCTATTATAGTAAAGAAAACTATAACTTTAAAAATATATAAAGTACTCTGTACAGTGAACAGTGGTTACTTTGTAAAAATAAAAGTTTGATTTAATGCAGGCAAAAATGCATTTGTCCCCAAAAATTTAAGCATTTTAGAGCACCATCAGTAATCTGATTTTAAAATGACTGAAAATAAACTGTTTTAAAAAGAAATGCATATCAGTTTCTACTTAGATTGCGGTAAGGTATTCTGTTCTTTTAGTTTTTTTTTAAATTGTAAGGACACTCGGCCTTCCAAAATGTCTGTTCATGTCCGTGCATTAAAAACATCTAGTTTAATTTTTGGAGCTACCTTGAAGGCTTAAACATAAGGGCAGTCTACGGAGATTCCCAGTGATAGTTCAGTTTACGGACACAGCCAGTTTTGAGGACAGTTTTATTTAAATGGCTATATTTTTAAAATTATCAGTAAAGGCTGCAGAAATTTGAGTCACACTGCGTGCACTTTTGCACTTAATATGATGCTGGGAAGGAAAAATGCAATGGAGCTGAAATTCCATGCTGCTTTTCTTTATAGCTGTATTTGTTTATGCAATTCAACTAATTATTTCTGAAAATGTTTCCTTGAACAAACTAAAACTATATAACAAACTATAAACAATGCTCCGATAACAAGGTGTGGAGCTGGATGAACACAGCAGGCCAGGCTGCATCAGAGGAGCAGGAAAGCTGACGTTTCGGGTGCGGACCCCTCATCAGAAAACAATGCTCAAACCTGTATTTCCTGTTCCATAGCAGACTATTACATTTGACTGTCCCAAAATGTAACTTTCAATTATCTAGAATTTCCTCTTAGATGAAAGAGATTTGAGGAAGTACCAAACAAAATCGTCTAGGTATTTTTAAGCAACTTAGTTGGATGTGTTATGGCACACCTACAAGAAAGGTGGGATTTGAACCCAGGCCTCCAGACCCAGAGGTAGAGACACTACTACAGTGTCAAAAGAGCCAGTATCAAATTGGTCTATGTTGACTTTGTTTACAATAGTTTGTTCAATGCCTTCTAACACGTATGATTATGACCTATGAAACCAATGTTATTTCGTTTAAAAACAACAAATCAAAGTCAACAATTTCAATATTGTGCTTGTGTTTCTGTCTGTCTTTAAGGTTAAATTAGTAAATTACTGGATGTTTGTTCACAATGAGACCTTTAAAACATGGGAATAAGTAAAGAGAGCAGAAATGATGGACAGAATCATGTTAGTCTCAAAAAAAGCAAAGTGTGATGGGGCAAAAAAGGGGAGGGACTTCTGCTGGGGTGGGTTGGGTTTTCTCACACATTTATATTCTTCTCTAATCATCTTACATTCATGGGCAGGTAATCGTTAAAGTTAATGGTCAGGCAAGCAGCAGGTTCTCCTACTGCCGGGACTTTCCAAGCTCCAATTTCCTGTCACCTTATTTAAAGCACACCCGGATAGCATGTCTCTCTTTGCGAGCCAGGTGTGCTGTTCAATTCTGCTCTTCACCTCTATCCAACCCGAGAGATGTCAGAGATTTGGGGGGAAAAGCAGTGCCGTAGTTCAGTGATGCCTTGCTAGAGAGTCTCCTAATGGCTGTCCAGGAAAGCTTTACTCTACTCCAGGGATAGAGAAGGGCAGCTACCCTGACTGGTGAAGGCAGCCTTAGCAGAGGTGATTGTGAGATCAGTGTCTGGGGGGCAGCTCAAAAAAACCTGAGATAACAAAGTGTAGAGCTGGCTGAACACAGCAGACCAAGCAGCATTAGAGGAACAGGACCCATTTCTGAGGAAGGGTCTAGACCTGAAATGTCAGCTTTCCTGCTCCTCTGATGCTGCTTTGCCTGCTGTGTTCATCCAGCTCTACACCTTGTTATCTCAGATTCTCCTGCATCTGCAGTTCCTACTATCTCAAAAGAACCTGGCTGCTTTGCTGCAAGGTGGGTGGTGAGGGGTGAATGACCTACTTTGTTCTGCCAGGGTGTATCACTGAATACTCAATGCTTCATGCCCTAATGAGTGTGAGTCAGCATTGCAAGGTTGTTACGACGTAAAAGTGTCGCCGAAAAGACTGGGCCGTGTGCACATTTCCATCGGATCAGGGAAATATCAGTGTCTTGTCACATTATTGCAACTAGCAATGTAGCACTCCTTGTACTACAGTGCTACTGACTATCACACATCAACCATGGTTTGCAGTTAAAACAGAAAACATTCAGCAGCTCATATATCATCAATTCACGGACCTTTCATCACAACTAGATGAACATGCACCACTAAACGCCTTTCACTAAATACTTACATGGGGCGACTACAGATCTCCAAAAGGTGGCTTTGGGATGAATACTTCACAGGAATATCAGGCACCCATCTTTTAATGTTTTTAAACATTAGACCCCTCTCTGTATCTTACATTGCAGACAAAATTCAGAGGCACCCATGTTGATGTCTCTTAATTGTTCAGTTCCTCTGGAGAAGACAACCAGGGGAAATGTGCATAGACAGATGTGTGAGGAAGTCTGACACAAGGCTTCTTACCCTCTTCATGGAGCAAGCAACTGAACTCTGAACTCCCAGGAGAGGAAGGGAAAGGTGCCTGTGTCAAAGGGAACATTGGATATTTACAGCCTTGTAGTGAAGAAGTCTTCAAGCAGCTACTTCCAGGTGCACATCAAACACTAATGTCTTGATAAAATATTGAGTAAAGCTGGCAGCTCGCAACAATAATACATAATTATTTTCTTATAGAGCCTTCAGATTCTATTCCTAAACCAAGGCAAAAAACAGAAGAGCCCTGGCCTCAATGCCGTTCTCTACCAGCATCTGGAGCACACCTTTCAGGAGGCACAGTTATGAATCACAAAGGATGGGAGGTTGCAGCCTTGTGGTCATATCACTGGATAGTAATCCAGCTCCCCAGGCTCATATTTCTGGGAACTTGGGATGGAATCCCACCATGGGAAATGATGAAATTTGAATTCAGTAAAAATCTGGGCTTTAGAGAAAAGCTGGTCCAATGGCAACCCATGAATTGTTGCAAAGACCCATCTAATTCACCAATGACCTTCAGGGGAGCAAAACTTTCCACCCTCACCTGGTTTGGCCTAGATGTAGACTAAACTAAAAGGTTGACTCTCAACTGTCTTCTAAAAAGGCCTAGGTCAGCTCAAAGGCAGTTAACATGGGCAAAATATACTGGCCTTGCTGGTGACACCCACATCCCATACAAGAATGAGGAAAGTACAGTCAAGGTCTTCCTCCACACACGTCACTGGTGCAGAGATTTTCACCTTAGCAGGAAGTGTGTCTGGAGTGGTCTTGGGGTCACGTTCTGGTGAGCAAAGCACTGATGGAGTGGATGTGGGGTTGGCGTCGGCAGAGCGTGTGGAGAAGAGCTTCCTGATAATTCCATTACAAACAGTGAACCTCCACACTAGCCCATTGGTCAATCAACAGAGATGTGTAGGCCTGCATGGGACAATCTGGTAGAAGTGCCAACAATCTCACATTAACTGGGTGAAAGGAAGAGACATTTGGTCTGATCTTATTGCTCTGACATGAAAGCACCTGGCTTGATTTGTGGACAGGCTGGCGCTGCCATGGAGAGACAGGTCCTGCAGAGAAATCCATGTACAGAGACCTTTGCTCCACCTCTCAGGCCACAGATGAACTCATTTGCTATCTAGTAGAAAGACAGGGGCAGTCATGGCAGTTTAATTTCCTTTCGCTTACCCTGGCCCTTGCAGGAAGTAAGTATGTGCCATTGCACATTGACAGAGAGGAGGAATAATAGTGAGGTATCCAGGGATTGTCATCTCGGAACAGTCCAATGGCTCCCTGTTTGGGAAGGGACATTCGAGAAAGCAGTTGTGCAGTATGTAAGTGTTCTGACTGATTCCTGGATAATGAGTATATATCAATGTAGCCTGCAGTGACTGATAAGCAGGATATTGGCGAAGTGAAGTTGCCTCCCATTCAGGAATCTGGCTGGATGAGGCCATGGTGCTCTGAGCACCATCTGGATATATTAGTCCATCCTTTGCACCTGAGAAAACGCGACATGGCCAGAACTCCAACCGCTCAGATACCCTATTTGTCCATTGTTCCTCCCTTCCTCCTCCTCTTAATTTTAGTGGTACTGCAGCTGGATCAAGTTGGTTAAACGTCTGGCAGGGAAGTACTGATAGGAACATGTGAAATAGGAGCAGATGTGGAGGTCACCTGATCCTTCAACCCTGTTCCATCATTCAGTCAAATCATGGCTGCTCTTTGTTTGAAATTATATTCTCTCTTCTACCCCTGATAACCTTTGATTCCCTTTTGCCTATGAAGAATCTACCTATATTCACCTTGAAATTAATGACCTGGTCTCCACTGCCTTCTACCTTCCAAAGTCCAAGGAGAAAATGTTCTTCTCACCTTTGTCCTAAAAGGGCAGTCACAGAGTCATAGAGATATACAGCACAGAAACAGACTCATCAGTCCAACTCGTCCGTGCCAACCAGATATCCTGTTTAAATCTAGTCCCATTTGCCAGCATTTGGCCCATATCCCTCTAAACCATTCCTATTCATATACCCATTGGATGCCTTTTAAATGTTGTAATTGTACCTGCCTCCACCACCTCCTCTGGCAGTTCATTCCATACTCGCACCATTCTCTGAGTGAAAACGTTGCCCCTTAGATCCCTTTTATAATTCCCCCCCCCCCCTTAAACCTATGCCCTCTAGTTTTAGACTCACCCACCCCAGGGAAAAGACCTTGCCTACTTACCCTATCCATGCCCTAATGATTTTATAAACGCCTGTAAGGCCCCTCAGCTTCCGAAACTCCAGGCAGAATAGCCCCAGCCTATTCGGCCTCTCCCTATAGCAAATCATTGATTTTTATACACTGTACCTTTGTTCAGAACTCACCCTCGAGAATAAGTATCCTTGCCATGTCCATCTTGTCAAAACTATTCAGGATCTTGTAAATTTCAAACAAATCACCCCTCACTCATCTCAACCCTAGTCGAAACAATCTCAGCCTGTCCAATCTTTCCTCGTTAGAAAACATACTCATTCAAGGTAACAATCCAGTAAACCTCATCTGAACTACCTTGAAAATATTTATATCCTTCCTTTAATGAGGAGACCACACATGTGAGGTCTCGCCAATGCTTGTATAATTGAAGCAAAATCCTTACTTGCTTGTTCAGTTCCTCTCATAATAAAGGATAGCACTCCAATAGCCCCCTTAATCACTTGCTGGACCTACATACTGACTTTAAGACCGATGAGAATTATTTTCTCTGAGGGTTGTATAATTTTGGAACTCTGCTTTAGAGCACCTAGATCCCTCTGCATCTCAGAATTCTGCAGTAATTCTCCCTTTAAGTAATACTAATTTTTTAATTCTGTAATTAAAGTTGCGTGATTCATTTCCCCACACACACACACATCTGTGTGTACCTATATCATGTTTAGAGTTGGATTTTAAAATAGTGGCATGTAGTTATTGATAATTTGTATGAAGGGTACTTTTTTTGGGAAAAAAAACTAAGGTCCAGAACAGTGAGCTCATCCAGAATATGTCTGACAGCAGGTGACTGAACCCCTGCAGTTTAAGCGCAATAGTTTTTTTTTTATTTAAACTACTTTTCTAATCAACCTATTCAGGTATGTTATTACACATCTCTGGAACAGATGGTACTTGTAACTTGTCTTGGGGTAGAGCCATTACCAATTGCATCACAAATGTGGGGTTTGTAACCCTCGGTTCGGAATCATCCAGAAATGTTTTCTAATTTGGAAAGCCTAGAGAATGAACTTTTTATGGCAGTTCTGCGGAGACCTGACTGGGGTCAGAAGCAAGTTTTAGTTTTTTCACCTTACAAGAGCATATGACAGTTCAGAAACAAAATCCAGTCACCTCAGTAGAAAAAAATAGTTTGTTGAGCTGCTAAGACAATTTCATTTAGAAATCTGTGAATCTTTAGGACAGAGATAGCTTAGACACTCAGAATTGTAGAAAAGTACATTATCAGCAGATTTGTAAAAGACTCATCAAATTGTCTTCACAGTCCACAGAATGTTAAGTAGAACCCTAAGGAGTTGGGAGACTTTAATCCCTGTAACAGAGTGTTGGCAAACAGGTTAAAACTTTTTGTTTTGCAGTGTGTCTTAAAACTTTTATTTTTTGTTTTGTGTAATAAACTCTTGTTCTGTTGTTAAAGAAATTCTGCTGGCTTGTGTTACTGTTTCAAGATACTTGGTCTCTGACCTACTCCTGTAGCCACTATATGACTACCGCAATTCAGTTTCTCGTCAATGGTAACTCATGGGATGATAGTGTGCATATTTTTGTCATCTTGATCTTTCCTTTGTGCTAATTGCAAAATGCATGAAAATCAATCTGCCACTTGGACTTCATTATCTCCTGTGGTAGAGCCCTACAATCTTGGATCAGCCTCATCCCAAATCCGAAATTTCAGGTGCAGGGGCTTGTGAATGTTTGCATGTGCATGAATGCTTGAACAATGGTATTTTCGAGTTTGTGGCGGCACCCTGACTCAGTGGTTAGCACTGTCGCGTCACAGTGCCAGGGACCCAGGTTTGATTCCACCCTTGGGCGACTGTCTGTCTGGAGATTGCACATACTCCATGTGTCTGTGTAGGTTTCCCCCGCGCGCTCTGGTTTCCTCCCACAGTTGAAAGATGTGCAGATTAGGTGGATTAACCATGCTAAATTGCCCTCAGTGTCCAAGGATGAGTAGGCTAGACGTGTTAACCATGGGAAGTGCAGGGTTACAGGGATAGGGTGGGTTTGGATGGGGTGCTCTTCAGAAGGTCGATGTGGACTTGTTGAGCCAAATGGCCTGTTCCCACATCGTAGGGATTCTGTGAACATCCGTGAACTATTATGATTCCTACAGTCAATATGTTTGCGACCTATTTTCATTTGTGACCCCTTTTCAGGCTTGTTGGCATCAGTCAGTGTGGTTGCTTTACTTGGGCATACTTGTGGGTCCAGTCAGCTGTCACACATTACGCTGTAAGCATCTAACCACAACAAGCAAGAGTGACTGTGACTGAGAGTTCTCAATAGCTGGTTGACCCCCAGACAGTCTTCGTCCTGTCACTGAGCATTTTCACAAAAAAAAACACCTTGCTTGTGAAGGAGCCACATTATTAAAGATGTTTTTACTCATTGGAGCTTGGACGAAGAAATCCACCCTGACAGTACACGCTTCATATACTTGGTTGGGTTTGTGAACACACATGTATTATGTTTTCACCTAACCTAATTCCAATGGGTTGGAATGTTGATAAATATTTGTAGCATGTTGAGGAGTGCCGAAGAGGTGTCTGACCATGAGGTTGGGAAAGTCAACATGCTTGAAAGGTTCTGAGAAACTAACACAAAACTTAAACTTGTGGTCAGGATTTGGAAATTTCACCTTGTGGCCTATTTAAGTTTTCAGGCTGCCCTTGTTAAATCTCTGGCAGGTCAGGAATGTTCTACTCAACTTGTCAGGAGAAGCATTCCGTGATGAGATTGTTACGGAGGCATAGCAGATAACTTATGTGAGCTTCTTATCTATTTGACATTCATCACCTTGTTAGCATGGTAATTTTCTGTTCACCTGGTGGATTCTGGTTAAGTTTCGCAATAAGATCTATTGTTTCTTTATGTACATTGCTGGCAAGCTGCCTTACCCCTCTTCTTTGAGTCTGT
This sequence comes from Ginglymostoma cirratum, assembly GCA_024137785.1. Lineage (NCBI taxonomy): Eukaryota > Metazoa > Chordata > Chondrichthyes > Orectolobiformes > Ginglymostomatidae > Ginglymostoma > Ginglymostoma cirratum. The sequence continues at coordinate 31,343,844 of JAHRHZ010000024.1, forward strand.
TTGTTCCCACTCCTCCTGTTTACAGGCCAATATTGAGAGGAATGCAATCAAGAAAGGCAACTGGCTTGATCAGACGGATCATTTGTTCCCCTGTTCTCCCCTCTGTTGATGGGGCTCTTCTCTTGCTCTTTCCTTTGGCCTTGCATTCTTTTTGTAATGAAAGATTGTTATCCACGGGAAAATAAAATGCACTGAATAAGTTACCATAGTAACATATTGGCTTGTTTATCATGTGTTCATCTGTCCAAAAGCGCATCAGCAGCACTATTTTAGAGAAAACACCTCCATTCAAGCTGTTGCCAAATTATATGCAAGTATGGAAATTCCTACAAGTTCAATATAGTGTACATTCAGACATTGTTTTTCGCTTTTTAAACAACTAAAGTAACATAAGCAATTTTGATAAAATATACGTAATTATTTTTGCATTATCTCAACTTGAATTAGAACTTCGAATTAAACAACTTTGAAGTAAGCAAGGGTTGTAGCACTCATTTGAGAAAAGCTCTAACAATATTGATTTCTATTTGGCCAAACGTAGCAGGCTTCTCTTATGAGGGTTATTTCTGAGAAGTCCTATGGTTAATCATTAACAGCTTATATTACTTGGTAATATTATGCCTACAGGTAGCCTTTATCTTTTGATCACAGTACTCAATATCCATGTACATGCTTTTTCAGTGTTTATTCCATAGCACTTGTTGTACTGTTGGACTACTTGCCCAGCATCTGGGTCTGAGTTTCATGTATCACCAGTAGACATGTTTTTGCTGTTTAGGGTAGGTGTTGGTAGAGCTCCCACTGTGAACTGTTGAGCCTGCCTTAGTGTGTTATGACTGTGGGGCAAGCTTGCTTGGAGTAATACACACATACATGTATGCACATGTAAATTCACACGTAAATGCACGCACACGCAAGCGTGCACAAATGCACAAACACACAGACACATAAAAACACATTGCACTCCCAGAAACAGGTGCACATGCACACATGCGTGCACATCAGATGCTGACCTGAGTAATGGATCAGTCAGCCTCAGGTTGAATATTGGCTAAGCATGTCTCAGCCACTTATGTGCAGCAGACCTTGTGTGGAGAATTTAACTTTTGTACTCTCTGTAACTTGCCAAATGCCAGTGGAAATTTTAAATGTTGTTACCTTGTTCCGTGTATTTGTTGTACCTCCCCGAATATTCTACTCTTTGAAATATACTTCCTTTCAAAGCACAGTAGAGGGGATGGGCAGTGAGGAATTGACGCATTCAACATTCTCTTGAACCGATTGGATTGTCCGATCTGTCCTTATTATTTGTTTGTTCTTCTCCTGTATTAGTAGCTGCCTGTTTTCAGCAAGTGGGAAAAGGTTCATTGTCCAGTACTTAATTTAAAGAATAGAAGAACAACAAATTGTCCAAACATACAATAGTTTGTTGAAAGTATTTAGGTGCTCCCCAGAAACTCTTTTGCTAAAGGCACTGCCCAATGTAACACTAACCTGTGCAGACTAAAAAGTTCTAGGTTTTCGTCCTAATATTTGCGGATCTCCTTTGGAACAGAGATTTGGGATAAGCAATATTTTCTCCATCTCAATCATAAGGAGAAGCAAAAATTCAATCTGAGTTTCTCATCTGTTGACCCCTGGTAGTAAATAGTCATTCATCGTTATTTGAACATGGGATTTAAGTTGGCATGTAACCTGTTGACTGTTACCACTTTGGTTCACATGAAGGGCAAGAATTAGTGAGAGGTACTGGTGGGATGTGCTTGCATACTATGCTGAGTGAGCCCTTTTAGGAAAGTAGGGAGAAGTGTCACTGAGTCGGAGAGGGGAGTGTTAATTGCAATATGAGTCCATTCTTGGATACAAGAATTTCAAATTTACAATATCTATTCCTGCAATTGGTGGCCATATAATTATTGTTTTCACATTTCCCATGCAGACATTTGGCGTAATTCAGAGAACCATTACAGATCTGGATGGTTTTGGTTAGTACTTCCAAGGAGCCTTTTTGGAGTCCAGTATGTTGGAAGGATATTTACGCCAGTTTTGTTAAGGAGAAAAGATTGGAAAGAACGTAAAAACAAGACCAATTTCTGTCATTTCCAAAGATTGAATGGAAACGTATCGTTCTTGATGTAACTTTAACAGTTTTATTTTCCACACAGATCTCTGGATTAAGATAATTAGGGTTTTGTTCCTTGTTTAAAAATACAATAAATAATCAACTTTAAAATGTAACTCCTTCATATTATTATGGATTGTGGATATTTCAGCTTTTTCCCCTCCAAGGCAGACACCATCCTGATTTGAAGCTGAATCGCCATTCCTTCACTTTTGCTGGGTCAAAATCCTGGCACTCCTTTCCTGATAGCACTTTGGGTATCCCTATGCATCAAGGACTGCAGCAGTTGAAGAAGGCAGTTCATCACCACCTTCTCTAAGGCTGTGGGTGATGTGTAACAAACACTACCTTATCTAGTAGTGCCAACATCCTATGAACAAATACTAAAATTCGTACAAACTTGCTCATCGTAGCTCATCCTCAACATATATAAGAAGAACATGCATTGAAAAGAAGTGAAGATGCAAAAGGCTGCCTGTTAAGGGATTTCCTGCCATACAGAATGAATATTCATGGCTCGGATCTGCACCAAAACAGTTCTGCTCACAAGTTCTGAATGTGCAGTGCTACTTTGGTTTTACTCTTTAAAAGAAAAGTCAGCAACAGTAAGGTCCAGTGGCTAAAAGCAAGGAATTATACAGTTCCAGGAGATCTCCATAAGATTTCCTCAGGATAAATGTTTTCTAATTGACCTGTTTGGTGACATCATTATATAGCTGCTGGAGTAGGTGGGACTTGAACCTAGACATCCTCGCTCAGGTAGGGGTAACACCATAGAACTATAAGATCCCCAGCCCCTCAATGTAGTGCCCTGGGCCCAACCTTCGTCAGCTGCTTCATCAGTAATTTATCCTCCATCATTAGGTCAGAAGTGGGGATGTGCAATTGTCAGCAAAGTTCGGCACAATTAGTGAGTAGCAAGTGCTAGGTACAGGCCATCCCCAACAAGTGAGAAAACAAATTTTACACCTTGACTTTCAACAATATTACCAGGTTGGATTTCCCATTACCTACATCCTGGTGGCTGTCATTGACCAGAAGGGGAACTGGACCAGCCATATACATACTATGTACATGAACAATTCAGAGGCTGGGAATCCCGCAGGAAATAAGTCAACCCCTGACTCCCCAAAGCTTGTTCTCTACCTTTAAGGCACCAGTCAGGAGTGTGTGGAATACTCCATACTTGCCTGGATGATTTCAGCACTAACAACACTCAAGAAGCTTGATAGAATCCAGAACAACCACAAGCATTCACTCCCTTCACCACTAGCACTCAATAGCAACAGTGTGCCCTAACTCCAAGTTGCACTACGGAGATTCGCCAGGGCTCCTTCGAAAGCACCTTCCAAACCCTGTACCTGCCTCATCTAAAAGGACAAGAGCAGTATAACAACAGCACTACCTACAAGTTCCCCTTTAAGCCACATACCATCCTGACATTGAACTGTATCGCAGTTCCTTCATGTCATTGGGTCGTAATCCTGGGTCAGTCTCCCTAATACCACTGTGGGTGTCCTTACCCCCATAAACTACAGTGGCTCAATAAGTGGCTCACCACCACCACCTCAAGGCAATTAGGGATTGGTAATAAATGCCGATCCAGCCAGCAACATCCACACCTTGTGAATCAGTTTTAAACATATAAAGAAACTCTGTTCAAGACAGTAATGTACTTCTTTCCATGTGTCAGTGAGTCCAGACATCTGCCTTCCAGCTGAAGGTCTAGAGTAACCCATATCATCTTAATTTGAGATGTAGGCATAGCGTAAAGCCTGTGAGCCTCTGCATCTCTATAAGAATCAACCAACTGAGCATGGGATTCTGACGTGGGAAGACTGAGCAGTGAGGGAGGTTCCCCGGCATCTACAGGCGGCAAGAACAGGCAGCTGAGGTCTCCCAGATTGCGAGCTAAGCAGAGGAGATTGAGGCCCTTGCAAGCAGTCATCAAAGACTGTTGAACTTAACTTTATTCCTTTGTTTTTCTAATTTATGTTAAGAAGAACTTTAACGTTAACTATAACCTTATTTTCTACTTATTCTATGAAGATCTGTAATGCTTAACTTTTTAACTTTGTTTCTTTTACTACTTTGCACCTGAATTTTTTTGCACCTGAGATGACACCATGTGATGACATTAGACACTTTAGTCACTGTACTCCAACACTTCTGTACTTGAATACACATGACAATAAAATCTCAATCTATATTGTAATATTAGATATTGTCACTTAAGCTGTATATTAATACAGAGGAGTTACAACAGAAAAAGCGACTATTTGCCCAATTAATTTGTTTTCGGTGTTAACTCAGATCGATAGCAAGTTGCTTTAACACTATAATAACACACAACCATCCTGCTTCCAAATCTCTTCACACATTGTTAACCAGATATTCATATTAACCAGATATTCATTTACCCAGATACACCACTGTTAGTCTTTTTGAACCTTCGAGCTCTGTAAGCATCAACAGAATGTTTCTTTCATTAAGCTGCCAATTAGATCTGGTGTACACTGCCGTCATGACATTCCTCCAATCGTTGAGAAAACAGCAGCGTTTGCAAACTACCTGAAGCTGTGAAATCTCTCATGATTGTAAGAGATTTCCCAGTTTTTCAATAAAGAGGATGATTGTTGCTACTAATTCTAATGCCTCCTTAGATTAATTGGTAAAGCTGAGTTACAATTTCAGTAATTGTGATTTAAGCATTTGGTGATCAGGAGTGCAAAGTCTGCCCAAATCTGAATGCGTGTTTGTGACTGATGTGCCTCATTCACTTCCTTCAAGATGCCTGCTGAGTTTGAAATATTTCCCTGTGATACTGCATCTCTAGATTGAGAGTAAGACTGCCAACCCAGTGGAAAGTTTGTCTTCGGAATTTAGCAACAAAATCTTTCAAGATCATTTGTGCCAGTAACATTCTCAAAGTCACTTCCAAATTTCAGCCCCATATGGAGTTTGGCTTCAAGGGTTTGGCAGTCTTGCTGCATTGTAGTGGGAGTCACATATATTTGAGTGAGAGGCCTGGCTTTGTGAAACACCCTTTTTTCCCAATAAAACACATCATTTTATATTGTGTATTTCAAGATCTTTGGAAGAGATCAGTATGGAAATGAAAGTATATCAGTAATGACATGTCAACAGCACTGTTTACTGGAGGCAGGCTGAATATTTAAATCCATTTGCCATTTTCATTGATCATTCTTCCATTTATTTTTCAAGATGAATGGAAAATCCTGACTGCAAGATTTTCAATAATCTCGTCAGTGGTTTAACCCAGATCTTACTGAGACAACTTAAAAGTTATCTTAAACTCTAGTGCAAGCTGTCAATTACATAAGCACTTACCTGCACATATCGAATTTAATACTGGCAGTGTGAAGTAACAGAGAGACTTGCTTAAGCCTAAACTCTGTTTTACTCATTGGGCCAAATCGGAAGGGTAGTAACTCATAACTAATCATGTTCACTAACACATACCGATTATGCTAGTGAATAAAATCACTTTTTAGTATGATCCTGTGATACAGAGGTATTAGTGTAAACCCAGTTGCATTTATTTAATAACATTTTGAAACATTGTTTACATGTTTAAATCTTGTAAAATAAAAGCACAGGGATATTATCCTCATTTGTCCACCAGGACCGAAATGTGCCAGATTTCATGCCCAGTGTCTTCAAAGGAAACATGAATGTACATATGTATTCTCAAGATGTTGGGGCAAAGCACTTCATAGAAAATGAAGTATTTTTCAAAAAGTCATTGATGAAGTCAAATGCAGTAGCCAACTTACACACAACACACTCCCACCAACAGGAATATGATAAGAGAACTGATAAAACTAAACTTTTGTACTCTAATCCCTGGAGTGGGAGTTGAACCTACAGCATTCTGATATTGTGGTAAGAGTCCTGCCATGGAGGCACAGCTGATGGAGCTCCTAGCAATGGCGCCACAAATACACTGTGTTGCCTGGCTGTTGGAAGGTGGGGATGATACAAGGGAGTGGGCAAAGGGAAAGATTGAGTTTGTCTTGTGTCCTGATTATAATCCAGTACAAATGATTGGAATGTTTTGTAGGAGTTAGATGGGATTAAGACTAAATGTTGATGTGATTTCCTGCGTAGTCAAATTCCTCTTCATACTTCTGTCCAGGCTCACAATGAAGGATAGCAACAAGTTGCCAGTGCCCCTGGGGAAGGGAGAAAACTGTTAACTTCCATCTGTCCTGAACAATCTTTTTCTCTTTCTCCCTCTCCCTCTCTCTCTCTGCTTGCCCTTTCTGCCCTTCCTCCCCATTTCCTTTCCTTTCCTGTTCTTATCTAATTTCCTGCCTGCTCCCCACTTTGTCTTTTCATCAGTTACTTCATTAAATACTGAGGCCCTTTATGTCAACAGTTATTTTAACAGTTTCAGACCTACCTCGGGCACGATGGGCTGGTCAGTGCAGTAAATAGTCTGAACATCTTTTGTTCAGCTATGTAAATGAAGTTTAAATCTGTACTAACTTAATCTTTGTGTGCAACAGTAGGATTCCTTTTTTGACCTTAATTGGATGTTGTAAAATAATTAGACATTATTTGCAAAGGACCATAGGCATCTCTTTCCATTAGAGAGAAATTATTGAGGTTGTGTGTGTGAGGATAGCTTGAGGACTCCACTCCACAAGTGTGGGACAGCCAAGGAGGCTGGGCCTCCACGTATTACCAAGACCGTTGCAGGGATTGTACCTGAGCCAAAGGCATCAATCTGCAACACACTAAGCATTTAGGGACCTGAGATGTTTTGTATATGCATTCAAATGTACTTATCCATTCTTTCCAAAGGCAGACTGAAGCACTAAGTGAGGCTAGCCTGAATTGTTAAACTGTTTATATTCTGGACAGCGAGTGAATGCGTGGAGAAGCTGTTGTGATGAAATCCCATTTTAAATTAACTAACAGGAGAATTTTGTTAGAGAACAAGAAATATCATAGAAGCGTTGAGCAATATCCTTGTTAGCAGAATTGCTTAAATTCTGAACATTATGTCTCTGCACCCCTGGCCAGTAAGTTTCTTCGCCCTAGTTGTTTGGCTGACAGTTTCTCTTTTTCCTCCTAATCTGAGTGAGTCTGCCCTTCTCAGGCCTTCTTCAATTAAGTAGTTTACCAGTAAACCTGATACTGTTGAGTTTGTACAAGGCTGAGTGACATATTGTATATAATTTGGCAGTGATTACTACATTTTATACTCCTCCAAATTTGCATAGTATTATATGGCTTGCTATCTGCCTTTGTACATCTGTTTCTCATCACATTTGTCTGTCCTCATGTGCGCACTTTCTCATTCTTGTTCAGCTTCGAATCAGCAGTGTCACAGAACAACACAACAGAGAACTGAACAGTCCACTTTTTAACTCTTTGCACATTGGCGGCTTAATAATGGTGTATTTCAGGTAGGTGAGTTAGCATATCACTGAACAGCTAAACTAATCACAATAATGGCTGCCAGTATTAAGGAAAAACATTCATTTGCTTTATTACGTGGCATAAGAATGTTTCCAGATCCTCAAGAAGACTTGCTGTGGACAAAATGGTGCACAATTGGTCCATTGTGTCATGGATTGTGTGGTGCTGAGTAAGGTGACATTGCTCATGAGGAAGAACCGATAAATTGGGATGAGATACACCTTCTGCAGGTATCAAAGTTCGACTGAACTGTGACAACTATTTCCCAGAGCAATTGCAGTCGCCCCTGGAGTTAATTAAGTATTAATTATGGTATTAAGATGTAACCATTCTAACCTGATCTTCATTGCCCCATCTTTTTATCATGATGGAACAGTATGGTTCGAGGGAAATCGTCATTGTAGTGGCATAGACAGAGATGGGTGTCAGGTCGGCTCACTTACTAGCTGCCGCCAGGACCCTTCAAAAGGGCTTAGAGTTGGACTTCCACTTGTTTTTGTCTTACCAGGAAAGGTTAGAGGGATTAAAGCTTGTGCTAACTCCTAGCTAAACATAAAATCAACCCTCCCAACTCACCTCTGCTCCCTCCAACCCCAAATTAAATGGCAATGTGCAATTTAGAAGGAACATTGTCCCACCCTGTTCCTGATCAGTATTTCATTTCTCCGCAACCCTTGACTCAACATGACCCAGCCACGCTGTCCTAGTCAGACCCATGCTAACTGCTAGACTTACCGCTAGCCCTCATCCACTTGCCTGTCACCCCACCAGCCTCCCCATCACCCACCTGTTCCTTTTCCCCCTCATTTGCCTTCTCTCAGTAGCTGTCAAAGTGGTTTAAGGAGTTTTAAATTGTAGAATATGGCAACTATTGCTAAATAGGGGGATGTGGTTTCAGTTGCTGATCCTCTCTGCTGCTTGCTGCAGCATTCCTGAATTTTATCCATGCCGCTTTGGCTAGAATGGCATCTGGCCTGAAAGTTCACCACCCAGTAAACTGCTACAAAAGCAACCGGGCCACCTTTCTGTCTGAAAGATGGCATGTGGCACAGCGGTTAGCACTGCTGCCTCATAGTGCCAGGGGTCCAGGTTCAGTTTCATTTGTGAACAAAAACAAAGTTGCTGGAAAAGCTCAGCAGGTCTGGCAGCATCTGTGAAGGAGAAAACAAGAGTTAATGTTTTGGGTCCGGTGACCCTTCCTCAGTTACATTTGTGGGTGACTGCTTGTGTGGAGTTTGCAGGTTCCCCCCGTGTCTGCATGGGTTTCCTCTGGGTGCTCCAATTTCCTCCCACAGTCTCCAAAAATGTGCAGGTTGCGCGGTTTCACCATTTTTAAAAAATAGCCTGATAGTGTTCAGGAATGTGCAGGTTAGGTGTGTTTGCCTTGGTTAAAAAAACAACCCATGGGATATTACAGGAATGGAGTTAAGGTGGGGTGGGTCTGGGTGGAATGCTCTTCGGAGGGTCGGTGCAGACTCTTTTTGCAGTGTAGGGATTCTATGATATTATGAAATGGTTCTAAGATAGGGATTCCGACCTAGCTCAGAAGATTCAGGGACCATATAGTTAGTTGTTAAAAGTGGCAATTTAACATTGCTGTTATAGTTGAGAGAATGCACTTTCCTGCTTGATTAGCTTACAATCATCTGAATCTGAATTGCATGTGAACTATCACTGCTTTGGAAAGAGTTGGAGACTGAATTAGCAAAAGAATTTTGTGTTTCCCTGGTAGCCATTTGCAAGATGTATACAGGACTGTGAGATGCTTTGTTGGAAACTAAGTCAGGTCGAAATCACTTGAAAGGTCTAACACAGCAAAAGAGACCTAGATTAAGAAGCTTTCTAAAGTCAGTTTGGGACAAATCAAAAGATTGTAAACAGCCCATGCTGTAAGTTTGTACGTGATTGGAGAAATTAATTTTATAATTCCTGAAATAAATTAATAACTTGAATTAGTTTTATGTCCATTGCTTCAAATATTCTGGGGTTTGTGATATATTTGAGCTCAATTTTAGCTTTCTCTTATGGAAGATTTTACCTGGAAGACTTGGCAGTTTTCGGACCGGCAAGTACATTTGTGAATTTCAGGGCAAGGAGCATGTCGTTCTTTCAGCATCAACACCAAACCTGAGAACTTTCTCTGTTCTTTGGCCAAAGTGAATGGCCAAGGAAATATTTCAAAAATAACCTGCTCTTGGCTGGTGACATCATTTGCCATTTTGACCTATGATCTGGGATGACGTTAATAAATCTTAAGGAATTTATTGTGACTTGCCATAGAGAATTTTGAGCTTTGCGTAGAATTGTGTTAGTCCGTTATTAATAATAACTATACAGAGCATCCTGAAACCTTGGCTTAGCAGACATGACACCCATCCATCTTCCAAAGAATTCCTCTTTTTAGCCTGAGCAAATGGTTATTGAGGTAATAAAGGTCTCAGAAGCCACAGTTAAATGTTCCTGAGTAATAAAAGGCCACCTGCTTAAGCAACCGTTTTGAACAGAAATTTTTATCTATTATTCAGCTGGTCAGGCAGCATCTGTGGAAAGAGAAGCAGAGTTGTTCTTTCAAGGTAAAAATGACATCCTTGGAACAGTCATATTGATGAGAATGGTTCAGAGGGTGGGCAACTTCAGTTAAATGAAGGTCAGTGGGAGATGTTAAGACTGTTCTCCTTAAAAAGAGAAACTGAAATAGGACCTGGCACAATTATTCAAAATCGTGGAAAGTGGACGGTGTAGATTAGCAGCTATTGTTCCTACTCATGAAGAGATGAGAGTGACAGGGCACAAATTTTAAGTCATTATGGAAGGAAGGAAAGAAAGTGATTTGAGAAGTAACTACATCACATAGTAAGAGATAGTAAGAACTGCCGATGCTGGAATCTGAGATAACACAGTGTGGTGCTGGTGGAACGCAGCAGGCCAGGCAGCATCAGAGGAACATCCTCTGCTGCTGTCTGGCCTGCTGTGTTCCTCCAGCTCGACACTCTACATCACGTTGTAGTTGGTTAGATTTGCAATACACTGCCTGAGAGTGTGATGGCTGCAGATTCAATTGCAAACTTCAAAAGGGAATGAGACGGTTATTTTAAAATGGAGAATGTGCTGGTTTACATGGAGAAGTTGAGAGTGAACAAAATTGAATTGCTTATTTAGAGAGTTGGGTCAGACGCAATTGGCCTAATAGCCTCTTTCAGCATGGTAAACGGAATCTGTGATCCTGTGCTGAACCTTTACTGATCAGAAAAAATATGCTTTTATGTGTTTCTCATTATTGTTAAACCCATAACTTGTAGATGCCTTATTTGACAGTCTAATTCTTGATTAGCCACATGATCGGAGAAGGTTCTTTCAGTGAGATTTACCTTTATGAAGTCTTGAACAGGATTGCTATTAAGAACTTAAAAAAAAACAAATGTGATTTAAGAAATGAATAACTTGCTTGAATTTGCATAGCTTCACACATGCTGGGGTTTTCACTTAGTGTAAGTACAGCCATTTTGTGCATAATGCTTCTGTAATCTGAATTGGTTTACAGATGTTCCTTAATCTGATGATTTGGGTCCTTTGTTGGAAATTCATTTACAAACAACTGGGGACCCATTTTGTGCATAATGCTTCTGTAATCTGAATTGGTTTACAGATGTTCCTTAATCTGATGATTTAGCTCCTTTGTTGGAAATTCATTTACAAACAACTGGGAACCCACTGGTTCATTAAGGATAAATGAAGAGACACATGACCTGTCTTGCATTTAGCATCTTCTGTCATGTTAATCCTGTATTATGCTTGAGTCTGCCATCTCTTTCCTGGGGGGCAGGTTCTCTTGCTCAGATGCTGTCCAGTCAGAAGCTTTAATGTGGCTTTTGAATAATAATTCTCCCTGCATGATGCAAATGGTGAGTGTGAGCAGAAACCTATTATTTCTCAACAAAGTTGGAAGTCACGCAATACCAGATTATAGTTCAACAGGTTTATTTGAAATCACAAGCTTTCGTAGAACTGCTCCTTTGTCACTCCACCTGCTCTGAAAGCTTATGGTTTCAAATAAACCTGTTGGACTATAACCCCCGGTGTCGTGTGACTTCTAACTTTTTCCACCCCAGTCCAACACTGGCATCTACACGTCATGTTTGTCAACATAGGCCATTGGCTGGAAATTCCTCTCACCCGTGCCTTCAAACTTCCTAATCTAGTGTGGCTGCTTCTCTTATACTGATGTCTTTGTTGCTGAAATTGCCCAGTCAGTGTTGGATTATGGATTGGAATCCTTACATTCATGATGTGAAGCTGGGTCTTGCAGCCTTCATGTCTCATTTGGAATTCTTCAATCTCAACATTTTGAGATTATGATAAATAACTAGTATTGGGAGTTACATCTTGTTACTGCTTCATTATGCAGTGTTATCATTAGGCTTTTACGGCACTTAAGCCAATATGCTTTGATATTAATGTCAGTATACATCCCTGGTGGAATTTGTAATTTTTAAACAAAAATATTTCTCTCTTTGAAGTGACAAAATGTATAATCCTCTTATACTGCTTGGCATTTTCAAAATTTGAGTGCTAAAAGCACACAGGTTTAATTTTCCTACTAATAGGCTTTGCTGAAAACTTGCTGGAATGACAAAGTCCCTGCAGCACAGCTATGTAAAAATTTCATGTGCGTAGCTTTATACTTTACTGGGTTATTTTATCTTCCTTCAAGCAAATGCTACATGTGTAGTTCTATTTAAAATTGTGTCCAAAATCTAACTGTCTGAATTTTGGAGAAATCAAGTATGTTCAAAATGCATTCATCACTGCATCCTTCTACTGAAAGGGACTGCACAACAAGAATGAGTGTTTAGTGTTCAAATGCATTCCCTCACGCACAGGGTCTAGTTACAATTCTCCGTCTCTCTTTCATCTGATACCTTGCTCAGGTTTGAGCAATTTCAAACCATCTGTATTTCCATTTGTCAACTCTGTAAATCTGCTAAATTGCTGTTAAGTTTGTCTTTATTTAGAATCACAGAAGCTCTTTGGACTGTGGGAGGAAATCAGAGCAAGCCCACGCAGACACAGGGAGAATGTGCAAACTCCACACAGACAGTCGCCCCGGTCAGAAGTCTAACTGATTTTGTCTTCTGAATGATTATAGCCACTCTTCTGCTTGCCAGAGTTGTGTGTGACAACTTTTGTGAATTCTCTGTTCAACCCCCTCCCACCTTATTTGTGCCATTATTTGCCCTTAAAAGAAAGCTTTTTGACTTTCTTTTCTTCAGTGCTTTTAATTTCAGAATGGGACCATCCCCATTGTGTTCTAGCATTAATATTTATGTCTGCCAGTTCTTTTGCATGCTTTGCCCTTTGAATTCACGTCAGATCTCTAGTCCCTGTGATATTCTTCTTGTAATCTGTGATATTTGTGCCAAAAGTTTTACACCCCCAAATCCTGTTTCCATTTCCTTCACTTTTTGTACACAGTATCTTTACTGCTTACAAATTCGTCATCTTTCTAAAAAGTAAAACTGTCCTCTTTGCCTCTTGTCTTTCTTACTCTATTTTCTGAATCAATGGAGACTCCTTTTGAAGGTTACGTTATTTTGAAAGTTCAGACCAAGTTCATACTGGGCAATAGTGTTTTTGTTCTGGCTGGTGGTTGTTTTCCATGTTGTGATTCTGGGCCTCTGACTTTGAACAATCAGTTTGTTAATTTAGCGTTTCAGAGCAAGATACAATCATGCTATCTTCCACCACTATGTTTGTGGTCTAGTTTATATTTATACTGTGCTATCTGTGATTGATGGCTAATCATACCCTTGATTTCGCATTTTTAAAATCATAATGCTGTTTCTTTTAAATCAGCAATCTCATTGTTACTGTACACAGATTATTTCACTCTGCATTCAGCAATTTCTTTCATACCCTTAGTTACTGTCAGTAAATGTAGTTCCATTCCTACTGTGGTGCAATTAAGCTGTGGAAATTTCATTCCTATTGAGCTCTTTCTGAAGCACAGAATTTCATGATTTTAGTAACAACTACGATCTTTCTGTAGGTTTTATTCCATTGTTCAGTCTTGCCAGCTCTTTAATTGTGAAGAGGAGCCTGCCTTTTTAAATGTGTTTGTTTTCTCTTTATTGTCAAATGCTGTTGTTTGCCCTTAAGATCACTTAACTCTAGAAAGTGTATCTAAAATTTAAGTATCTATTCAATATCTGGAGAGCCACTTGGATAGATTTAATATCTCTCACCAAGATGGAACACAAGATTTCTTCAATGGGCAATCCCTCTCTCACCTAATTTCTAATCTCTGTTTGGTTCCTGTTTGGAGAGACTGCTGCTTTCTCATCAACACTACTGCAGTCATTGCTACTCTGAATGCAGCTCATTTCTTTTAATTGCCAGTTGCATTCGTTGTCTGTGTAATCCATACTGTGGTGAAATTGATACTCATTGCACATTCTCTGTCCATTACCTCATTTGCTCCTTGGGTTCCCACAGTGCAGAGCTTCCAACCTGCCTCTTTTCGTCCTACCATTTTCAAAACACAAGCTTTGCCTCCACTTCTGAATTTTTTTTAATGCATTCAATTCATGGTAGTGCTGGATGCTATGAATCTTGGTGCTTTACCTTTATTTCCGAAAGAAATGACGAAAAATTGTAACAATCCAGTCAGTTAGGGAATGAACTTTAGACATTGACATCACTTGTTGAACATAGCTTGAGTTGTAGAATGTTTCCTTCCCTTTTTTGGTTGGTTGTATGGTGACTAACTCATTCCGATGTGCTTTTACTTTCAGACATTATTTACAAGCTAATTACATGAATAATGTCTGCATCTCTCCTTAACATTACTATCTGGATTTGCCAAGTAAACTATAGTGACAGTTTTGAAGTCTCTACGCTCTGTATGTCAAAATTCTTCCAATTTAGGGACTGATATGTAAACAGGTTGATGGAGAGAATTGAAAAATGTGAAGCAAATGCTAAGTTACCTGCTGAAGCATTCCTCACTCTTCAAATTTCATAACATTCCTCCTATTTTCCTCTGCTTTTAACCTGTGATAACCTGGTACGTTTGCCTTATTGGTTAGGCCAACCCATTAGAAATGCCTGTTGTAAAATAGAGTTGACCAGTGACTCAAAGTAGTTATGGTGATAAAGTGAGCGCTTATGGAATTTGAATGACATTCAATGGAATCAGAATGATACTACAGAGTGGGAGGCTGTTAGGCACATCATGCTTTTGCCAACTCTTGAATGAATCCTACATCCTGCTCATTCCCAAAAGAATTCTGCAATTTTCTCCTTAAAATATTGACTTTTTTTTAATATGACTATTGAGAAATTGCCTTCACCACACTTCAGAACATTCCAGATGCAAAAAAGATTTTGTAATAACCATTCTTTTTAGCCAATTGCTTTAAATCGGAGTTGTCTGGCTACGAACACTTCTGTCACTGGAAACAATTTCTAATTACTTACACAATTATTTTCTTGATTTTGAAAACAGCCTTCTCAGCTTGATCTGCCACCATTAATGATTCGTGTCCATATATCTCTGTTCCTGCACTCCACTCAGAATTTTGCACATTACTTTCTGTTGCTGTCCCTCATCCTCCCAACCAAAATGTAACACTTCACAGTTTTATCTGCCAATGTTACCCATCTGTCTTTCATGAATTCTCTTGAAGTTCTTATAGAATCATAGAATCCCTCCAGTGCAGAAAGAGGCCATTCAGCCCATCATATTTTCACCATTCCATTGAAGAGCATCCACCCAGACCCCTCCCCATGCCCGTAACATTGCATTTATCATGGCTAGTCTACCTAGCCTAACATTCCGGGACACTACAGACAATTTAGCATGGCTAATCTACCTAACTTGCACATCCTTGTTAGAAGGAAACCGGAGCACCCGGAGGAGACCCATGCAGGCATGGGGAGAATGTGCAAACTCCACACAGATAGTCACCTGAGGCTGAAATCAAACCCAGGGCCCTGGTGCTGCGAGGCAACAGCGCTAATCACTGAGCCACCTTGTTCTTCTCAATAACTATTTCTCCAAGTTTTGTATTATCTGCAAACTTAATATCCAAATCATTCATATATATCAAACATGGTTTGATATATATCTTGCAAAACCCCACTGCATTAGTCTGCCCTGCCTGAGGAACAAAGTGTTCACCAATATTTGCCTTTTTCTTGTTTGGCCAATTCTGTATCCATGGTGTCACTGTCCCTTTAATCCCATTGGCTATACTTCTGCTGATAAATATATTTCAGGTGGTACTTGGACACTATCTTTTGAAAGACATACATCGCATCAAAGCACACTACTCTAATGAATTACTTCCATTGTATTATTTCACCGAAGAAATAAATCAAGTTAGTCAAACATCAGTTGTCTTTAATAAATCTGTGCTTACTCTCGCTTACTAGCCCAACTTTTCAAAACCCAAGTTAAATTTGAATGTGATGTCTTCCCACCATGAACCTTAGACTGATTGGCTTATGGATGCTTGATTTATCCTGCTGTCCCTTTCTGAATAGGAATGTAATACTCTCAATCCACCAGCAGTTTTGGCACCATTCCTTTCTGAAAGGAAGGTAGTGGCCAAAAGGTCTTCATTTCTACACTTACTTCCTCAGTAACCTAAGATCTATTGAATTTGGACTGGGTAACTTTGAAGTATCTTCCTATGGATTCTTACTCCTGCCAATGACACTAAATTTTTCCTCCTTTAATATTACATTGGCAGACTATTTTTCATGAAGACGCATACAAAGCTTTCACCAATGCCTTAGCCATAGCTCCTTTTTGGTGGCTAGTTGGTCTTGGTCTTTCTTTGACTGCCATTTTATTCTTTGCGTTTTTATGTTATTACGATCAAGGCTAGAGGAGTGCATTGTCTCTTTAGTCCCACTACTCCATTGGTCACAACATAAAATAAAAAAATTTTTGCAGGTACAAAGATGGCCAATTAAATTTCTTGTCCAGATTAGGTTTTAAACAGAAGAGCTATCAGCCAATTTCTTAATAGACCCAAGTTATGGGTTAATTATCAAAACAAACCCTAATAAAAATGCAATAATTCTTTAACATACCCAGTCAGTTAAAGTAAGTATAAATACATGTCCCTCTAAATATCTCCAGAATGCACATGTAAGCACAGGTACTCTTCAGGAAAACAGCAAACAAATTTACTCTGCAGAGATTGACATCCTGGAAAAAAGCACTCTAATCAATGGCTTATTCTTAAAGGCAGATGGATAAAGTATACTATATTTTGGAGTCTGTGCCCTGACATGCTGGCACGTGTGATCAGGTCACTAATCATACAGTGTTGTCTCTGGAATCTTGCAGACACAGCTTGTTCGAGAAATGCAATCTTGAAGCGTTCCTTCAGTGACTCTTTTAAAATAATAGGTTTCCCCAAACTCAGCAAGAGGGTTTTCTATTCAGAAATGAGAGCAATCAGCTGGACACCTTGTTCTCAGCAAGCTTTCCCCCAATTGTCTAGGGTAAAACAAGAACCTCTCCAAACCAGTTACTGTTCAAAAATCACCACAACATGTTTCTCAACAAAGCAAGCTGTTATTACTAGTTCTGCGATTTCTAGGAAGCCTTGTTTTAAACAAAAACAGTATCCACAATGAACTTTCAATTACCTCTCAAAAAATCTATGTTTACAAAATTTTAAGTACATTCATTTCCACAATTTTTCAAAATGTAGGTCCTTCAACAGTATTAAATATGACCTGTCTTCATGTGACAGTGTTAGCTACAAATATTACTATTTGCCCTCTTTCTGTGAATCTCTTTTTTTGTGTTTCAATTCTGTTCTATATTTTAAATATTCAAAGGCCCCAATCACAGTCTAACTTCTATATCTTTGGAACTCTGGAGATCTCTCACTTTAGATCTTCCTGTTCCACACATAGAAATATGCCTGCATCTATCTCTATCCACTTCCGAAAACTGCCCAGCACTTAGCGGCCGTTTTGCCTACCACTTGTTACTTGGATTTTGCCCTGGTGGATAGGATTTTTGAACCTCCCAAACTCCCTCAACTCCATCCCCAGTTAGGTAATTTTACACTTGATTGTAGCTAGTTGCTGAGATGTCAAGTTTATGGTTATGCCTTGGGTCAGTGGCACAGTGTAACTAAAACTTTATAGCACAATGCATGTCAACACATTGAGAGAATCTAATTTCCACTTGTGACACTGAAATACTCCCAGCGTTCATGCACTGTCACTTAGGGAAAGAAAGGATTGGATTACAAGAATTAATGCTTGGATGAATAAGAGGAGTGAAGAATTGAAGGTTGAGTGCCTTTTTGCATAGATACACTGTGCTTCTTGGCTTTCTGTGGCCCATTTGAAGTTTGCCTTCAATAGCTCATCTGTGTATGCAATAATGACGTGGATAGAATGTCAGGAGTAGTAACCGTTAAACTCCAAATCACAGATGTGGTTGTAAAGAAATAATGATTTGCGCAATTAGTACCCTGATTGGCTTTGTTCCAGATGATTGCAAATTGATGACTTCAGTTGTGGATGTTGCAGGTTACAGAGGGACAAAGATAAGCTGCAGAGCTGGGCTGAGAGGTGGCAAATGGAGTTTAATGCGGAAAACTGTGAGGTGATTCACTTTGGAAGGAGTAACAGGAATACAGAGTACTGGGCCAATGGTAAGGTTCTCGGTAGTGTGAACGAGCAGAGAGATCTCAGTGTCCATGTGCATTGATCCCTGAAAGTTGCCACCCAGGTTGATAGGGTTGTTAAGAAGGCATATGGTGTGTTAGGTTTCATTGGTAGAGGGATTGTATTTTGGACCCATGAGGTCATGTTGCAGCTGTACAAAACTCTGATGCACCCGCACTTGGAGTATTGCGTACAGTTCTGGTCACCGCATTATAGGAAGGATGTGGAAGCATTGGAAAAGGTGCAGAGGAGATTTACCAGGATGTTGCCTGGTATGGAGGGAAGGTCTTATGAGGAAAGGCTGAGGGACTTGGGACTGTTTTCGTTAGAGAGAAGAATGTTAAGAGGTGACTTAATAGAGACATACAAGATGATCAGAGGATTAGATAGGGTGGACAGTGAGAGCCTTTTTCCTCGGATGGTGATGGCTATCACGAGGGGACGTAGCTTTAAATTGAGGGATGATAGGTGTAGGACAGATGTCAGAGGTAGATTCTTTACTCAGAGAGTAGTAAGGGCGTGGAATGCCCTGCCTGCAACAGTAGTAGACTCACCATCTTTAAGGGCATCTAAATGGTCATTGGATAAACATATGGATGATAATGGAATATGTAGGTTAGATGGGCTTCAGATTGGTTTCACAGGTCGACGCAACATCGAGGGCCGAAGGGCGTGTACTGCGCTGTAATGTTCTATGTTCTAAGGATTTAAGAGTGGTGTGTCTGCAGTGATGTTGATGACAGTGAGTCAAGTCATTCGGATCTGTTTGCTGTCTCAGGAGTAATCTTTGCTGACGGATCAGGCCAGAATTATTATTTACCTGGTGCTACCAAGAAAATTTGTGTGAATTTAAACACAGTTTTCCCTCCTGCATTAGGTAGGGGCAAAAATGTTAGCAAGGGAAAACTATTTGACTTTTGATACTGCAATTAACTCTTTACTAACAGTTACTTGGTGTACATTCATTTAATGGTAATTTGTTTTAAAAGTTACATTTAAAAGCTGGCTGAGGAGAAAAGATTTTAAGTGGAGAGATATAGAATTTGCTTGAATTGGAATATTTTATGATTCTTATGCACTGTTACACCAATAGTTTTAATTATAACTGACCATTCATTTTTCAGGGACTTTATCTGACTTCTCTGAGAGAATTATGTTTGTGAATGACTTTTCCTTGTCACTTTGGAAATCCATGCTACACACCAAATTGCTTTAATGTCCTTGTTTAATCTTACTCTGTGTTCCTTAAAGTTAACTTGTGGAGTGAGAAAAATCAGGGCATTTGCTTGCTATGATTGTTCAGGGAAGGGACAAAATGCAAGTGTCTTTCTGGGTCTTGAGAATCTTCGTCCTTGTTGGTATTTTTGGACTTACTATATTTGAAGTACTTGGAGATTCTGCAAGAATAAACATTTCAAAAGTCACAGTTTACTGTCATCAGTGTTTTCTCCAATTAATGGATTTACTTTAAGGGACATCGGAATGCAGCAAGCCATTCCCAACAGGTGTAAGTGGGTATAGGGTCAGAGATAGTAGGAACTGCAGATGCTGGAGAATCTGAGATAACAAGGTGTAGAGCTGGATGAACACAGCAGGCCAAGCAGCATCAGAGGAGCAGGAAAGCTGACGTTTCAGGCCTAGACCCTTCTTCAGAAAAAAAAGGGTCACAGGAGGTTGTAGGGGTATGCTGGATTAATGATTACTTTGAAACAAATCCAGAGAGGCTTTGGCAGACGAGTGAAGATTTCACAGTTGAGCTGATGGCTGAAAAGACTCATACAGGACATAATGTAGGTGGTGAGTTTGAGTTTGTTCAGGATGAGCCTTGAGAGACTATAAGAGCACTGTTGTGATGAAGGTATGAAGTTAGACTGAGGGGGCAGAAATGCATGATGTTTGACGGAAAGAGTCGAGTCAAAATGATTGAATGTGAAGATTGAAGCAGAACTGAACAGGATGTCGAGGTTCTGCCTCATTAAATTCAGTCTGGACGGACAAATAAGTTGGAGTGAAGCATTGGGTTAAGTGGGAGGAATCCAGTATTAGCCGGAACCACTAATGTAGGAAGATGTTATTTAATACATTAAAGGTGCTGTGAAGATATAATTTATTTGGTATGTGTAAAATGAAGTGATTGCCATGACTTCAGAGGTGTGATGAAAACTGATGACAAGTTGAATGTGTTTAAAGGAGTTACTATATTTTTCTTAGAGATGTGCATTTTAGAGAATAGGTACGTGTTGGCAGTTTAGGGAGAGCCAGTTGACCTTAGCTTTTGATGGCAGCATGATGCATAAGAGGATGGCGTCCAAGGAATGGCTAGTTGTTGGACAGGAGTTATTGGGCCAGAGGAGAACTGGGAAGGTGCAAGATCATGAAGGTGTAGGTTGTCATAGAACTCACTGCATGATTTTATAGATGTCACCAATGCATATTAGAAGGTTTAGGAGGAGTTGAGACCTGAATGTTTTGAGAATACGGAAATGACGATATAGGTGCAAGGGGAGAAATGGTAGCAGGTAATGTGTTGGCTGCATTAATGTAAGTAGGAAGAGAACCATGCCCAGACAGTGCCACAAAGATAGAACATAGCAAAACAACACTGAGAAATCTTCGTAATGTTATTTCCAATGTTCCACTGTCCTGAACTTTACTGTAACGAGAATTTTGTAGCTGAAGTTTTGGTTTTGAAACAGTTGATAAAATGGGGAGGTGATAGCCTCATGGTTTTTATTGCTAGATTATAAATCCAGAAACTCAGTTAATTGTTGGGGGACCCAGATTCAAATCCGGCCATGACAGGTAGTGGAATTTCATTTCAATAAAATATATCTGTAATTAGGAATCTACTGATGACCATGAAACCATTTGTTGGAAAACTCATTTGGCTCATGAATGTCCTTCAGGGAAGGAAATCTGCCATCCTCACCTATTTTTGACTACTTGTTACTCCAGACCCACAGTAGTGTGGTTGACTCTCAAATGCACTGAAATGGCTGAAGAAGCCACTCAATTGTATCATTTGCTACAAAATTTCAGCAAAGAATTGAAACTAGACAGACCACCTGGCATTGGAAAGGACAATGGCAGAAGCAGCCCTGTCAGCCCCACAAAGTCATCCTCACTAACATCTAGTGCCAAAATTGGGACAGCTGTCTCTCAGCCTAATGAAACAAAAGCCTGACATAGTCATTCTCACAGAATCATACCTCACATACTATGTCCCAGATATCACCATTCCTCGATTTGTCCTGTGCCCCAGGGAGGACAAAATCAGCAGAGGTGATGACACAGTGTTATACAGTCAGGGGAAGTTGTCTGGGAGGCCTCGACATTGTCTCTCGATCTCATGAATTCTCATGGCTTCAGGTTAAATATGATAAGAAAACCTCCTGCTGGTTACCAGGCAACGTCCTCCCTTCACTGATCAATCAGTGCTCCTCCAAGATGAACTGAACAATTGGAGAAGGCACTGGGTGTGGCAAGGGCACATAATGCACTCTGGGATTTCAGTGCCCACCACCAAGAGTGGCTCAGCAGCAGGATAACTGACTGATCTGGTCAGGTCCTAGCGGATGTAGCTGCTAGACTTGGTTTACACCAGCTAATGACAGAACAAAGAAGAGGGAGAAATATACTTGACCTCATCCTTACCAATCTGCTGGCTGTAGGTACATCTATCTATGACGGTATCAGTAAGAGTGACTGCCACATAGTCCTTGTTGGAGACAAAGTTCCTGCTTCATGTGGAGAATAACCTCCATTGTCTTATGTGGCACAACAACCATGCTAAATGGGACAGACTTCGAACAGATCTCGCAACTCAAGATTGGGCATCCATAAGGCACTGTGGGCCATCAATCGTAGCAGAATTGTACTCTGGTACAATCTGCAAACTCTTAGCTCAGCATACCCCCACTTAACCATTACCACCGAGCCAGAGGATCAACCCTAGTTCAATGAAGAGTGCAGGAGGTCATCTCAGGAGCAACACCCATGTAAAACTAAAAGTGAGGTGTTGACCTGGTGGACCTGACAAAGCACGTAAGCACAAGTGGTAGACAGAGCTACGCAACAACCAACAGGTCAGATCTAGGTTCTGCAGTCCTGCCATATCTAGTCATGAATGGTGGTGGACAATTCAACAACTCATTGGAGGAACACAAATATCCCATCCTCAATGATGGAAAAGCCCAACAAGTGGGTGCAGCTAGCTTCAGCCAGAAATGCCACATGAATGATCCATCTTAGACCTTCTCTAGTTGTCCCCCGCATCACAGATACTACTTCAGCCATTTTAATTCACCCTATGTGATATTTGCAAAGGCTATAGGCCCTGACAACATTCGGGCAATAGTGCTGAAGACTTGTGCTCAAGAACCTGTTGCTCCACTAGCCACACTTCTAGTACCACACAGCACTGGGTAAATTGCCCAGGTATGACCAGTACACAAAAAGCAGGCAAATCCAACCTGACCAATTACTGCCCCATCAGTCTACTCTTGATCATCAGTAAAGTAATGGAAGGTGTAATCAACAGTGCTATCAAGCAGCACCTGCTCAGCAATAACCTGCTCAGTGACGGCCAGTTTGGGTTCTGCCAGGGCCACTCAACACCTTATCTCATTACACCCTTGGTTCAAACATAGACAAAAGAGCTGAATTCCAGAGGTGAGGTGAGAGTGACAGCCCTTGACATCAGAACTACATTCAACCAGGTTTGGCATCAAGAAGCCCTGGCAAAACTGGAACCAATGGGTATCGGGGGCAAACACTCCATAGGTTGAAGTCAAACCTGACACATAGGAAGATGTTTGTGGTTTTTGGAAGTCAATCATCTCAGCTCCAGGACATCTCTGCAGGAGCTCTTCAGGGTAGTATCCCAAGCCCGACCATATTCAGTTGCTTCATCAATGACCTTGCTTCCATCATAAGGTCAGAAGTGGGGATATTTGCTGATGATTGCACAATATTCAACACCATTTGCAACTCCCCAGATACTGAAGCAGTTCATGTTTGAATGCATTAAGGTTTGGGCACAATTGGCACGTAACATTTGTGCCATACAAATGCCAGGCATTGATCGTATCCAATATGAGATAATCTAACTACTACCCCATAACAATCAATGGTGTTAATATCATTGAATCCCTCACTATCAACATTGTTGGGTAACCATTGACCAGAAACTCAACTGGACTCACCACATAAACAGAGTGGCTATGAGAACAGGTCAGAAGCTAGGAATACTGAGGCAAGTAAATTGCCTGAATCCTCAAAGCCTGTCCACCAACTACAAGGCACAAGTCAGGAGTGTGATGGAATACTCCCCATTTGTCTGGATGAGTGCAGTTCCAAAATCACTGAAGAATCTTGACACCGTCCAGGACAAAGCGGCTTGCTTGATTGACACTACATTCGCAAGTATCCACTCCCTCCACAAGTGACGGTCAGTAGCAGCAGTGTGTACTATCTACTGACGCAGTCCAGAAATTCAGCCAAGATCTTTATGCAACACTTTCCAAACCCATAACACTTCCATCTAGAAGATCAAGGGTGGCAGATACATGGGAACACCACCACCTGCAAGTTCCCCTCCAAGCCACTCACCATCCTGACTTGGAAATATTTTGTCACTTCTTCACTTTCATTGAGTCAAAATCCTGGAATCCCCTCCAGAAGAGTATTGTGGTTCTATCTACAGCATGTGGACTGCAGCGGTCCAAGAAGGCAACTCGCCACCACCTTCCTAAGCGCAACTAGAGACAGGTAATAAACTCTGGCTAGCCTACAACGCTCATGTCCCACAAGTGAATAAACAAAAATTGAAGGCACAAAGAAACATCTAATTCGAAAGTCTAATAGGGAAGGGTTGTAACCTCTACTTGATACACATGTGACATATGTAGAAGACCAAATGCTATGATCTTGTGCAGACTTTTTGTCTTGGTTAAATGTAACTGAAAGATGAGCAATAATTCACTTTTTCATTAAGCATCTAAATGCTCTAGTGGTCATTAACTTAGAATAACAAGATTAAACACCAAGGCCAGGTCATTTCCTATTGAGTGTTTGGTCTGTGAGCAGAGAGTATCACTGACAGCAGAAGCTGTGTAGTTTGTCTGTACAGACACCCCGCATATGTGTAACATCTGGACAAGAAGCAACCTGAGATGGAGGGTGAGTGAGAGAAGATGAGAAACCTGTGAATCCTTGAGAAATCTTCCTAGTGATTTTGTGATTATTTCAAATAACAAATAATTGAAATGTTTTGATCCAAAGTAATATTTTTGTTAGGGACATGCTTCTGTCTTATTGGGATGCTTTTGAACCATAAGGGGGAAAATTTTGTACTGGATTCTGGCTGCAGTGCAATTCAAAAGCTTCTATGGTGTATAAATATAATGTATTATTGTAAAGCGTGAACTATCTTGAGCCTATGACCATCATTCTTACCTACACTGACTCAAAGTTCTTATCATCTTATCATCCCTTCATCTGTTTTGTCCCCTTGAATACCTCTGGGTTGTCCAACACCAAGGATTTGAACCTCCTTGATAATGTCCTGAGAAGAACAAAGGCTTCATCTTGGCCCCTCTACCCTCTGACTACTGATTGCATCTCTCTACCTGATCATACTGGGTTAAACTTAACTGTTTTCATGTCAGATTTAACTATAATCAACCATCAAGATCACATTCATTTAGCCCTATAGTGTTGCCGCCTTCCTGGGTTTAGTTCAACCTCTCTGTAACAGAGTTTCTTAGGCATTTCTTAGTAGTTCAGATACTCTGTGTTCTTGTCGTGTCCCAATGTTAACTCTCCACACCATCACCTTCTCTAAAACTCTGCTGTCACAATGCCCTGCATTAATTGCTGTTCATCCATCATCATGTCCTCAATCTTTATTTTTTTCTTTAATCCTCCCTCAGCATTAATTTAAAATCCCTTTTGTCTAGCCCTGTCTCTACAGTATTGACCATGAGAGCAAGGAATTTGGGCCTTGAGCCTGACCCCCAATTGAATAAGAACACAACTAATCTGTTTGTGGCCTCAACTCCACATTCCCATCCAATCCTGATTATCTGAGATTCATAACTAACAAGGAAGCCAGTGGACCTCTGACTTAAAAAAATTTTTCAATAACCTGTACCTCTCTGGGGAAGAGACACCTAAAGACAAAAAACCCTCACAGAAAAAAAATTCTCATCTCCAGATTAAATGGGAGATGCCTTCATTTATAAACTGGGCATCTAGTTGCAGACTCTGCCGCAAAAGGAAACACTATTTCTGCATCCAAACAACCAAGAATTCTTCAAGATCTTATATGTTTCAATAAGTCATCTCTCATTCTTCTAAGCTCCAGTGTATACTGGTCCAACCTTTCCTCATAAGATAACCACCTCCATCACAGGCTGGGATCAGTATAGCTTTGTCGATGCTGTTTTCTTTGATCAGGCTTTGTGTGCATGCCAGCTCCCTTTATTTTTGTCATTAGCAACAGAGTCTTCGCTGCTCTTGGTCTTGATGCTCAAACCCTTTCTCTAAACATCTCCAGTTCTGTGACAGTCTTCTTAAGGATAAAGATGGCAGATTTCCTTCCCTAAAGGACATTTTTGGAAAAGATGGGTTTTTTTGATGATTGAGAATGGTCACCATTAACTGAGACTAGCTTTCAGTTCTGGATTTTGTTAATTGAATTTAAACTCTGCCAGCTGCTGTGGTGGGATTTGAACCCCTGTTACCCTGCGTATCTGGATTGGCAGTCTAGTGACATTACCACCACATCACCATCTCCTCTCAAAGTATGGTGATCAAATTGAAACCTGCAAAAGTCAATTACTATCAAATTATTTTCTACATCTTTGTTCTACGGACTACTTCCTAAACTCTGAAGTAAGAAAAAGCTAGCTCCTCCAAAGAGACAGTACATGGGCCAAGGGACAAATGTCCACTTTCTGTGAGTGTCATATCACTCTTTTAACTTGTGTTTGTTTTGTACCATTCACAACTTCATGGCATCCCAACATGTTTCACAGTCAATGAACCACTTCTCAAGTGAGGTCTCTGTTTGTAGTATAGGAAGGGCAGCAGCTGGTTTGTGTACAAACAACAATACAAATAACCAGAAAATCAGGTTTGGTTAGAGACAAAAAAACTGCAGATGCTGGAATCCAAGATAGACAAAGTGATCCTGAAGAAAGGTAATATCCGAAACGTTGACTTCTCCTTTCCTCCAGATGCAGCCTACTTTGCTGTGTTCTTCCAGCTTCCTGTTTGTCTAAATCAGTTTTAGTTGTTGGCTGCGAGATCAACTTTGGAAAGATAACAGGAAGAACTTCCCTGCTGTACGAAACAATGCCATTGAATCTTTAATATCTGCCAGCACAGCAACATTGGGTCACAATTTAACATTTCATCTGCAAGACGGCACCTCTGGCAGGACATACTCCTCCAGTACTACATTGGATTGTCTGTTGAATTTTGTGTTCACGTCTGGTGTAAGGCTTGAATTTATGACCTGCTAATTTGGAGTTATCCGTACTACCAACTGATCACAGCTAGCATCTTAAAATGCCAACAAAATGATAATGCTGCAGATACACTGCCAAGTGATGGACGTGATCACTTTGTTTGTAAATTAGAAGAACAATGTGCAGGTATAGACCATTCAGCCCCCTTGGGCCTGCTCTACTATTCCATAAGATCATGGCTGATCTGCTGTAGCCTCAACCATACTTTCCTATCTGTTCTCAATAACCCTTGACATTCCTGTCGATCAAAAATCAATTGAACCCATTGATCGAATCAATCTAACTTGAATATCACAGCCACCACAAGCCTGTGTGACAAAGAATTTCACATAGACCCCCTGAAGAAAGGAAATTCTCTTCAGCTCTACTTTAGATGGGAGGTCCAAAATCTTTGAATTGTGTTCCTTAACTCTGATTTCTCTCTCAAGGGGAATTCCCTCTCTGCATCAACCCTGACAAGTCCCCACAAATCATCAATCTTTCAATAAGATGACCTCTCATTCTTCTAAACTCCCATCGGTATAGGCCCAGCCTGCTCAACTGTTCCCCAGAAAATAATCCCTTCATCCCAAGAATCAGTTGATCTTAATCTTTTCTCAAGTGCATCTTATGCAATTATGTTGTTTCTCAAGTAAACAGACCAAAACTCTGCACAGTAATGTACTAGTGGTCTCACTAACATCTTTTAAATCTGTAGCAACGCGTCTTTCCGTCTTTTATATTCATTCCCCTTGCAATAAATGCCAACATACCATTTACCTTCCTTATCATTTGCTGCAACTTCAGACTAACATTGTGTGGCTTATGTAGCAGGGCTGCCAGATCCCTCAGTATTGCTAAGTATTTCAATCTCTCTCCATTTAAATAATAGGCTGCTATTCTATTCAACCTGCCAAAATGGACAAATGGTTCTCATTTTCCCACTTTAACTACCAAACTATATGTGACTCAATTAACTTATTTAAATCCATTTTTTAGAATCTGTTCTTTGACAAAGTACTTGCCTAATAATCTCTACGTTACTTACAAATGTAGCAAAAGTATGTTTAGTCCCGAAAATTTTGGCATTACTGCAAATACTTGAGAGGCAGTACTGATCCCTGTGGCACCCCATTGGTAACAACTTGCACATCCATAAATGACCCATTTATTCCTGCTCTCTGTTTACTATTGGCTAACCAGTCCTGCATCCATGAACATTTCTATAATAAACTTTGATGTGGCACTATATCGAATGCCTTTTGGAAATTCAAGTACAACATATTTACAGGTTCCCCTTTATTCACTTTGCATGTTTCTTCCTCAAATAACTCCAATGAATTAATCCGTAAATACTTCCCTTTTACAAATCCCTGTTGAATCTGCCTGCCACTTTAATAATGGATTGTAACATTTTCCTTATGATAGATGTTGGGCTAACTGGCTTTAGTTTCCTGCTTTCGGTTTCCTTTTATCGAATAGAGATATTATATTTTCAATTTTCCGATCCTCTTGATCTTTCAAGAATCTTGGGAATTTCAGAATATCGCAATCACGCATCTATTATTTCTAAAGTTACTTCTTTTAAGAGCTTAAGCTGTAGGCCATCGGGTGTAGAAGAGTTATCAGCCTTTAATTCTCATATTCCCCCTGCCTTATACCTCATGATTTTCAAGTATTCCTGAAATGCTTTTGTCATTTCTAAATGAAGATGGACATACACTATCTGTTCAAAGTTTCTATTGGTTTATTGGTTCCCCAGCTTCACTCTTCAAAGGACCAATGCTCATTTTAATCATTATTTTCCTTTTAAAATACTTGAGAAACTCGTACTATTCTAGCAAGGTTTTTCTCATTATCAATTTTTTCTTTTTGGCAAGTATTTTGTTAGTTTCTAAAATCTCACAGTATTTTATGTTTTTTCTTTAATTTGATATTACCCTTAACTTCTTCAGTTATTAGGACACTGATCATGGAGTCATTTTTACCAAATGGAATATATCTTTGTTGAGTTTTAAAATATAACTTCAAAATGTCTGTCGGTGCTTCTCTATGGTCCTATCTTTTAACCTATGTTCCCAGTTCACTTTAGCCAACTCTAACTTTATAATCTTATAATTACTGTACCTTTACCTAAGTTTAATACTTTAGTCTTAGACTCACATTTCTCTTCTTCAATTGAATTTCATATTTGATCTTGGTATGATTACTATTGAGTAGAATTTCCTTTGCTTGAAGCCCTGAATTAATTCTGTCTCATTGTTTGCTTCCTGGTTGACATTGGTGCCCAAGCATGAGGAAAAAATAAAATCAGCAAGTTCTGAGAATTGTCAGCAGTCGGGCAAAATCTCCAGAGAGAGAGAAATAACATTAGTGTTTCTGTTTGATAAGTGACCTCAACATGAACTCAGTTTTTCACTCCTCAGATGCTGACAGATCTACTGAGCATTTTCAGTATTTTGTTTTTATCTTGAGCTCCAACCTTGACAATATTCTTCATTTGCATAATTTTCTTTTCAAATCAAGGTATAAAATGGCAAATTTAAATGGAATCAAAAGTTGAATTACTTTGAACCTCGTATTTCAACTTGTTTTCTTCCCATTCTTCATCATTATGAACACTGTGGATGTTCATCTAGTTATCTATGAAATGTTATGCATACCTAGCATCATTATTACATGTAGAGGTGTGAGACAATTGAAGTTTTAGTACTACTGTGTGGAAAATTAACTCATTGAGTAGTTGCATATAAGAAGAACGTAATTTCATCTGAAAAGTTACTGATATTTCCTTTTTTTAAATATTATGTTGCAGATAAATGAGTTGGTGGATGCCCGTGATTTGGTAATCGGAGCCTGGTTTGAAGCTCACATTGTAAATATCACACGAAACACAAAGGGACAGAAAAATAGTGCATCAAAAAACGATGCCAATGGAAATGAAAGGACAAGAGCACATGTTCAAAATGTTAAAGATCTCTCGGACCAAGATCAGTCACAGCACTGTAGTGGGACTACATCAAATAATTTGGACTGTACACCATCTACTTCCAATGTGGATTCTGCAGATGATGACATTGTGTATCATATCAAGTATGATGAGTAAGTCTAGTTCCCACTGCTCCAAGATACATACAAATATTTTAGCATAACAAATTGGCTACTTTGTTCAGATAATTATATATGTATGAAAACTTTGAAAAAACTGTACATTAGAATGTCATTGAAGTAAAAGTTTAGCAGTAAATATGATGTCTATAATGCCATTACCTTTTTGGTTTTTTTTTACAGTCTACACTACCTCTTATGTAACTGTCTATTTTCTGTTTTGCACAAGAAGAGGTATTAAAGGTTATGAATTGGAACACAAAGGAAGATGCTGGGCAAGTTATCAGTCGAAGGCAACATTTTTCATATCTAAAACTTGCTACTGGTTTGCACCTTCATAAAGCTTAGGCTTGTCTCTAACTGGAGTATTGTGGCCTTTTCTGGACCCCGTTTTAATGCAGAAAGTGATGGCATTAGAAAGGGTGCAAAAATGGATTGAGTGTGGTTCTAGGGATGATGAACTTCAGTTTATGGATAAGTTGAGAAGCGTGGGTTGTTTTCCTTGGAGAAGAATAGATTGAGAGGATGTTTGATGGGTACTTCAAAATCATGAAATGTGTAGATAGAGTATGTAGAGAAACTGGGCGACAGGTTCAAGAGCGAGAAGAGGCCTGGTTAAAGTAATAGATAAAAGGACCAAAGGTTAGGATTTGGAATGCCCTCCCTGAGAGTGTTTTGGACACAGATGAGATGGGGAAGTTCCATATAGAAACACATCTTTAAGTTAGATAGAAATGATAATTATGGTGCAAAATGATAAGGGGGACGAGGAAAACTTGGAACATAACTTTTCTTAAAAAACGGAAAAGATCTTGGCAAGAAATTCGAGTTGATCAGTGGGGCAAACTGGGCACTGTTGACTAGGCTGCCCTTTATATGTAGTATGTAAGTTCCATTGCAATCATGGCAGTTAAATGTCAGGCGCTGTGCAGAGTGGAATGGCCAGTCCAACGTTGTCCTTTTGTGCCACTGACCTAAGTGTATTTCCCAACATAATGAAAACAAAGAAAATACAACAACAACAAAAACGGAAATTTCTGGAAAAGTTCAGCTGGTCCGGCAGCATCTGTGAAAAAAAAATCAGAGTTAACGTTTCGGGTCCGGTGACCTGAGTTCTCAGGACGGGTCACCGGACCCAAAATGTTAACTCTGATGTTTTCTTCACAGATGCTGCCAGACCTGCTGAGCTTTTCCACCAACTTCTGTTTTTGTTCCTGATTTACAGCATCTGCAGTTCTTTCGGTTTTCAATTAAAACAGAGAAAATGCTGGAGAAACTCTGGTCAGATCTGGCAGTATCTGTGGAGAAAGAGACTGTGATCATGTCTCAAGTCCAATGTGGCCCTTTCCCAGAACTATGAAGAAGAAAAGTCAGTTGGATTCAAAATGTTATCTCTGTTTCTGTCTGTACAGAGAATTTCTCCAGCACTTTCTGTCGTTTATTTCAGATATTCAGCATTTCCAAATTTCATTTGAATTTCTAGCCATGTGTATATGGAGCATCTTTGTTCTGTTGATTTCATATGTTTCTGTGGAGCAAAGTGAAAACCCCTTAAGAAACGAAAGTCCTACTACCCGAATCAGCTGTTAATTTTCCCCAGGTGTTTTTTGATTTATACATTTCCAGGCTTTTGTTTTGTCTTAGCTGAGTGCAGTCTTAGCTGAACAGCATGCAGGAGCTGAATTTTACCGAGATTTAAGTGAGGGTATGGCAAATAACACACAGAATTTTGAATTATTAACTGAAGTTAAGTGGGAAATGATTAGCAATCGAAATGTTGCCTTTTTAATGTGTTGTAATTTCATGTCACAATACTGAAGCTTTTCAAATGATGGGATATAAGTCACTCAGAGATAGCAAGAACTGCAAATGGTGGAATCAGAGACAACACATCGTGGAGCTGGAGGAACACAGCAGGCCAGGCAGCATCAGAGGAGCAGGAAAGGGAAGTTTTGGGTCAGGACCCTTCTTCAGAAATGGGGAGGAGGAAGGGAGCTGCGTAATAAATAGAGAGGAGAGGTGGAGCCGGGGAAGGTAGTGGGTTGGTGATAGGTGAGTGCAGGTAGGAAGTGGTGGGGATTGGTCAGTGGGATGGGCAGGGTGGGTAGGTGGGAGAGAAGATGGACAGGTTTTCAAATGATGGTACTGTTTGTGAAAGGTGTGAAGGACGAAGTGATTGAGTATTGTGAAATTGATATTTGTGTTTTTGGTCTACTGCTGCCATTTAGCTGTGGGCATGTTGCAGCTCTGTAGCTGGCAACTGCAGGAAATGCATCACTGTTCTATTAAGTATTCCTAAATGCCATGCAGACATTTATATCAAGCCAGGACTATAACTTGTGCCCTACTTTCTAGTATTGCAGCATTCAGTTTCTTTTATTTGCTCGGAAGCAAGTTGTCTTGTTTTGCACCAAAACACAGTTGTTAAAAGTATGCGTGTTTGGTAGTAAGTTGACTGAATTTAAAATTGATCTTGTGCTTAAAAACAAAACAAGCAGTTGACTGGAATAATTAAAATTTCCTTTGCACTTGTATTTATTTCCATTTTAAAGTAATATAATCTTTTTCTGAAAGAAATGGTCTTTCCTCACTTCTTGCAACTCAAGGTGCTCACTCAGGTGTCTGGATGTGAAGTCATTGAGCAACTTTTGCTATCTCTCTCAAATTGTCCCATTTATTTTTCAGACGTTAGGTGTTCACCTGGTGGAACAATGCAGGAAACTAGTTTACATACGTAAATGGAAGTTTTCACCAAAGTTGGCTGATTTATCAGGAGAACCCCTAAAGAAATTCCTGACAATCATGTCAGCCATCTTATTCAACAACAGTGTGAAATTGTAGCTGAGCCTGGTCCTTGGGCTTAAGCAGCAACTGTACTCATGCGCTTTCAATTATGATTGGAAATATTGGAACATTCTTCTCAGACTGTCCTCAGGGACTTGTGACTAGCTCAACCATTACTGTGGTTGCGATTGTCTAATTCTGCAAATTGAACCTTGAACTAAACTTGCCTGGTTTTTGATGTTTTGTCTTGGTCAGCGCAGAGAAACAAATATGATGAAGGGTTTAGGCCCGAAACGTCAAGTTTTCCTGCTCCTATGATGCTGCTTGACCTGCTGTGTTCATCCAGCCCCATGCTTGTTGTCTCGGATTCTCCAGCATCTGCAGTACCTTTTATCTCTGATACATGTTTTATTGAGCCAGGTTCAGTCATATGATATTGCATTCCAGTCTTGTGAAATAATCTCATCCTGTTTTTTTTAATATCTATTAGTTTAACAATGGTTTTCTCAACTAACTTTGACTCTGGGAACTATAACTGTTTGATCTACCTTCAATATGTCAGTGTCAGCCTCACTGTATGTTTGGCCAAAATAATCTGTTTCTGATTCAGGTTTGGAAGTGTCGAGTAACCTTCCTGAACCAAATTTTAGGTATTCGTTATTGCACATCAGTAACTCTGCTTCAGCTGTATATATCAAATACCTTGAGTGGAAAACCAGTTAAAAACTGTTCGGTTAACCACCTTATGCCTGTGCTTGAATGCACAAGTTTGAGAGATCTATGGTGCATGCAAGACTATTGTACTTCTGGTGCACTAGTACTTTGTACTTCTGATCTGCAAGTCCATCGCTGTGCTGGACTCTTCAAATCAAACTACCAAGAAATTTATACGGGCAGTTTCTGTCTTGATTCTATGGAGTGTACACTCAGTGCATCTGTTTACAAGAGTCTAATTTGGTGAACTTCGTATGAGTACCTGAATACTACTGGAGTACAATACTTGTAAAACATGCAATCCACCACTAGCTAGTTACTGCAAGCTTTGCATTGTTTGCATAGCTTTGACCATAACCCACTGGAATTATCTGTTGTTAAAGAAAAAAAGAATCCAAGCCCCTGTTGATCCTCTCAGGTCCCATCACCAGTCAGACCTGTAGGTTGGCAACACCATGGAATATAACAGCTGTCTTGGGCCCAATTCCAATAACTGAATATTACCATAAAGATATAACAACAGAAAATGCTGGAATAACTCAATAGATGCTGTGGTATTTGTGGGGAGTAAAACAGCTAATATGTCAGGTCTGTAACCTTTCATCACGACTACCTGTTGAAAGATCACAGATGTGTAACATTGGGCTAGATTTTAAGGAAATCGGGAGACTCTGTGGAAGTCAAAAAATGGCAAGTGGGATCCAATGCTGCATCTCCTTCCCACATCTGGCACACCAATGTCCACCAGTGTAGGTTAGAAATGTGGACCATGATCCTGCATGCCCCAGTCCCAACTTGGCTGGCTCTACTGTGATGACAGGCATCTCATAGAGCCCTACAGTTTTCATGGAGCCACACCAGCTTTTAAAAGACTCTTGTTTCCCAGCACTTTGGCAATATTGTGACCATTGATTAGATGAAAGAACCTTAAGAAAGGAAAGGTGCAGAAAGCTATCTACACATTTGGTTTGATGCACATGCGCAAATGACCATGGGACACCAGTCTCCAATAACGGTGTCTCTGTCATGCCATTATGCTTCTGTGCCTGTGCGGATGAGGTCTTGACGTTTAGGTGAGGGGATGATCCATCATCATTCTATCGGGAGGCTGCGCTCCAATCAAGGCCTTTGGAGCTGGAAAATTGTATTCACATATTTTATGTTTGCTTTCACAAACAACTTCATTTACGACCATGTCTCAACTAATATGGGTATCAATCTCCCAATAAGGTATGGAATGTCTGATTTAAGACTCTCAGCTCACTGATTTGCATTTGCAATCAAAAATCTAACTGAACAAATATTGATTCTAATTGAAAATCTGAATCTCGCAGACAGAAACACTTACATTGCCATGGAAGTTCCAGATTTTGCTTACATCTTTATGATGAGCAGTGGCATCACACTGCAACACTCCATTTCTATGCAGGCATGCTCATTGCTGCACCTAACCCGTAAATGCGGCTGCTGAGAAATTATACTTCCGTTTTGAAAACCTGTAGCATCAGTGGAAATTTTGAACAATTGTAGGCCCATACACATTGACCATAATAGATTGATTTGTGTCTCAGTTTTTTCAATTAAATGAAAAACAAAGTACAATAACTTTGAGATCTCTAGAATTTTGGTTTCTTTTTTACTAAGAGGGTACAGTGTGCATGATCATCAAACTGACATGCACTGCATCCGTCATCTGCAATTGTTCGCTCTCTTTTTGGAGCTGAGTATTTACAATTTTCTCGATGTCTGTCTCTGAACCAAAATGTTCCAGTCTCTAAAATTGGATAAGATGGGGCCTGATGTTCAAAGTCTGCTGCTGGCCCATTCCATGAAAATGGTGGTTGGAATGCTGCTCCACAAGGTTTGCAGCAGTGCGGTCTCCCATGGGCAAGTTGAGGCTTTCTGATGGGACTGATCCCGATGTTGTGAATGGGTAACCCTTGGGGTGTGTGTACAGAATTGTGTTGCACTTAATTTTGGACCCCTGTATGCATTAAATTTGGAGATCTGTTCTAAGTGAGTGCATTACATTTTGAAATGCTCAGCAGCTCTGGCAGCATCTGTGGAGAGAGAGAGAGACAAAACTTAACATTCCAGGTCTATGACCAGTTCTCACAAAATGTCATTGAACTATGGAATTCACTGTTTTTTCCCTCCGCAGCAGCTGCCTGTCCTGCTGAGTATTTCCAGCACCTACTGTTATTTCAGATTTAAACTATCTGCAGCACTTCACTTGGTTGGTTTGCTTAACTGATAAATGTACAAATTCAGAGAACAAATTGCACATCAACCGCTTTGGAACTTCTGGAGGCCATTTTCTTTGCCTTGTAGAAGAAAAGCAGTCCAGCATTGAATCAGTCTTTCAGTGCCACTGACTTCATCTGTGTGGAGAAATGAGACAGTTTACTGAAAATTTCTGTACACACCAACATTGCTAATTGACCCAGCGTGGTCTATGTCAAAGCTTGAAATGAAGATAGTATTCAAATGTTGCTCCCACTTTAGACACTTTATTAATGAATTCCTTTTCTACTTAAGAACTGTGATAGGATTTGAATTCATTATCAGGATTACTAGCTCAGTACCATACATGGTGATAATGTCACTGGACTTGTAATCCAGAGACCTGGGCTAATGCTCTGAGACACAGGTTCAAATTGCAACACAGCAGTGGTAGAATTTCAATTCAGCTAATAAATTTGGGATTAAAATCTAGTTTTAATCAAGGTGACCACGTCAATTGTAAAATCCCCAGCTGGTTCACTGATGACCTTTCAGGAAGGATATTTTTACCTGGCCTTGTCTACTTGTGATTCCAGACTCTTGGAATGTGGCAGACTCTTAACTGCTTGCTGAAATGGCCAAGCAAGATACTCAGTTCAAGGCCAACCTAGGAACACCAAATCTACATAATTGAAGTATAATTTCCTTCATTTTGAATTCCAGCCCTCTTGAGTTAAAGGTCAGAATTTCCTTAGTTTTTTAATTATCTTTTGTCCCAGTTCATGAACTCTTAGTGATTTGTACACAAATCACTTTTAAATCCTCTTGCTCCCCACAGCTCCTATTCTCTGATTTAGAAAATAATGCAGTTTATTGGTTCAGACTCTTTGCCAACTGAAATCCATCTGCTGTAGTTCCACCCACTCACTTCATGCCCTTTTATAATTGCTTGCTGCCATCTTACTGTGACTCCTAAATTAATGACATCTGCACTGTGTTGAAGATACAGCTATCTATTTCTTCAAGTTATTTTAACATGTATAGTAAGAAGCAGTAGATGTGCCTGGGGAGTACAGGTTGGCATACCCCATTATTTGGAGCAGCGTGAACTGACAGCACAAGTTTACTTCCAATTCCATGAACTGTTGGTTTTGCTAACAGTGTGTTGTTAAAATGTTACTGAGTGTGTTCTGGAAATCAGTAGACTCAATTCTGACATGTTAGCCTAAAAGGAAATCAACTAAATTACCTGAGACTCAACTCACGATCCCACCACTTAAATCACATAGCTCTGCTGTGTCTTTGATTAGTCACTCAATCACAGGCAATAGGATCCACTGTCTTCCCCACATCTGACATTGAACTGAAAGACTTGTGGCTTACCAGTCCAAATGCACAATTTCTGAATCTTGAGAGTTCAGGAAAATAATGAGGAAAGTGCCTGCAATTTCTTTGTCTATTTCGTTCAGTACACCCCACTGAAGTCATGTTTTTGGAAGTTTATCTTTTTATTTAAAACTGCCATTATTTTTTGCATTGCCACCTTTTTTTAAAAAATTACTAAATCCAATAAATTTGGATTAAACATACCATGTAGCTAGTTTCTATTGGGCATTGCTATACTTGACAGTTTGAGAGAAGGTTTTTTTTTTCCAAACAGTATTTTCAAATTAAGATAAAGGAAAATCTAAAGTCCTGATTTTGCTCAGAGGTTAGGTGCAGAGAGACAGGGGGATTTTTGATCCAGGTCGGGGTGGAAGACTGTATTAAAAATCAGTTGGCAATCCTGGAAAAAGTGAAGAAGCTGCTGGGTGCAGAGTTGGGTTGGGCAGGGCATGTAGCTGTCTATCGAACAGTAATATGGCAGCTGTCCGACTATGATCATGGAGGTTGTGAAACCAGTCATCCAACATTAATCCAGTAATGGAAGTCCTCAGGTTTATATCAGTAGGCAAAGTGAAATATCAAGCAATTTTTTTTAAACACTCCAACCACTTTTTCAGAGATTTAAGGGACAGACATTTAAATCCGTTTACACCTTGATAGGTCCCTATGATGGTTACTTTTGACAATTTTGACAGGTCTATTGATAGTTTTAATGAAATTAGCAAGTCTGCTTCTGCACACTTAAGGTTTTACACTCCAAGGCTGCCAAGATCCCTCTTCATTCCCACATAGTCTGCTGCCACCACGAACTACATGTTAACAAATCCTGTGCCAATGCCATTTCTGGATTTGCCCACCATTCTTACCAATGACAGAGAGTTTCTCTGCTATGACAAAAATGCAAGCCAAAGTGAACTAAAATAAAAATTATGTTTCAGCTTTGCGACCTTTCGTCAGTCTAGATGGACTATAGTTGTTTTAGTGTTATTAGAAAGGTCAGTTTATTGCATTGGAGTTTGTCATTAGATGAAGTTTGCACAAGACAGTGCTTTATTTGGTTTGGGGGAAGAAGTTTTATTTTAAAGAAAATGGTTGTGGTATGGTTTGTCGGAAAGTATTGGTATCAATGGCTAAAAACTCCCCACGTGGAACTTCCGTATATCCTTTGAAAATTCTCTTGGACAAATGTGATGTCAGCTAAGTTCCATGTTTGTGTGAAGAAAATTAATTAGGACACAATGTGTTAACTCAAGAATATTTGTCTTTTTGACTGTGGTTGCCGTGACTATTGTGCACAGTTTCAGAGAGTTTCTTAAGTTGGTCCACGCACTTGCTGCGAATGGCTTGGGAGATTGGTGTGGTTTTACATTCTGTATGGTAGAGAATCTTCCAGTGATATATGTATCTCTGGGACACTTTGCAAAATAGAATGGATCTATACAGACATTCTGATTAATATTTATTAACAGCATGGCACTAACTCATTGAATGGCATATTCTGTTTTCTAGTTGATTTTCCTGTAAACAGGAGGTGCAATCTTGATCGAATGTTCAGATATGTTATATTGTCTGATTGACATGGGCATTCTTGTAAACCGAGCAATTTTAGATGGACCATATGTGTTGATTTTTGACATTTGTGTTCTAAGCAGGAAAGTATCCACTCCGTTTAATTGTTTTACTGTTAATCCAAAAATTTAGAATTTTGTATTTAACATTTGCTTTTTCCTTTTGTCTCCAGCTATCCAGAGAATGGAATAGTGGGAATGTGTGCAGAAAATGTTCGGCCACGAGCTAGGACAGTTTTGAAATGGGATCAGCTTCGAATAGGACAAGCTGTGATGGTAAATTACAATTTAGAGATACCAGAGGAACGTGGTTTCTGGTTTGATGCAGAAGTTACCGCTCTGAAGGAGACATCAAGGACAAATAAAGAAATCTTTGTTAAAATTCTTTTGGGGTAAGCATTCGTTGGCATGCAGAGCAGAACGTTTACGTTTGCTGTGAATATGGATTATAAAACACTGGTGGTTTCATGCAGTCTGCTAAATTATAATGGAGGATATCGTATCTGTGAGTATGACAAAACTTTTATATCAAAAAAGAGTGAGACTTCAAGATGACTTCACTGTTTTAATTCTGTGGTGCACAACTGTGAGCATGTATCCATGTTTAAAAAGATAAATTCTACCTTTTTAGAAAGATAAAATGTTTCATTCAAATGTAACAAGATTCTTTAGGACTGGTTGAAATAATAAAAGATCAACCAGCCAATGTACAAGTTATTGTCTCATCTTGCAGATAGAATGCTGCAAGACTTGGTGCATTTGATATCAAGATGTGCAGGTGGCTAAGTCTGTTTACTGTAAGATCAATTGTTTGTTTTCAGATCCTAGCATCAGATAAGCAGGACAGGTATGACATAATTTCATTAGAGTTGAATCCTGGGCAGAATGTGCCTGCTGTCATGTAAATGTTTGTTTTTGGCTGTAAATGCAAGGACAAAATTACCGTTTTCATAAAAGTATACCCAGTTGTATTTCCTGCAACGGAGAAATGGGTTGTCTCAATTCTAAACATCTGGAGTAGGAAATAACCTGTTATCTTTGCTGCTTGCATGATATTTGCATCTAAATTCATATGTCGAAACATTTGCTGTGGTTTTGTCCACAGGCTTACTACCTGTTACTCTTTTTGAACATTGAGAGATATTTTGAGACATTTATGAGAAGGTGCCCCTAAAACAATTTGGAAAACTTTGTGGCTAAATCTATTCATTTCTATCAAGCGTTTAACTAATTTCAGAGACCTGCACGTGCCTTGTGATAACAATACAAAACTGCAGCTTCTGGCAGTCTGAAATTTAAACGGAAATTTCCAGAAGTACTCAGGTCACATTTGTGGACAGATACAAAATTAATGTTTCAGGTTGATGGCCTTTTACCAGAACTGTGGAAAGGTATAGATACAAAAGGGTTTTGATCAAGTGGTGGGGAAATGCTAAAGGGAACATCTGATGGAGTGACAGTTGAGAGAAACAGAAATGGCAGAAAAGTTTGTATACACGTACGATCACATTCAAGAACAGCTTCTTCGTCACTGTTATCAGACTTTAGAATGGACCTGTTTAATGTTAATGTTGATCTTTGTCTGCACCTTCTCAGCAGCTGTACTCCTGCACTCTTTGCTGTTACTCTGAAGCACGGGTATAGTACGATCAGCCTGTAAAAGACCTAAGACAACATTTTTCACTGTACCTCGGTACACTTGACAATAAGAAATCAAATCAAATGTTTGTCCTTCAGGGCTATAGGGAACAGTAACAAAAACAGATATTGCTGGAGAAATTCAACAGGCCTGGCAGGATCTGTAGGAAGAAAGCAGAGTTAACATTCTGAGTCCGGTGACTTTTCATCAGAACTGTGAGTAGCTAGGAAAAAGTGGGATTTATGCTGAAGCTGAAGTAGGGGTGGACAGGGTCATGGGGAAGTGGGAGTAGAAAGGGGAGAGTTGAACGGGTAGATGGAGACAGAGCCCAGGGGGAGACAGAGAGAGGGAGAGAGATGAAAGTGGGGTAGGTGAACAAGGAGATTATGAATAACTGGCCAGGGCTGTAAAACAGCTGAATAAGTGATAATAAGTGTTAGGAAATGGATGAGCTGTGCTGAATGCAACCAATATGATGCCATAATGGGCCTAGGAGTACATGAGAATGGGTGACTTTGCTAAAAGCAATCCATGTCCTAACATGACCAGGTATGGGGTGGGTAAAAAAAACATGGAAAGATGGAATCAGGCTGTAAAGATATTGAACTTGATGTCAAGTCCTCGAGGCTGCAGGGCCCCCAAGTGGAAAATGAGATGCTGTTTCTCAAGATTGCGCTGAGGCTCGCTGGAACACTGCAGCAGACCTACAACAGAAATTCTGGTGTGGGAACACGATAATGTGTTGAAGCAGCAGGCAACTGGAAACTGGGAATCATTTTTGCAGATAGAGCATGGGTGTTCTGCAAAGCGGTCACCTTTTCGGCTTTTCTTCTGGCCTGCTGTCCATAATCTCCTTGTTTACCTACTCCTTTCATATCTCTCTCTCTCTCTCTCTCTCTCTCTGACTGGGCTCCGTCTCCACTGATCTATTCACCTCTCCCCTTTATTCTGTGCACACCCCACCACTCTGGCTTTAACATAAATCCCACTTTTTCCTCTCTACTAACAGTTCTGATAGAGTCACCAGACTTGAAACATTAGCTCTGCTTTCTTCCCACAGATATTGCCAGACCTGCTGACTTTCTCCCGCAATTTCTATTTTCGCTTTGGATGTTCACCATCCGCGTCTTCTTGCTTTATGGAAGGGAGCAGGGATGGGCAAGATAAAGTAACAAAGATCTGCCTAGGAAGGGTGTGCTGCTGACCGTGAGAAAAAGACCAAAACAAGAAAAGGACACAAATTTGGTGGGGTATAAAAGGCTAGAGTTTATGATCAGAAATTCGTGAACACACTGTTGAGTCCAAAAGGTTTTGACGAGCCTAAATTAAAAGATATGGTGCTGTTGCACAAATTTACATTGACCTTCACCGGAATGCTGCAGTGGGCCAAAGACAAGAGGCGTGAAATAGGAACAACATGGAGAGTTAAAATTCCAGGCCACTCGAAGCTTGGTGTCGTGCATGTGGACTGAGTGGAGATGTTCTACAGAGCAGTCACCTAGTCTGAGTTTAATATATCCCCATTGTAGAGGACACCACACTATGAACAGCAAATGCAGTAGACTATATTGGGAGAAGTACAAGTAAATCACAGCTTCATCTAGAAGGAGTGCTTGGTGTCTTGACAGTTGGGAAGTGACAAGGTAAAGGGACAGTCAAAGCATCTCCTGTTTTGGTCTGTCATGTTGTAAGTGATTGACAGCAGAGGGACCAGTTCCTTCAGAATATAAATTCTGCAAGTGAAGACAAGACGAAAGGAAGATGTGTTCGGAGATGTTCTTGAATGATCCTCTGAGCTTGTTGAACTCCAGCTTGGGTTTCTTGTTACCACATCAGCTCACATGGTGCTGTTGGCAAACTACCATCTACCTTTCAGAGGCTGAATGCCAGTCCTCTGGTTCTTCCTGTGAATGATAGACTCAATATTTCAACCCATTTCCTACATTTGAACTGATTTCTTTCCACCTTGGGTCTTACATTTTCCTCCCTTTGAACTATCATTTCCCATTACATTCTTCTGCTGCCCATTGTCACTTCAAAGGTTACTAATTTCTGGACCCAAAACAACCTCTTTACATGGCTTTTGCATTTTATCCATGTTATGGAGTAATACAGCACAGGAACAGACTGTACGGTCTAACTCGTCCATGTCGACCGAGTTTCCCAAACCAAACTAGTCCCACTTACCTGCATTTGGCCTATATCCCTCTAAACCTTTCTTATTCATGTACTTGTCCAAATGTATTTTAAATGTTATAACTGTACCTGCATCTGCCACTTCCTCTGGCCATTCATTCCACATACGAACTACCATTTGTGTGAAAAAAATTGCCCCTCGGGTCCATTTTAAATCTTTCTCCTTTCACCTTGAAAGTATACCCTGTAGTTTTGAACTCCCCTGCCCTAGGGAAAAGGTCATTGTTATTCACTTTATATACGCCCCTCACGATATTATAAACCTCTATGAGGTCACACCTCAACTTCCTAAGCTCCAGTGAAAAAAGTCGCATTCTATTCAGCCTCTCTTTGGTATACGTTGTTAGTAGTTCACAGCATTGATTCCTATAGCGTTCCAATGGTTACATCTCGCTAACTCAAAAGTGACCTTACTGTGTTTTTGAGAAGGGTCACTGGACCTGAAACGTTAATTCTGATTTCTCTTCATAGATGCTGCCAGACCTGTTGAGCTTTTCCAGCAACATCTGTTTTGTTGCTGATTTACAGCATCCAACGTTCTTTTGGTTTTACTGTGTTTTCTGTTAGCTGACCAATCCCCATCCAAGCTGGTGTGTTGTCCCCTATGTTAGGAGCTCTTACTTTGTGTAGTAACATGTGACGACTGAACAATTGCGTTTGGAAATCCAAATATATCATATCCACATGTTCTGTTTTAGCAGTGGCGCGCTTGATCCCTGCATTTAATTCATTGATATAGATTACAAATAGTTGAGATTTAAGCACTAATTCCTGCGGCACTGCATTTATGACATCTTGCCAACCTGAAAAAGACCCATTTACAGCTATTTTCTCTCAACTAACCAATCCTCTGTCCATGAAGTTAATAGTTGTTTGGCAGATTTGGCTATTGTCTCGATATTTCCCAGGATGGATTCCAAGCTCTGCAAAAAGCCCTGTAACAATTTGGTACAGCACTGTATCATTTATGCTCTTTATTGAATGCAGGCTTCCCATTCCACTGAGCATTTGGGTGTCTGTAGCCATTGCCCTTCTTCTGTGGCCTGGCCCAATTGAAGTCTTCGTCTGAGTCCTGAACAACAGAGCTGGTGCGTCACCTTGTTCTCTGGCATGTTGCCTCTTGCAATATCCTTACGCTCTGCCCTGCTTAAAGGCACTTTTCCTCGTTACCTCACCATGTGCACCTCCATGCTATCCTGTGAATTATGCACTGTGTCAAAGTTTGAGTTGGCAGCTACACATGTGAACTAGAGTCAGTGTGTCTTCCTTCTGCGTGGAAAGGTTGAGGCTGTTGAATGGCTGAAAGGAAAACCAGACAAGGATAAGGAGAAAGAGAAGTAAGTAAGAGGTGATGAAGGGTCTAGGCCTGAAACGTCAAGCTTTCCTACTCCTATGATGCTACTTGGCCTGCTGTGTTCATCCAGCTCTACACCTTGTTATCTCTAAGTAAGAAGTGTAGTTGTTTTAATCAACATGTTTGGACGTATTATGACACATTGCCAGGACATGAATGCAGACCTGCTCGCCCATAGGTAGAGACTCTATCATTGCATCACAAGAACTCATAAGTCAGAGGTGTATGGTTCTTCTGACTGAGAAGCTGATGTGCAGGTGATATAGAATGATAGCAATATAATGAGAGTATTTGCGTACCCTGTTTCCAAAGACTACAGCCCAGCTGTTTGCTAGGATCTCAACAGTATCCCCACCCCACCATAACCCACACCATCACCTCTATGTTGCCCACTCTCTCCCAGACCCTAGTATTCTTTGTTGCATCCATGACATGTATCATTTTGAGAATAACTTTCAGCACCTGTTCCACCTACAATAAACCATCTTTTACGTGGTGTGGTTTCCTTAAAGTGATGCTAGATAGTAATGGTATTAAGTCCCCTGTTGTATGCAGCCAGAGAAAAACTTGGAGGAAGGGTGTGACCGGCCATTCCCAGTAATCATTATAACGACCTTGACATTTTGCCTGCATTCCAGTTGCCTGGCACATGTTAATGGTCCATTGCAATTCCTGCACATGTTTTAATGTATAACCAGATCACCCCATTGTTTACTGTTTAGAATTCAGCAAAAGACAGTGGAGATGGAAAATAGCCAGAAGCTTGCAATATATAATACTGATTTCATTAATTTAGGTTCTGAAATTTATATAATTTCTAAACCTGATTCATTCTGTAACTAAATGGTTGTCCTATGGTGCATGTTTTGGGGATGAAGTCATATTTGGCAGGTAGGGGTGGATGTAGGCAAGTCTGTGTTCTCACTTGACTTGGTCTGAAGATGTTCCAATTTGCATCACTGATTGTCATATTTCCTTTTGAATTTGCTTGAACAACTACATCCACAATCCTGGTAAAATGGATATAACAATGGAGACAATTCAAAGCCAAGGACTGTCCCCCTAACAGACGGCTAAAAAGACATATAGGAAAGAAGATTCTAACGTGGGATATTGAGAGAA
Source organism: Ginglymostoma cirratum (assembly GCA_024137785.1). NCBI lineage: Eukaryota > Metazoa > Chordata > Chondrichthyes > Orectolobiformes > Ginglymostomatidae > Ginglymostoma > Ginglymostoma cirratum. The sequence continues at coordinate 31,388,725 of JAHRHZ010000024.1, forward strand.
ATAAGAAAAGTGTAATTAATGCAGCTGTTTCAAAACCACTATGATTGTCCTTCTCAGCTTCTCTACCCTCAAGTTCTTCCTCGTCTCTCAGCTAGCTCCTTTCTCGCCAAGAGATTTCTGTTATTACTGATATTATTACTGCTATTTCCCAGATTGTACCTACCTCTCCAGCAGTTAGGAGTTCCAGAGGAGCAAGAAAGCTCTAGTTGGCGTTTTGAATATCTGAAGATGTTTGATAGTCTCCAGCTAAAATTTGGGATAGACTGAAGCCATCGCATTCAAGCTATGGCTGAAACTCAGCCTCTCCCATCTGTTACACTGCAAATAGTGAAGGAAGAAACCAAAGGCTGACACTATTGGGAATAAATGTTTAACACAGTGAAGCATTACAGGCGCATGTCTTTTGACTCCACTCTGCTCTTGTGTCAGTGTCTCTTTATGTTGGCTGAAATAACCCTCCAATTACTGCCATCCACTTGTATGCAATTAACCCCAAGAGACGCATTTAATGTCAGGCACTAACTTGCCTGTGCTGGATTTGCAAAACCACAGCATCCTGTTTGGTCCTAGGTTGAGTTTGTGAATATATGTTCAGAAAGGCTACCTACTGACACCACTGTTACTGTTGCTGCATCATCTGATCTGCTGCTGTAGTTCTCATTTACAGTCCAGTTGTATCGAGGCTGACGTTGTCCCAATATTCCAACTCAGCCAATTCTCAATTCTAATCTGCCTTCCCTTTATCATTTTTTCTATTGCCATATCAGGCTATTTTTCTATAATGTAACTGCTCTGCCAATACATGTCTTTGATCAATTTTAAACTTGATAAATAGCAAATGGTTGCTTATTTTACAAAGATGGACAAACATTTGGCTAGTTTTCAATAGAAGCTTTCATGTATGCCCGGTATCTTTATAACCTCTTACTTCTGACATTATCCATTGGAAAATCTCTTTGCAGTTTCTCCAAAATTTAGAAATGCCTTTTGCAGTATAGAGAACAGACCTGATGCATGGCACTCTTTTTTTAAATGTGGTCAAATCAAGGTTTTGTATAAGTTTAACATCTCATCTTTTGTATTTTATTAGTCTAGAAATGACAATATTTGGTTTGCATGTTTGTACACCTTTGTTAACTAGTTGGTAGTTTTGATGATTTGTAAAAGTATACCCTGGGTTCTTTAGCTCTTTTACCCCACTTGGACTCATTATTTCCCAGGGAGTAGCTAGCCTTATTGTCCCTATCAAAATTCATCACCTTGCGCTTAAAATTAATCTGTCATTTACGTGCCTCATTTGTGCATTTGCTGATGTCTTGTGCTTTGTATAAGTCATTCTCAGTCTTAACCAAATCTTTAATTTGGTTTGGAAATTTTGATACTTGTACTAATTTCTAATTCCTTCTGGCAGGGTGGGGGTTGGGGATGTACTTTGTCGGTGGTTGAAGTGGCGATGGGCTAATTGTTTTGTCATTGAACTAATAATTTAGAAATCCATATGATGTTCTGGGGACCCAGGATGGAACCCTGTTATGGTGTCTAAGGCTGACTTGGTAAATTTGGGATAACAGAACTGTTATTTGTAATGGTGACAATGAAACTGCTGTAAAATCCCATCTGATTCGCAAATGTCTTTGTGGTAAAGAAATCTACAGTACCTGGTCTGGCCTACATGTGACTCCATGTCCCAAGGTCTGTGATCAACTCTTAACACTGCCTGTGCAATGTCTTAGAAAACCACTCAGTTGTTAATTGCTCACCATCACCACGTTGAGGGCAGTTGGCAGTGGACAATAAATGTTATCCCTGTTTGTCCTACGTCTGAGCCAGAGGTCCAGGTTCAATCCCACCTGCTCCAGAGGTGTGTCACATTGTATCTGAACAAGATGTCCAAAAACACCTGAATACTGGCCTTGTCACAGTGAGGTTCATGTCCCAATAACAAATTAAAGCGAACTACACTTATAGTTCTTTACTTAAATAAATTTAAAGATTGATGCATTTAACATTGCTGGAAACAAAATGAATGGAGAGTATGGAAATAATTTGTCAATCAGTAGTAGCACATGCTAATGGTTTGCTGTGGACTGTTACATTTTTATACAAGGAGATCACTTTAAATTAGGCAGAAGATAATCCATTATCAGTCAGCTCTGTAAATTAATATTTTGCATCTGTCTCTGTTGTCAGATCTGACCAATATATACAATTTAATTGAACCTTCTTTAGTTTGCAGTATAATGCGAATGAGAACTCTTTTATGGTATTTTGCATGTAGATTTTGAAGCTGATGATGAAAGTTTTAACATTAACATAATATCGATGAACATAATAATTTTGATTTACAGTGTAGACGCTTGATGGTGATTTTGCATCAAAATCTTAAATTTACAACTTTAGTCTTTTTTTTCTGCTTTATAACCAAATAGCTGTGTTTCTCAGCAGTGGTCAATTCATTCTACAATTGTAAAAATATACTGTATCTCTTAAGTTGACTATCTGTCAAATTATTCTACTTGATGGAATACTCAAAGCATTATTTAGAAGAAAAATAAGCATCATCTGGATGTTTGCCTTGCAGCTTGTTTAAATACCAGTTATTTTATCTGCCGGTGGCATTCAGAAAATAAACTGTATGTGCCACTGTGAATTGATTCCATTGTGCATTAATATACTATATTAGTGAATATTCATCTTAAAGAAGTGCTAGAATTCAGTAGCACACAGTCATGACTGTGTGTGCTTAGGTAAAAGAGACACTTTACCTGAATCCCTGATCAAGGAATGCCAAAGTGGATTGAGTAACTTGTATCTTTAGTGATTTGTATATTTCCACTTGCCACATATCGATATTGAGTTCCCCTTTAACTCAGTTAAAGTGGGCTGAAACAAAGTCCATGGACATCAGCCTGCATGTTTCTTTTTGTTGACCTCAAAGCTGTTTAGTGTTTTTTTACTTTTGTCACCATAGCAACTGTCAGCTTGATTAGGCTACTGGAGTCAAGAGCATGGAGTTTTGCCAAGCTACATGAAAATTCGAAATAGGGTATGGGAGAAGGTAGATAGAGGCCTTTTAGCCTGATCATGTCTGAGGGTTTGAATTATTATGTGCAAACTGTACTTTAATTGTACTTATTTTTAATCCATCCATTTAAAGCTAGAATCAATGTATTATAGATTGCATATTTCTACTTACATATGCCCTCCCTCTTGCTCTCATTTTTCCCCTGCTATTTAAGGATGACTAGGGAGGGTATAAAATTATATTCTGAGACTCAAAGGGTCAGGAAAACTTGACGTTTCGGGCCTAACGTCAAGTTTTCCTGTTCCTATGATGCTGCTTGACCTGCTGTGTTCATCCAGCCCCATGCTTGTTATCTTGGATTCTCCAGCATCTGCAGTACCTTTTATCTCTATATTCTGAGACTGTTTAGTTGATTCATCAAGTTTGTTTCTGCCACTTTTTAAAACACTTCCCTTACTGAATTTTGTTCAAAAGTAATGCTGCTTAACATTTCTGAACATATATACAAGAAACACTCAGAATTTGGAGTGTTACTCTTCTCTCTTTAAATATAAAGGCAGAGCTGACTGTTAACGGCATAAAGTAATTGTTTCCAGTCCAAAAATAGTGCTACATTTTTTGAAACTGAGCCTAAATGTGATGAACCATGACATTCTTTTTAATGTTTTGCATTAATGGCTCAACATCTTTCATGGTGACGGACAGCATTTGGCTTTTATTTTGAATTTTATATTTCTGCTATGTTTTAGTCTTTCTTTAAGTGCCTTCGCCTTTGTCCTATGGTTTTGTAACCATAGTGCCAGCTCACTTTTCAAAAGCATAGAACAATTGGATTGAAGTTTGGAGAGGCTTCTGTATCAGTAAATAAGAAGTTGCAATTTTACTTTGCAGTTCCTTCATTTGTGCTTCAGCACTGAATGGCAAAACAAGCATTTTCACACCTTAAAGAATTTGCGACTTTTATTTAATGACGTACAGTTAATTATTCCTTATCAGGTCTTAAAACTTTATTCCCCGAAGGCTGTACCAAATAACTTGGCTCTGGTTTGGTACAGGCATTAACTTACCTCTGGGCATTCCTTGTCAAATTAGCTAAAATGCAATACACGAGATGTCTTTGTTTAAATGGAAAGTGGAATATGATGAGAGGTGATCTTAAGAGAAAATGAGAGGTATAAATATTTGTTCATTTGTTATGTACCGGTTTGGTCACTATTTTATACAAGTAGCTTCAGTATGTTGAAATCCTTACAGATAGAACTGATTTCAAATTGCTGGCAATTGTTTTTTGTGTTGGGCTGGAATGGTTTGGATAAAGAGACAACACAGTGTGGAGCTGGAGGAACACAGCAGGCCAGGCAGCATCAGAGGAGCAGGAAAGC
>JAHRHZ010000024.1:31393531-31450523 GCA_024137785.1 Ginglymostoma cirratum
TTTCTGCTCCTCTGCTGCTGCCTGGCCTGCTGTGTTCCTCCAGCTCCACACTGTGTTATCTCAGACTCCAGCATCAGCAGTTCTTACTATCTCATGGTTTGGATAAAGTTGTATTGCAAATGTAAATAAAAGCAGTGCAGTAGAAGCACACGTACTCGACTTTAGTTGGCCAATGATACATTCCTAAAGGAGTTGGTGATTCTGGGAGAACTAGCATAATTGTTAGCTGTTGCAGCTCCTTTACAGTAGTGACCCAGAAAATAAAGTCATTACTTCTGTCACTATGTCAAGATAATAAGTGTATGATATTGTCCCCTGCCTGCTTAAATATATCCTAAGTTAAAAGGTCTGACATTGTAATCAGCAATGGATCTCAAATGTTCTTGTCACTAAGTTGTATTTCCCGAGGACAGGTACTAATTGTGTTCACTACGTCTAAAAGGACTTTTGTTGTAAATAACTTGTTATAATTTCTGGTCTAGAAAAGCACCAGCAACCATTCAAATCTTTTTCATGTCTGCAGAGAGTTCATATGACATATTGTGTTGTATTCACTTGATTGTGGGTGGACGTTAAAGGAATACCAAGAAAATGTGATCAGTACATTGCTGATTGTTAGCTTTGAGGGAGCTAAGTGATCTTCATCTCAGTGTCCAAGGGGTAAAGGCCTGAAATTAATGCCCTGCTAAAGACGCAGTTGAGGTTGTGGAAGGGTGATGCAGTTAATTGGATGAGACCTTCTGCCTTTCTGCCTCAGTCCCGCATGGGTCTGGCACAGGAAGTCTCATGGATGACCTTATGGCTCTGTCACCAATTGAGATACCAGAGGGTTCTTCCAGCAGCCCTAGGAGGGGGGTCTGTGCGGAATGTGTGAAAGCAAACTTTGCCAGGAGGTTGTGCCTAGGACTGTGGGATAGGCAGGTGGGCAGGAAGAAGAGGGTCTGTCATTTAAAGGCATTCAGCCTGATTGAGGGACCTCACATTGGGAGGCGAGGGTGGCAGTGTTACCTAGTTACCAAGCACCCATTCCTGAAATTCATGCTGGTACTTAGTCCTGGGAAGGCCCACCGCTGTCTGAGGGACAGTTCATTCATGGGATTTCCTGAAAACAGACTATGGCGTTTCTGTGGGCTCTCTTGCCAGCTTCTGTTAAATACCACCTGTAGTCCTGTTGCCCCGTCTGCAGGTGTTGCCACACATTGCTTTTCCTAATACATATTTCATGAAAGCAGAGTTCACAAGACGATTGCTGGACCTGAAATGTTAACTCTGCTTTCTCTCCATAGATGCTGCGAGACCTGCTGAATTTGATGAGCAATTTCTGTTTTTGTTTCTGATTTCCAGCATCCACAGTTCTTTGCTAAATAAAACCCGAAAGAACTGCAGATTCTGTAAATTATAAACAAAAATAGAAATTGCTGGGAAAGCTTAGGAGGTCTGGCAGCATCTGTGGAGGGAAATCAGAGTTAACATTTGAGGAAGGGTTACTCAACATGAAGTGTTATCTCTGATTTCCCTCCACAGATGCTGCTGAGATCTACTGAGCGTTTCCAGCCATCTCTATTTTTGTTCTTTTTTTTTTGTTCAGATTCTGCCTAGTGCTTGCTCTCAAGCTAAGCAACTGAATGGTACTGTGCTGCTCCAGATGATTCTGATAAGGTCGTACAAATGGTAGTGAGCCTTGTTTCAATATTGTCACTGATAATTGCTGACATGAATGTAATGCCAAAGTGCTGCTTCCATTTGTGCACACTAAGACAGGCTGGAACAAGACTGTTATAACTTGATGAAAATGAAGCAAAGGAATGCTTATTCTGTGCTCTGTTCTTTAAAGCAAACGGGAACAATTCCATTAGAATATGTATAGTTTGCTCTTTGGCATTGCACTATTGTTGATAAATTACTACAATTTTCTTTTCAGTTTGATCAGGATGTATCAGCTCTCTGGATGGTTTCTATGATAATCAAATGAGTCTGGGGTGTCAGAGGATGAATTTTGAGATTCTTGGTCTGCAATTGCATTGTTTTGCCCACAGGGGTTATATGAAGTGGTCAGAATGATAGACTCTGAAATGCAGTTATTGTGTCTTCAACAGGCTTGTCATGCTCAGTGATACTCTGTACTATGGTACTTAATTTTTTTCATTGTGGTTATGCAAAGAACAACCTTGATTCTCCTGAAGAGTGTCACCACGACGTCTTTAAGCAGTGGTCCAGAATACATTTTATACAAGCTGGCTTTTTATAAGTAAAGAATATGTACACTGTCAAACAGTTTTAATGATTTGCATGTTTGTACTAATTATTTATTTAAAATCTCCTAAGTATGTAATGCACCAACATAAAGTATTACTTAAATGTACCATAACTCTACCATTAATATAATGTTTTGTTTTAGGAAAACTCCTAAGAAACAATTCATAGTCCATTATTCAAGTTTTTCTATAAACACTGCTTTCCAAAGTGGTGTACTGGAACGTTTATTATAGAGGACTTGCCATTTCTCAGCACATGCCAGAATGTTGTCCTGGCCTAGCTGCATTTGAACTCCTCATTATCTGAGCAGTCCCAAATGGTGCTAACGATGTGCAGTCATCTCCTCCACTTTTGACCTTTATGATAGAGAGAAAATCAATGATGAAGCAGCCGAGTATGATTGGCCTAGGACAATATTCCAAGAAACTGGAAAATTCTTGTGGCAGTGTCCTTACCTCTGAGCCAGGAAGCCTGGGTTTGAGTCCCTTCTGCTCCAGAGGTGTGTAGTAACATCTCTGTACAGGTTGATTACAAAATGTTGATCCGAGGAACTGGGTGTATTGTGGCACGCTGGTGGTTTCCCTACCTCTGAGCCAGATGGCCTTGGTTCATGTGCATCGTAACTTCTGAATAAGTTGATTAAAAATGTCTAACTAAGGGGCCGCTTGTGAAGCAGTGGTAATATCCTTACCTCTGAGCTAGGTTCATAGACCTGCTCTAGAAGTTTGTAATGACATCTCTGAACAGGTCAGTTAGAAAATCTATATCCTAAGGAAATCCTGCAGAGATGCCCTGAGGCCAGGATGACTGATCTCCAGCAACCACAACCACCTTCCTTTGTGCTAAGTATGATTCTAACCAGTGGAGACCTTTTCCTCCAGATTTTCATTGACTCCAGTTTTGCTAAGTTTCTTGATGTCACACTCAGTCAAATGCAGCTTTGATGTCAATTGCTGACATTCACCTCACCTCTGGAATTTCAGCTCTTTTGTCCATGTTTGAACCAAAGCTGTAATGAGATCAGGAGCTGAGTGGCCTTGACGGAACACAAACTGGCCATCAGTAGCAGGTTGCAAAGAAGATGCTGCTTGATAGCACTGCTGATGACGCCTTCCATCTCTTTACTGATTGAGAGTAAACTGATTGGATAGTAATGACAGGTTACATTTAGTCTGCTTTTTGTGTAGAAGACATGCCTGTGCAATTTTCCACATTGTCATGTACATGGCCTGTTGCATTGCTGTAATTGATCAGCTTGGCTAGGGGTGTAGCAATTCCGGGAACGGATATCTTCAGTGCTCTTGCCAGAATATTGTCAAACACTATATCCTTTTCAGTACCTAGTGCCTTCAGCTATTTCCTGATATCATGTGAGATGAATTGAACTGGCTGAAGACTGGTATCTGTGATGCTGGAGACCTCTGGAGGAGGCAGAGATAGATCATCCACTTGGCATTTCTGGCTGAAAATTGTTGTGAATGCCTCAACCTTATCTTTTGCACTGATGACCTGGACTCCCCATTATTGAGGATAGCAAAGTCTCCTCCTTCATTAAGAGTTTTTAACAGTCCTCCGCCATTCACAGTTGTGGTAGGTCTGCAAAGCTTAGATCTCATCTGTTGATTGTAGGATCACATGGCCTTGACTATTGGATGCTGCTTCTTCTATTTAGCATGAAAGTAGAGTCATAAAGTATTACGGTGCTGAAAGAGACCGTTCGGTCCATCAGCTTTTCACTGGTCATCAAAAACCCATCACTCTATCCCATTTCCCAGCACTTGATGGTTTCTACCTTCACCATCCTTTTAGGCAGTGATTTCCAGGTACCCACCACCCTTTGGGTGTAAAAGGTTCTCCTTGTATTCCCTCTAAGCCTCCTAAACCTAATCTTAAATCTGTGCCCCTTGATAATTGACCACTTTACTGGGAGAAATGTTTATTCTTATTGATCATATTTATGCCCCTCATAATTTTGTACACCTCAATCAGGTCCCCTCTCAGCCTTCTGTGCTCTAGAGAAAATTACTCTAGGCTATTTAGTCCATCTTCATAGCTGAAATGCTCTAGTTCAGGCAGCATTTGATGAATCTCCTGTACACGTTCTCTAATGCAATCACATCCTTCCTATACTGTGGTGGCCAAAACTGCAGACAAAATCCAGCTGTGGCCTAGCTAATATTATATATAGCTCCATCATAACCTCCCTGCTCTTGCATTCTATTGCTTGACATAAAGTCAAGTACCCTATACAACTTCTTAACCATTCTGTCCACCTGTCCTGTTACTACCAATGGTCTGATGTACATGCACGACAAGGTCCCACTGATCCTCAGTACTACCCAGGCTCCTGTCATTCAGTGTGCTCTCCCTTGCCTTATTAGTCATCCCAAAATGGATCTCATCACACGTTTCAGGATTAAACTTCATCTGCCATTGTCCTGCTTGTCTGTTGAGCTCATCTATAGCTCTGTGAAGCTTTGCTTCTATTTACCACACCACCAATTTTAGTATCATCACTGAACTTACTGATAATACCTCCTGTATTTATGACCAAATGATTAACTTATACTACAAACAGCAAAGGGTCTAGCAGTGAACCTGTGGTATGTCATTGGACCCAGGCTTCCACTCATAAGTGGAGCGTTGCTATAACTTCACCAGATTGACACCTGACTTTTACGTGTGCCTGATGCTGCTCCTGGCATGCTCTCCTGCGCTCTATTAAACTACTTCATCTCCCAGTCTAATGGCAACGGTAGATTAGGGCATATGCCAGGCTGTGAAGCTGCAAATTGTATTGGAGTACAATTTGGCTGCTGTTGATGCCCCAAAACAACTCACAGATGACTAATTTTGGCTTCATCTCCATAAGAACTGAGCAGTGATTATTCTAACCGATAATGCCATGGACAAACAAAACTGTGATGAGTTGATTAGAGAGGTCAGAGACAAGTAGATTTTGCCATTTTGTTGGTTCCCTCTTCACCTGCTGCAGACCTAATCCAGAATTTGTATCCTTCAGGACCTGAGCAGCTTGGTCAATTGTCATGTTGCCAAGCCACACTTAGTGATAGACGTTGAGCTCCCCCACATCAAGGTACATTTTGTGCTCTTGGTGCCCTGAGATCTTCCTCCAAAGTGGTGTTCAACAGGGAGGAGCATTGAGTCCTCAGCCGAGGGAAGACGTGGTTACCAGCAAGAGGTTTCCTGGTCCACATTTGATCTGATGCCCTGAGACTTCATGGAATTTGGCATCAGTGTGGAGGTCTCTTAATACAACTCCCTCCCAACAGTATACCAAAGGACATTGGTGAATCAGATGGGTTTTTTTTGGACAGTCAAGATGGTCCTATGATCGTCATTGGCCTGGCTTCTCAATTCCAGACTTTTACTGAATTCGTATTTCACCACTTGCTATGGTGGGTTTTGAATCCATAGCCTCAGAACTGGGAGTCTGGATCATTAATCAAGTGACATTACCTTTGCATCACTGCCTCCCCCTTTGACCCAAATGATGATCCATATCTGAATTTAAAAATGTGGTTTATTTTCCTCAGTAATGTTGCCATCAATTCACTGAGTTTCTGATGTCAACTTTTCTGGGTCAGTTTTAACAGTGCTCACTACTTCGGATTGTCCTTTGCTGAACATTTATTTTGGTAAATGCATTTGTTACATAAAATATTTCAACACTGCATCCCTTGCTTTTTCACGTTTTGTACTTGGTTGAGGATAATTGCTAAATTCTTGTAAAGTGTTCTGCTTGTCCCTCATTTCTCTTGACATTCCCACTTCGTCATATTGCTATTTGTGCTCCTTCAATTTGTTTTGATGTCAGCAAATTGCAAATTTGTGAACTACAACTTAAATTTGCTCTGGTTGTAGTCAATCACCAAAGCAACGTTATATTCATTTGACCACAATTTTTATTGAAAAACTAATTTTACATTCTCTGTAGTTTCTACCTTTATTGCATATTTACAAGGTTGCTCCCATTTGATAGGATGTGATATTTAGAGTTTAATATGTTAAACAAAGACTTATGATCTTCTAGGTTGAATAGAATTAGGTGTGAACAGTGAACATGCATTTTCAAGTTGAAAAAAAGATGGGTGTAATCAGAATTTAATTGTACAAAACAACTTTTGAACCATATCCAACACTTAATGTTGGCGATCAGTTTTCACAATGTATAATGTGAAATTAAAACCAAGAGTAGGCCTTTCAATCCCTTGAGCCATTTCCACCATTCCACCATGACTGAAAAATCACTTTGGCAGTTCTAATGAAAGATGTTTTAGAGCCCCACCATTTTGCACATCACTATTATCTGTTACACACAGGATTCTCTAAACACTAGATTATTGTCTATGTAGGAAATTGTGTGTACTTTTTCTATTCTCCAATTTTGGCAAGTATAGTTCAGTGAATCAGGGCTGATCAATGAATTTTGATATTCTTAGGGCTAGTTGCATAGGTTGTAAACAGATGGCAAGCAAACAGAATAATGTAGTTTGTTGACATATTGCTCTTCTGTGTCTCAGACTTGGGTTTGACTGATGGGTTGAAAGGAAGTAAGGAGGTTAACATGTGATAGCAAAGTATAAAAAGCACAAAAATGCACACAATACTGCATGTTTCTGAGATTTCACCAAAGATCAGACTGTGGGAAGTAGAGCGTATTTGCCTTTGTAGCTTAATAGTTGGAGAAAAATTCTCTCTTTGCAATATACATTCAAATTATTTACAACATTAAAACTACATTTATCATTTAGCTGAATGATTTAATATATAATTTATGTTAAAAATGGCAAACAGAATTAAACTTTATCCTAATCTTAAGGAAGATGGTTTGCCCTAGACCTGGCCATCCCTGAGGAATTCCTGCAGCAGTGCCCTGGCGTTCAGCATCATTGATAAGACTAGCTTTATAGATTTTTATTAATTAGTTGAATTTAAATTCCATTGTGACATTAGCCTGGTGGATTACATTGTCACATCCAGTGATGTTGCCACAATACCACTGCCTCCTCTGCTAATGTTTTCCTTTCCTTTGTTCATTGCCTTCTTCCTTCTTTCTTTTTCAATTATTGCTACCTGATTTATGTTTCATATGGAAAGGAAATTAAGTATGGAAGGGCAGACTACTGAAGGCTGGAAGCTCATTTGTGGAAAACAGGTAAAATCAATGAAACTAATTTTTGTTGTGGGATGGCATTTGGAAAGCTGTTTCATTTAAGTACTAACTGATGGACATAGCTTATAGATTGTAGTCAGCAATTGAGACCATTACTGTGAATTATGAAGCACACCATAAGTCATTTTAAATCATCTGTTCTTGATATGCACTGTTATGAATTATCAAGAGTTAAAGTCTGGGCCACACAGATCTCTTATCTTTGTAGGAAATCTGGATTGAAATAATGAAGAAATATAAACGTTACTTCATTTCCTCAAAAACCTGAGAGTACTTGTTTACTCCAACCTCCTTGAAGTAATGACGGTAAGGAGTGCCAGTCCTGAAGCATGCAACATTTTAATTTGGGACCCACATTGTTGGCAGCAAGCATTCCAGGACATCTGCATCATGATTAGGTGCATGCTGATGTCCATGCTTAAGGATTTCCATAGTAAACAGCCAAAATGTAAACTTTATCAGTCTTTCCATATTCCTTATGAGCTAAGGAAAAGATGATTAATTTATATCTGGTTTGGTGTGTCCTTACCATGGGGTTATCAGCTTAAAAGTGGGAGAAGTATGGAGTTTAATAGTGTTGGGTACCAGCACCGTCCTGACACTCTTTGTCATCAACTTCCATTGAAAACTGTCAAAATGAAAATGGCACTGAGCACTTTGTTCCTTTTCAATGCATCCGTCTTGTTGATAAGAATGAATGATCAGATGAAAAGTCTTTTAAGAATTTTGCATGATTCAATAAGGTCTCATCCCATTCTTGAGATTTATTTTAGCTGAGTTTTAATCACAGCAGCAATGAACCATGTTAATATCAATCTTGGTGGCCAGGGCTATTGTAGGTAGTGCGGTGATCAACAAGGTATCACAGTGCTGAATACCATCCAGTGACTTGATATGTATCTGAGCAAAATGCCATCCAGTAGTGGTGTCTGTCAGTAACAGCTACCCAGGCTTCTGTGTGAAAAGTGGTTCATCTGCTTGGATAGGGCCCTGAAACGTTTCTAGTATCCGTGGAGGTATTTTTCAAAACGTATATTTGTCACTTTAGCTGTGAGAGTGATAGGGCTTAAAATCAAGGAGAAGAAAGTTGCATCAAAAAGAGAAGCGTGAGTAATATGACACAACAGTAGTGTTTTGTTGGTTAGAAAGGCTGCAGGGTGTTTGTTGCAGTTCTTCTAGTTGAATTACAACATATGTACCAAGCATTGCAGGATAGAACTGATAGCACAGAAAAATCAAGACTGCATAAAGAATAATCCACAGATAGTTAAATATTGAAACTTACCATTCGGTGTGGGGGAGGGAATAGTAGGTCCACCCGTAGCACTTTTAGGGAGAAAGTTCTAGGATTTTGTCCCAGTGATAGTGAAAGGGTGGTGATATATTTTCAAATCAGGATGATGCATGAGGTGAACTTACAGGGATGGTGTTCCGACACATTTCAGTTTTTGTCTTTCTCGGTAGTAGAGGTTTGTAAGGTGCTGTTGGAAAACCCTTGGTTAATCTCTGCAGTGCATCTTATAATGGTATACTCTGCTACTGCTGTATGTCAGTGGTGCAGAGTATGCATGTTTGTAGATCTAGTGCTATTCAAGTATCTTGCTTAGTCCTGGAGAATTTCAACTTTCTTGAGTGTTGTTGGAGCTGCACTCATTCAGGTAAGTGGGGAGTAATCCATCATACTGCTTGTGCCTCGTAAATTGTGAACTGGCTTTGGGGAATCAGGATATGATTTACTCACTGCAGAACTGAGAGTCTCTGACCTGCTGTTGTAGGCACTACATTTATATGGCTAGTTAGTTTGATGATAATTCCCAGATTGTTGATAGTGGGGAATTCAGCAATAGCAATGCTATTGGATGCCAGGAGGGACAGTTAGATTCTTGCTTGAGAAATGGAAATGGATATTGTCCAGCATTTACATGGTACGCATGGTGCTTGTCACTTTTCAGCGCATACTTTAGTGTCGTCCAAGTCCAGCTGCATATGAACACAGGCTGCTTCAATATCTGAGAAGGTGCAAAAGGTACTAAGCATTTATGCATCAGAGAGCCCACCCACGTTAACAGCCACAGCTGTCTTCATTTGTGCCAGGTATGATTCCAATCAGCAGACAAATTCCTATTGACTCCAGTTTTGTTGTGGCTTCTTCACTCAAGTAGATACAGTCTTGATGTCAATAGCTGTCAGTTTCATGTCACCTCTGGAATTCATCTCTCTCATCCATGTCTGAGCAACGGCTGTAAAGAGGTCAAGTAGCTGAATATCCCTGATGAATCCATGAGAGTCAGTGAACAGGTTATTGCAAAGCAGGTACCCCTTGCTAGCAATGTGCTAAGCATGTGCTGCTTGATAGCATTTTTGACAACTCCTTCCAACACTTTTTCTGATGATTCTCATCAATTTTCAACATTGTTGGGTAGAGGCTGATGTGTAGCTGCACTGAAAAAGTGTTCTGGAGCTTAAGTCTTCAATATTATTGCTGGAATGTTCTCATGTTCCATAGCCTTAGCAAGATCCAGTGAATTCAACTGTTTCTTGGTAGAAGACTGGGATCCATGATGCTAGTGACGCCCACTTATCTACTTGGTACTTCCAGCTAAAGGATAGATATCGGTGTGGTTTTAAATCTGGGGCAGTGCTGCATTGACTATACTTTTAAAATGATGACCCACTACCTTTTTTCAACCAAAATTGCTGCTATCTTGAGGAATGCAAACATTTGTAAATTTTGGCTACATGCTGTTTGATTCCTTTTTCTGTCACCATTATTAATGTGTGTGGTATTGTTACAGTCCTTCTAGCTCTCAATCTGTTTTGTAACATAACAAAATTGCCATTATGTTGTGGTGATTACTCTGGAAGATAGTGTTGTTCGTCAGATTTATTCTAAAATCTGTCTATAAATATAATTTTAGTACAAAATTGATCAAAATATTGAATTAAGTGAACAGAACTGTACCAAGGGATGAAATATTGACAGTGTAGAAGCGATATTTCCGTGATATTTAATACAAGTATAACTTACTTGGAATAGGTTTCCAGTGGTTTAGTAGTCAGCATAGGTCTGAAACCCCTATAATTATGGACATTTATCATTGTCATAATGTATTGATGCACCCAAGCATATAGGGATGAATGTTTTCACTGAAAATAGATCCATAATAGAAAATGCTATTCATTTGAGGGTTGATCTCAATCTTGTGACAGCTTTACCAACAACTGGTCAATGTCAAATTTCCATGTACGTGCAACAAATTTAGTATCAGTGTGGTCTCAACTTGTAAAGGATTGTCTGAATGATTATCTTTGTTCAAAGTTGTTCAGGAGTGAAAATGCAATCGTGAATTTTAATTGAAATAACTTTATTAAAAACATTACAACTGAAATATTTTATTTATGTTATGATGAATGCTGAATGTTAAGAAAGATTACAGATAGTAGAGGCTTGTTAACCCAATCGTAGGGTTGCATATTCCACCAACTTTCCAGCATTCCATTATTTAGGAGCTGAGTAGGGATTGTTAAGGTGAGCAGTTAAAGTGAGTTCTAATCCGGTAAGAAAGGGAATAGCAGACAACCAAGTCGAGGAGTTTTGAAAGGTTGCTTTCATTATGATCTCCAGCTGTTATTGTCAGTGGAATTGTGCTGAAGCATTAAAATTAATCTGCACTGAAGTCTGGATTACTCGTACACAGAATAAGGACACATTGTGTAGTTAGTAACATATTATAGAGTCTTAGAGATGTACAGCATGGAAACAGACCCTTCGGATCAACTCGTCCGTACTGACCAGATATCCTAAATAAATCTAGTCCCATTTGCCAGCATTTGTCCCCTATCCTTCTAAACCCTTCTTATTTCATACACCCACCCGGACGCTTTTTAAATGTTGTAATTGTACCAGCCTCCACCACTTCCTTTGGCAGCTCATACCATACACACACCACCCTCTGCACGTAAAAGTTGCCCCTTAGGTCCCTTTTCAATCTTTTCCCTATCATGTTAAACCCATGCCCTCTAGTTTTGGACTCCCCCACCCAGGGGAAGAGACCTTGTCTAGTTACACTATCCATGCCCCACATGATTTTATAAACCTCTATATGGTCACCCTGTCAGCCTCCGACACTCCAGAGAAAATAGCCCCAGCCTATTCAGCCTCTCCCTATAGCTCAAACCCACCAACCCTGGCAACATCCTTGTAAATCTTTTCTAAACCCTTTCAAGTTTCACACCATCCTTACTATAGCAGGGAGACCAGAACTGCATACAGTATTTCATACGTGTCCTAACCAATGTCCTGTACAGCCACAACATGACTACGCAACTCCTACACTCAATGCACTGACCAATAAAGGCAAGCATACCAAACGCCGCCTTCATTATCCCAGGATCTTACCATCAAATGTATAAGTCGTGCACTAATTTGCCTTTCCAAAATGTAGCACCTCACATTTATCTCGATTAACATCCATCTGCCACTTCTCAGCCCATTGGCCCATCTGATTAAGATCCCGTTGAACTCTGAAGCAACTTTCTTCACTGTCCACCAAACCTCCAAATTTGGTGCCATCTGTAAGCTTACTAACCGTACCTTCTACGTTCACATCCAACTCATTTATATAAATAATGAAGAGCAAAGGACCCAGCACCGATCCTTGTGGCACACCCTGGTCACAGGCTTCTAGTCTGAAAAGCAACCCTCTATCACCACCCTTTTATGTTCGATCCAGTTCTGTGTCCAAATGCCTAGTACTCCCTGTATTCCACATGACCTAACCTTTCTAACCAGTCTAACATGAGCAACCTTGTTGAAAGCTTTACTGAAATCCATATAGATCACATCCAGTGCTCTGCCCTCATCAGTCCTCTTTGTTACTTCAAAAACTCTTAAATGAGTGAGTCATGATTTCCCACGCACATAGCCATGTTGACTATCCCTAATCAGTCCTTGCCCTTCCAAATACCTATAAATCCTGCCGCTCAGGATTCCCTCCAACAACTTAATAGTGGCACAACGTTAACCAACCTCCAGTCTTCTGGCACCTCACCTGTGCCTATCAATGATACCAATATCTCAGCAGAGGGCCCAGCAATCACTTCTGTAGCTTCCCATGGAGTTCTAGATCATCAAGTCCTGGGGACTTATCCACCTTTATACGTTTTAAGCAGTCCAACACCGCCACCTCTGTAATATGGGCACATTTCGAAATATCGCTATTTATTTCCCCACGTTCTATACCTTCCATATCATCCTCCACACTAAACACTTTTGCAAAATATTCGTTTAGTATCTCCCCATCTCCTGTGGTTCCACACATAGGCGTCCTTGCTGATCTTTAAGGGGCCCTATTCTGTCCCTAGTTACCCTTTTGTCCTCAATGTATTTGTAGAATCCCTTTGGATTCTCCTTAACCCTACTTGCCAAAGCTGTCTCATGTCCCCTTTTTGCCCTCCTGATTTCCCTTCTTAAGCATATTCCTACTGCCTTTATACTCTTCTAGGGATTCACTCGATCCTTGCTGTCTATCCCTGATGTATGCTTGCTTCTCTGTCTTGACCAAAACTTCAGTTGCTGTAGTCATCCAGCATTCCCTACATCTACCAGCCTTGCTCTTCACCCTAACAGGAACATACTGTCTCTGGACTAAGGTTATCTCATTTTTGAAGGCTTCCCATTTTCTAGTCATTCCTTTACCTGCAAACATCCGCCCCCAATCAACTTTTGAAAGTTCTTGCATAATACCATCAAAATTGGCCTTCCTCCAATTTAGGACTTTTAACTTTTAGATCCAGTCTATCCTTTTCCATCACTATTTTAAAATTAATAGATTTATGGTCACTGGCTACAAAGTGCTCCCCACTGACACCTCAGTTACCTCCTCTGCCTTATTTCCCAAGAGTAGGTCAAGTTTTGCACCTTCTCCAGTAGGTACATCCACATACTGAATCAGAAAATTTTCTTGTACACACTGAATGTATTTCCTCTCCATCCAATCCCTTAACACAATGGCAGTCCCCGTCTATGTTTGGAATGTTAAAATCCCCTACCATAACCACCCTATTATTTTTTCAGATAACTGAGATCTCCTTACAGATTTGTTTCTCAGTTTTCTGCTGACCATTGGAATTTCTATAGTACAATCCCAAAAGGCGATCACCCGTTTCTTATTTCTCAATTCCGTCAAAATAACTTCCCTGATGTTATTCCCAGGAGTATCCTCCCTGAGTACAGCCATAATGTTATCTCTAATCAAAAATGCCACTCCTCTCCTCTCTTTCCCCTCTTTCTATCCTTCCTATAGTATCTATACCCTGGAACACAAAGCTGCCAGATCTGTCCATCCCTGAGCCACATCTCTGTAATTGCTACAATATCCCATATTTACTTCTGTAGATTTACAAAAAACAAACAGTAAGATTACACTTTAAAAAGCCACTTAGCTGCTCCCCTGCTGTGAACACTCCCACACTGGTTTCTCCAAGGTCAGCTGTGAATTTCACAGTTTGTTAATCTTTTCTTAGACAAACTCCGATGTCTACGGATACTTGAAATCAGACAGCAGAACAGTCAGCTGAGCAGGTTCACTGCTGGGTCAGACAGCAGTGCAGGTTTGTTTCTCCATTTGATTCACTGCCCATGTGGGACTTCGTCTGTCTTCCTCCTTTTTAAAGTGTCGTTGTTTTGATCTTTCTTTCCTCCCAGAGTTCCTAAACAATGCAACAGCTTATAAAACTGTAATTACTGCTCCTACAATTCAAGGGAATAAGCTCCAGCACTGAAAATACCTCAAAAAAGGAGCAGCTCTTACAGCCACAATTTCGTTTCGTCCCCCCATCTTGGATTACCCAGAATCCTTAGCTTGGATAGAGCTAACAGGTTAGCTAACAGGGAGCTGAATGTATGCAAAAATAGATTATTTTCAGGTCGATAAGATATAGATTGCCACCAGGATCAGTGCTGGGGCCTTTACTATTTATAATATATATCATTGTCTTGGATGAAGCCACTTGATGCTAAATTTGCTGATTCCACAAGGAGAGATTTAGATAGGTTAAGTAGGTAGATAAAAATTTGTTAGATGGTGTATTGTGAGTGAAAATGTGAACTTGTCCACTTTGGCAGGAAGGACAGAAAAGCAGCATATTATGCTAGATTAAGGATTTTGAGATGCAGAGAAATCTGGGTGTCCTGATACATGAAGTACAAAAAGATGAGCATGCAGGTAAAGCAAGAGATTAAGAAGGGAAAAGGAATCGTTTATTCCAAAAGAAATGAATTAAAAGTAGGAATGGATTGTTACAACTGTACAGGGCCACATCCGGAATACAGTGTACAGATTTGATCTGCTTAATTAAGAAACAACATAATTGCATTAGAAGTAGATTAGAGAAGGTTCATTCAACGATTTGTGACATGAGGGGTTTTGTTTGGAGGAAAGGTTGCAGTTTGTGGCAGCATTCATTTGGAGTTTAGAAGACTAAGAGGCGATCTTATTGAAACATAAATGATCTTAAGGGCACTTAACTTGGCAGATGCTGAAAGAATGTTTCCTCTTGTAGGAGAAAGTGGAACCAGGAGATGAAGCTTTAGAATAAAGGCCTTCCCTCATGATTTTGTGGAATCCTGTTCCTCAGGAGTCAGTGCCAGAGGGGTAATTGAATAATATTTAGTCAGAGTACATAGATTCTTAACTAACATGGGAGTTAAAATGCTATTGGGATAGCCAGGTAAGGGAATTTGAGGTTACAACAGATCACCCACGCTCCTGCCAAATGACCAGGGCAGACCCGAGGAATCAAATGGCCTGTTTTTGCTCCTAATTATTACGTTTGTACGGTCTACTCATTATCATTCAAGTTGACAGCATTTTGAATCTTTTCAGCGAGCTGAGTATTATTCAACAATTTCAAAAAAAAAAAGTAAGACTTAACCAGTCTCTGGCATTTTTTGAATTAATGGTTTGAAAGATTTAATAGACTGTTACAGAATAGTGCAACATATCTTGCAACATATCCTTCATGATTGCAGTCAGGTAAATTCAGAATTTTCATCCAGCCTCAATGTTACATTATGCACATTTAAAAAGCATTGGAAACCTTGAGTAAGGGCTACCTCCTTTGGCATAACAAGTTTATTTATTCTAATTAGACACTGACTGTATTAGGGAATATTATGAATAGCAACATCAGAGGGCAACCTTTTTGAAATTCTTGAATTTTAGGAGGAAAAAATTACATTGAGAGGCAGTAGCTTGAAGTGCATTTGCGTGAATGGGAAATTTTTGTTGTTAGTTTTGAAGAGAAATACTTTTTAACTTCTATCTTTAACTTTTATCTTCAGACTGTAATGGAATTGTTACAGATGAGAAAACAGCAGCACTGATTAATTGCGTGCATGCATGAAATATGCCCCTTTTTACGTATCTAAGGGCTTCTCTAAAAGTCCTGAGTGAATTTTGAATGCCTCAGTAAACTTATAGCTCTTTTTTTCTTTTACAGTGGCCCACTAGATATGATAGGTGACTGCAAGATACCATTTTTGGATGAAATATACAAGATTGAGGGACCTGGAGCCGATCCGATAACACTAGCTGATGGACAATTTAAAAGTAGGTGGCTGCTCCTGCATGGGGAGAATTAAGCAGAGCATTCAGTCACCCTGGTGAATGGTGCTATATTCAAGAAATTGTTTTTGTTCCCATACCCTTTTTCTCCCCTCCCCCTCCCCAGGGAAGAGTGGCCCTGAATGTAAATACTGCAAGGCGGATCCTGAGAAAGAATGCAGATTTTGTGCCTGTCGATTATGTGGTGGAAAGCAGGATCCGGATATGCAATTGTTGTGTGATGAGTGTAATATGGCCTATCACATATACTGCCTGAACCCACCCCTCAGCAAGATACCAGATGATGAGGACTGGTAATCTTCTTATTTATTTATTTGGGGATGTTGCGAGGGACAAACAGGAGATTCTTTGGGGCTCATTCGTCATCACTGGTGACAATTTAGATCTTATTCAGATTTTAACTAAAACCACAATTTACTGAGTGTGGAAGCTGTGTTTTGGCCAGTTGTATTGTGCAGATTTCTCAGCAAGAACAGCTTTTTTGGCTTTTTCTGTACTGATAAAATCTGCAAATGATTTGTAGTTAGAGCTATAATGATAGCACTTATGCTATTACTGCTTCTGAATTTTACTTGTATATGTCGAAGAGGAATTTCACCTTGACTTCCCATGGTGTGAGAGACAGGAAGGTGAAGATGCACCAGAATTAAGAGCAGAAGTAAGCCATGGTAATAGAAGATGGAAATTTTGAAAAAAGAGATTCCTCAATGCAGGGACATACACACTGAAGGCTAAACAACTGACAATACAGAAAGAGGGAGGTACATTATCGACTAGTGTTGGAAAAGGGTCGTGCACAAAGTGCCACATGCAACATAGAACATTTACGAATGTAGAGAGTAGCATAATACTATACACAAAATGATGACAAAGGATTCTGAAATTCTCATATTGGAGGAGGCAGTGAGCCAGTGGATATTAACTTGACTATTACTTATTTTACCTCCTGTTCCCTTATTTCTATCTATAATTCTTATGATGTCATCTACCAATCGAACAATTTCAAATTGTTGTTTCCCAACCATCTGTCTTCCTGTCACAGTGAATGTCCAGTTCCTTTGCTGGGTTGATTTCTGGGCCCCACCCTTCTAGTCCTGGCTGAACTTATTCTTGCCTATGTTTTTGTAATAACCTCCTGTGTTTCATCTCTAACCTACTACAACTGTAGGATTTCCTAATTCTACAAATCTCAATTTTCTTGCCTTTGTCCTTGTGTGTGTCTCCTGCATGACTTTTTCTTATTTTCCTAGCTATTTGTGCATTCTTTAGTTATATCATGTTACCTCTGCTAATGTTCTGCTACTAATACATTGTTTCCCATCTGTTTACTCCTAAATCTACTAAAATATTTGTTTGTCTTTCAGTTTCCAGCCTGACAAACCATTTTAGCTGAAATTTAGCTCTGACCTGGATTAATCTGTATTTCTAGAATCATCTGTTAATCGATTCTCAATTTGGAGATGTGCAGCATCCATTATTAAAGCATGTTTTTTTAAAAGAAGGAATTTACCGTTGCTTTTTCTAACATGGACTCTTCTTGTGAATTTGTAAATGGAATAACTTACTCTTGGAGCATTTAGACCACTTTCCCACAGGTTCTTAGAGAGGCTGACTGACACAAACACTGCTCCAAACTGATTCCAGATTAATACCTTAAATCACTTTCTGAGCACTGACCGTAGAAGCCATAAGAATGTTACAGCACACAAAGGGGCATCCAGATACTTTTTGAAAGAGTTTAGGGTCTCTGCATCCACCACCAACTCAGGCAGCAAATTCCAGACACCCACCACCCTCTACATAGAAAAGTTTTTCCTCATGCCCCCTCTCATTCTTCTGTCACTTAGTTTGAATTGATGACCCCTGGTTTTTGAATTGTCTGCAGTGGAAAACAGGCTCTTCCTGTCTACTGTCAATTTTGTGTACATCATTCATGTTGCCTCACAAACTTCTCTGATCTAAGGAAAACAACCCCTGATCTCTCCAGTCTCTCCTCCATGGCTACAATTCTCCAGCCCTGGCAATATGCCAATAAATCTTCTCTTGCACTGTCTCCAGAGCAATTCATCCTTCCTTTATTGTGGTGACCAGAACTGTCCATAATTTTCCAGTTGTGCCCTCACCAGTGTCTTGTACAGTCTCATCATTATTACCCTACTGTTGTATTCTATACCTTTGCCAATGAGGGAGAGGATTCCATATGCCTTCTTTACAAACTTACCTACCTACACAGCTAGTTTTCGGGCCTGCACACCAAGATCTGTCGCTTCAGCTACCCTTCTCAGTATATTCCCATTTATTCTGTGTTTGTGTTTACTGTTTGACCTGTTGGACTCCATGATTGGAAGCAGAGTAGTGTAGCAGCACAGTGTTCAGGCTCCTGACCAGAGTTCATCTGTTCCATCAGCTTTTACTTTTTTTCTTACTGTAATCTACTTACCTTCCGTGGAGAATGAGTTTGTAGCATGGAGCAGATCAGCGTGGAGAGGAGTGAGCCCAGTGTGGCAGAGAGCAAGGTGCCCCAGCATCTGCAACAGCGACAATAGGCAGCCTCAGTCAGCAGTGGCGACAACAGGCAGCCCGAGGCAGCAGCGAGAACAGGCCGCCTCAGTTGGCAGTGGAGACTACAGGCAGCCTCAGTTGGCAGTGGAGAGAACAGGCAGCCTCAGTTGGCAGCAGCAAGAATAGGTTGAGTTCAGCGCAGACTGGAGGCGAGGCCCAGTGTGATCTGCTTGAAGGACTGTAATGCTGAACTTTTTATTTCTTTATTTTTCTAATTTATTCCTAAGATCCTGTACCTAGGTACCTTTGTACCTAAGATGGCGCTGTAAGTGGTGAATTTGTAAACTTTTCA
Source organism: Ginglymostoma cirratum (assembly GCA_024137785.1). Taxonomy (NCBI): domain Eukaryota; kingdom Metazoa; phylum Chordata; class Chondrichthyes; order Orectolobiformes; family Ginglymostomatidae; genus Ginglymostoma; species Ginglymostoma cirratum. Next base: position 31,412,466 of record JAHRHZ010000024.1, read on the forward strand.
CTCCATCTACCACTCTCCTGCCTGCTCCACCAACCCACCTACATCACTTTGGAGCTTACACTTATCCTCTACATTATCCACACACGGCCAATTTTTGCGTCACCTGCCAATTTCCAAATGTACTATGAGTTAATTTGAGGTGATTAATGCTGTCCGGTATTTAGTTGCACTGTTGCTATATTGTGTCATATTTCATTGTTCAGGTTCAATCGCTGGTTTTAGAAATGATTTGTGAACTTGGATGATTTCACTAAAGCCTGGAAAATTGTGTATTTGTAGGTATTGCCCCTCCTGTAAGAATGATACAAGTGAAGTCGTGCGAGCTGGGGAAAAACTGAAAGAAAGTAAGAAGAAGGCCAAGATGCCATCTGCCAGCACTGCAAGTCAGAGAGACTGGGGCAAGGTAGGCACATTTGTCCATTTAACTAGAGTGTACGCACATTCAATTGTGGTGTCATCTGTAAGTATCAGTTGGGTTAATAAACCTTTCGTCAATCAATGTTGTCATTCAGGGTATGGCCTGCGTTGGTCGCACAAAGGAATGCACAATAGTTCCTTCCAACCATTATGGTCCCATTCCTGGCACTCCTGTTGGCACAATGTGGAAGTTCAGAGTTCAGGTATGTAGCAGCATTCATTTGTTTTTTCTTTCACTTCTCAGCATAACATACATAGTTAATTTGATTTAGACACAAGATTCAGAATTTTATAAATGCATTTTGTAAAGGAAGTGCAACCTATAAGTGCAAGTTGAATCATAGATACCCTCCAGTGTGGAAGCAGGCCATTCAGCCCATCGAGGTCACAGCAACCCTCCAAAGAGCACCCCACCAGACCCACCCCCACTACTCAGTCCATGTAACCCTATAGACACTTTAGCATGGTCAGTCCACCTAACCTGCATATCTTTGGACTGTTTGAGGAAACAGGAGCACCCCAGAGAAGTCCACGCAGATACGAGGAGAATATGCAAACTTCACACAGACAGTTGCCCAAGGGGAGAATTGAATCTGATCCCTGGTGCTGTGAGGCAGCAGTGCTAACCTCCGGGCCGCCACATCACCCCGACGATTCTATCCTATATTCAGTTTGTAGGAAGAACACAACTACACATTACACCATGGCACTTTACGAATTCAAAATCTTTTTTTAAAAGAAGAAAATAAACATTTAATGCTTGCAAAGTCTTCCAGATATTTCAAATTTGACACGTCACACACTGAAGCACAGGACAGAATTACTATTCCTATTCTTCAGTACAATTCTGCCCTCAACCTTATTAGCAAGTCATGATCTTTCGGGTTAATGTTGAATTTTCTAACAGGATCTGAAACTTTCTCATTTTAACAATCATGGTAAGGAAATGTTGCTCTAAAATTCTGTATCTATTACAAGGAACAAAATATATTGCTACACCTGAGGAGCGAACCTCCGCAAAGTTCAGCTTTCTGGGAGGAAGTGAGAACACTGCTTCCTGGAAATTACAATTTCTAGGGATTAATGCTAGACAAATGTTCCCTTTTAATGTTACCTAGCAAAAACAGTGCAATGCAACATTTGTGTCAAAGCTCACTGTGCCATTGCGGCTTCCTTGATGATCAACACAGTCCAAAGATGTGCATGTTAGGTGGATTAGCCATGCTAAATGATCTTACACGTCCAGGGATGTGTAAGCTAGGTGGGTTAACTGTGGTAAATGCAGGGTTACAGAGATAGGGGAGGGGGTTCGGTCTGGGTGGGATGCTGTTCTGAAGATCAGCGCAGACACGATGGACCAAATGGCTTCTTTCTGCACTGTAGGAATTTGATGATTCTATGAACGTCTGAAAACATCTGCCAATTTTTTTGGCTTTGAAATCATCGTGAGACAGTAATGGAGATCTGAGATCTCATGCTGCTATTATAATTGTTGGGTTTGCTGTCCCATCACTGAAACATTGCCTATGGTACATGTGTTAAATCTCTTGGGATGATGGATATTTTCATATCTCGGTAAAATTTCATAGGTAGCTTTGTTCCTTGTTCTGAATGTTATGTTGTTTAGGTGAGGGGAATTCCATGTATAATATAGCTATTTATAGTGAGTTCCACATGTAAGGAAATGTTCAAAATATCTTAATTTGAATGGTGTACACCTCTGGTATTGTGGCTCAGAACAAATTGGTTGCATTGTTATCAGCTGATTTGGCGTATTGAGCCATTAAGCTGCCTTACATAGAGTTTGGTTAATTGCAGTTATTTGCAAAAGCCTGATATGAAAGCTGCCTTGTAACATCAGATTGATGGGTTGATGACTGATTTTAACCAAGCTTCCCTGCTGTGTTTCTGGGCACATCCCCTACGTTGGTCATCTGGAATTAGATAAGAGCTAATTTCTAGTGAAGCCTCTCTGTTGGAAGAGGCAGTCCTTCTGCATGTGGTGGATTGCAAGCTGAGCTAGTTTAGGACTAAGCTGTGCTAAATGGAGAGCCAAAAGAAGGTGGTGCATTATTAAATCCAATGTTTATACTACCGAAGCCAGGAACATTTTCACCATCCAGCAGTCTGTAAATAGCTGTTAGATCTAGTTTGTTGCGACTGGCTCAATGCTAAGGGAAATTAGGCAGGATTGCTGACTATCCAATTCACACCGTCAACATGCTTTGAAATAATCTCACTATTTTAACCAGCATCTTTTACGGGACTTCACCAGCGATCGTAGTCCTAGACATTATGAGTGAACTTTACTCAGTTCAGATGGTGCCCTCGAGGATTCCACAGGGAGTCAGACTAAAGCAGCTGTGCCACTCTGTTATTACAGAAGTGCTGTTCGATGATGTAAGCAGCTCACAGACATCAGGAGTGATGGAAGCATTGACCCCAATTTGGAATGAGTGCAGTTTTACCTCTGCTATTTTGATTCACCAGCAGTTACCAGTGTTCTATATTGCAGTTGATTGAAGTCCTGGGTGGAATTTGTCATCCTGAAGTGATGCCCCCATATCTCTCACAAATTATAAAAACACTTCTTCCGCGATCACAGCACAGCGACCTCACTAATCGAAGCATGATAATCATACATTGTCTACTAGAGTACAGTAGACTTCAGTCCTTAGCCCCCTCTTGTCTGTGGTAGCTTTCCCACCCCCACCCTGGCCCTGACAGCAGCTGGTCACCTTTTGGACATTGAGGCACTGGTGAAATTCAGTTTTAACTTATCACTTCTTCTATCTACACAACAGTGACTTGAGTCATAGAGGTTTTACAGTGTAGAAAGAGGCCCTCATTCACCATGTCAATGCCGGTCATCAAACATCCATTTTTATCTACCTTTATCATAGTAAAGCACACTAGGTTTTTATACAGGAGTACAATTCAACTAGAATTAATACTGTTTCAGGTAGGGAGATACTTAATGTGATGGATCTTAGGCAATGTCTTAAAGTTAGACAGAGATACAGAGAGGCAGAGAGATTTTTGGAGGGAATTCTAGAACTTAAGAACATAAGATATTGGAGCAGAAATAGGCCTTTTCGGTCTGTTCTGCCTTTCAATCATGGCTGATATGTTACTTAACTCCATTCCCCTGCCTTCTTCCTGTCACCCTTGATCCCCTTACAAAATAAAAACCTATCTATTTCTGTTTTAAAATACACACGGAGACTTGGCCTTAACAGCCCTCTGCAGCAATGAGTTTCATAGATTAACCACCCTCTGGCTGAAGAAATTCCTCCTCATGCCAGTTCGAAAGGATTGTCCCATCATTCTGAGCCTGTGCCCTAAGGTCTTATTTTTTCCTACTAGTGGAAACATGTTCTCCACATCATGTCTATCTGGGCTTCTCGGTATTCTGTAAGCTTCAGTCAGTTCCCTCTCATCCTTCTAAACTCCCATTGAGTACAGACCCAGAGACCTCAACCTCCTCATGTAGCAAGCCCTTCATCCTAGGATCATTCTTGTAAACCTGCTCTGGACCCCGTCCAATGCCAGGACATCCTTCCTTCGACATGGGGCTCAAAACTGTTCATGATATTCCAAATTTGGTATAACCAGGGCCATATACAGCATCCTCAGTACATTTCTGCGCTTGTATCCAGCCCTCTTAAGATGGATGCTAACATGGCATTTGCATTTCTAATTGCCAGCTGAACCTGCATGTTAACTTTTAAGAAAATCCCAAACTAGGACTCCCAAGTCCCTTTGTGCTTCATATTTCCGAAGCCTTTCCCCATTTAGAAAATAATCTACTCCTCTATTCTTCCTACCAAAGTGCATAATCTCACATTTACTCACATTGTATTCAATTTGCCACATCTTTAACCACCCTTTAGCCTGTCCAAATCCTTCTGCAATCTCCCCACTTCCTCAACACTACCTGTCCCTCCTCCTATCTTTGTGCCAGTTGCAACCTTAGCAACAGTACACTGTGTTCCTTCGTCCACATCGTCAATGTATAATGTGAGTAGTTGTGATCCCAATGAGAAACCCCCTAGAACTCCACTAGTAGACTCCTTCATCTCCTACAGTCTGCTTTTCGCCAATCAGTCAACCCTGTATCCATGCCAGTACCTTGCCCCTAACACCACAGGATCTCATTTTATTTAGCAGCCACCTATGCATACCTTGGCAAAGGCCTTCTGGAAATCCAAATAGATCATGTCCACTGACTGTGCTTTGTGTAACTTGCTCATTACCTCCTCAAAGAATTCTAACAGATTTGTCAGGCATGACTTCCTCTTGACCAAGCCGTGCTGACTCAGCCCTATTTTACCATGCAGTTCCAAGCATTCCATAATGTCATATTGGAACCAAGGCTGGTGAAGCCACAGACACCAATAGCAGAACAGTTATGTTAAGAAATGGATGTTAAGAGGCCAGAGTTGGGAGAATATAGATTTTTGGGAGGGTTCCAGGGCCATAGCCGATTAGAAAAATGAATTTTTTTTATCAAAAGCAATCAATTCCATGAAAAGTAGTGTTAAGTCAGAAGATTCAGTAGAATATATTTTAAAAAAGCAAAGATTGACTTTGAAAATTATAAGGAACGAGAAGTGAGAGAACAAGAGAAAACTATTTAGAAGTAAAAAGAAAGAGTTTCTACTAGTCCTTAAGTGAAATGTATCAATAGTCCTTCAGAGATTGAGTTTGGGGAATTAATGATGGAAAATGAAGAAATTACGAATGAAGTTAACAACAGATATTTAAACTTCTGCAGTGTAAGGATACAATGCCATCCCAGAAACAGAAACAGTTATGAATCAAGAAGTGAAAGTGAGGAGCTTAAAGCCATTTCAATTGCCAGAGAAGGGATCCTGCGAAGCTTATTACAATTAAAAGCTGACATGTCTTTAAGTTCTGATGAATTTAACATTATTGACTTAAAAAAAAGTGACACTTAAAATTATAAAATGCGTTGGTTTTAATTTTCCGATATTTATTAGATCCTAGAAAGTACCCATGAATTGGAAAATAGCAAATACAACTCTTTTTTTCAAGAAAGAAAGGAAACATTAAGCATATTACAAGCCCATCAGCTGAACATCTGTCAGAGGCAAATGCTAGAATCTTTTATTAAGGGGAATATAGTGAGGTTTTTTAGAAAGTTTGAGTGTAATCAGAGTCAGCATTATTTTGCAAAAGAGAAATCATGTTTGACTGATCTATTCAAGCCCTTTGTGGAAGTAACAAGCAACATGGATGGACGGAAACCTGTGCATATGCACTACTGAGATATCTAGAAGGCATTTGACAAGGTACCACATTAAAGGTTATTTTGCTAAATAGGAACTCATGGGGTAGGTGGTAAGATACAAGTTTGGATAGAGGATTGGTGAGCTGACGGAAAACATGCAGAAATGGCTTATTTTAGATCATCACAATGTAAATATATTGCCAAAGGCGATCAGGTGAAAGGGCGGCACGGTGGCTTGGTGGTCAGCACTGCTGCCTCAAAGCACCGGGGATCCGGGTTCAATTCTACCCTCGGGCAACTGTCTGTGTGGAGTTTGCACATTCTCCCTGTATCTGCGTAGGTTTCCTCCCATAGTCCAAAGATGTGCGCGCTTGGTGGATTAGCCATGCTAAATTGCCCACAGTGTTCAGAGATATGTAGGTTAGTTGCATTAGCCGTGGGAGATGTAGGGTTACAGGGAAAGGGTAGGTGGATGAGTCTGGGTGGCATGCTGTTCAGAGGGTCGCTGTGGACTTGTTGAGCCGAATAGCCTGTTTCCACACTGTATGGATTGTATGGAAAACACAATGCTAGGGCATCAACTATTTACTACCAGATTTTGTGAAGAGACCAAATGTATTCTTGCTAAATTTGTGATATTGCAAAGTTGGTTATGAAGCTAAGTTAAGAAGAAGACATCAGAGTTTGCAAAGGGAAATATTTAAGTTATTACATGGAGCAGGTGGGACTTGAACCCCTGCCTCCTCACTTAGGGGTGAGGATACTACCACCGTACCATAAGAGCCCATGGCTTGATCTGTTATCATTGGAGTTTAGAAGTATGAGAAGGTGATTTTTGAATCATAAGATCCTGAGAGGACTTTTCAGGGTGGATGTTGAAAGGGTATTTCTCCTTATGGGAGAGTCTGGAGGACCCAGTTTAAAGATCTCCCTTCTAAGACAAACATTGGAAATTTTTCTTTAAAGGTCAATTATCTGGGGAGCTGTCTTCAAAATTGGTGGAGACCAATTCATTGAATACTATTAAGGTAGAGATAAATAAATTCTGGACTAAGAAGGGAACTAAAGGTTATCGGAATAGGCAGGAGTGTAAACTTAAGTCCATATTCACATCAGACATCAGGATTTTATTGAATGTTGGAGCAGGTTGGAGGGGCTGAATAGTCTTGCCCTGCCCCTAATTCGTAAGTAAACTCTCATTTTTGTTAAGACACTTAAAACCTTATGTCAAACTGTTAACTCCTTATGTGGCTTGGTGTCATACCTTGTTTTATAATGCTCTGTAAGTGGCTTGGGTTGCTTTATTTCATTAAAAGTGAAACATAAATTTGGGTTATTGTTATGAAACAACTTTTCAAGGTGACTACACTTCAACATGTGTTGAAAGGATCCCATGTGTCTGTATTCCCATGCAATGTAAATCTTCAGTTTAATTTCACAGAGCACAGTTTTTATGCAGGATGCTCAATGTAAACTTGTCCTCATCACCAGTTTGTATGCTAGAACCTGGGTTATAAGATTACAGTCAGTGTTTTACCAGAGATGTACAGCACAGCAATATGCTTAGGGATTGGCTATGTTTGGCTCCCTGAAAACCATCGGTTCCCGGATTTCTTCTCAAGATGAGAGACCGTGTTAAGCTCAGTGTTTTTCCTGGCCACAATCATCTGAGCAGATATGAGGAGGCCATTTTACAAAGAGAGCACTGTCTGTATTGCGAAAGCCAAATATTACGTGCAAATATTCTGATTGATGGGCTGGATATTGAAAACGTGACTTTTTGATTGCTTTGCACCAGTGATTGATGCCTTTTTCATTTCTTTAATCCATTAATAGAGTTTATAACACAGAATGGAGGCCTATTGTAGTAGTGTCCCTGTCTCTGAGCCAGGAGGCCTGGGTTCAAGTGCCATCTGCTCCAGAGGTGTGTCGTGACAGGTTGATTCAAACATGTCCATAACATTTGGGGCAGCACAGTGGCTCAGCGGTTAGCACTGCTGCCAGTGACCAGGGTTCAGTTCCACCTTCAGGCAACTGTGTGGAGTTTGCACATTCTCCCCGTGTCTGTGTGGGTTACCTCCGGGTGCTCTAGTTTCTTCCCACAGTCTAAAGATGTGCATGCTAGGTGGATTGGTCATGCTAAATTGCCCATAGTGTTCAGGGATGCGTAGATTAGGTTGGTTATAGGTGGATGGGACTGGGTGAGATGCTGTGAAGGTCGGTGTGGACCTTGTTGGGCTGAAGGACTTGTTTCCACTTGTAGGGATTCGATCATTCTATGCTTTGTCCATTGGTGTTCTATTAACTGATTAGACCAGTCACAAACATTCTGTTTATTTGCAGTATCTTCTATTTGTGCTTCATGATGGTTTAAAACATAGTTCTATCCAGTTCATGTTGTGGTGATTTCCCCTCTTCAGTGAGCTATTTACATGTGGCTTGAAAGAGACTGTTTGTCTGATTTTACATCAGTTATTTGAAAACTGTGACGAATTAAGCCCACAGGATTCTTCATTGGCAGCTTTCATTTTGATCATTTGTCATCATCATTCTAAATATCTTCAGTTGTGTTTGTTTCTCATGTACTGTGTTAATGCTGGTCTTAGTTTGTTAATGGAGAACTGCAAACCCTGCTCAAAAATTCCTGGATCTACAACCGTAAAAGTTTCCTGTTGCCCCTTCAAGAAAAACTGATTGGACTTTGTGAATGGATAGCTGCAGTGAGGCAATGTAAATAATTACACATTCTGGTCACATTTCTTGTGTTTCTATTGTAGCAATTTTTATTTTCTCTGTGATACATAAATAAGTTTCAATTTTAATAGAGAAACAAACCAAATTGCAGAATGTAATTTTAAATAGAAACAGGATTTTAAAATTCAAACTACTAAGGAGGTTTTTTTTCCATTTAGTTGATATGGAACAGTCTCTGGTACTAATCATTTATTTGGGTTGATTTCTCAGTTTTGTTTTGTTTGAGTTGTCAGTTTTCAAAAAGTTTTGTAGTTTGACCCTGCTTGCATTTTAGAAAGCTGAGTGTATATTTTCCTGGAGTTACATCTCCCCCACTCAGTTCTCTTTGAGAAATGCATAAAGCAGATGAAGGATATCTGTTTCTGTAGGTTTCTTTTTGTAGCAAGTCAATACAGTAGTAATTCTGCAGAATTCTTTCCGCAGAGGGCTTTTGAGGCTGGTCTAAGTATATTCAAGGCTGAGATCAATAGATTTTCGCTCAGTTAGGAATTCAACCGTTAAGGGGAAAAGGCAGGAAAGTGGAGTTGAGGATTACCAGATCGACCATGATCTTATTAAATGGCACAGCAGACTCAATGGACTGAACAGCCTACTTCTGCCCCTACATCTTATGGTCTTATACTTGTAGATCTTCTAAATTTAAATCTGTTAAACGTTATGTTAAAAAGCTTCTTTGAGTACACCTAGCATTTTAAATCTGAGATCTCTTCTCAGATTCAGTTGGGTCAGATATTATCTTATTGTTTTCCGCATGGCCACAAGGTAAGAAATGGAATGTCATTTCCACTGTTTATATTTTAGCACAACCTCAAATTGATATCTTTTTCCCAGAACAGCATTGGCATTTTCAATTGTTGCATTTTTTTCACGCAATGGACCAAGGCAAAAGTGGTGACTAATTCATTGGTGAAAAGCCAATGATGATTAAGTGTTTTCCACACTGCTAAGGCTGTGGGGAAGAAAAAGGAACAGGTTAAGGCTTGTACAACCTGATATGTCATCAGATTCCACTTACAACATATTTAAGGGTGCCACATTTAACACACACGGTCACTAAATGTTACTGCTTAGACACGGCTACAACATTGGACACTACCATTTATGGCTCACCTCTAACAACTGGTAAAATATCTCTGGCTCCTTCTATATCCCAACTTCCCTCATTTCAGTGGCTTCTGCAGTTATGTGGAGGATGTGGAATGAAGCAGAGGGTTTTATTAAAAACCGAAAGGACTGCGGATGCTGTAAATCAGGAATAAAAACAGAAGTTGCTGGAAAAGCTCAGCAGATCTGGCAGCATCTGTAAAGAAAAAAAATCAGAGTTAATGTGTCTGGTGACCTGAGGAAGTGTCACCGGACCCAAAAAGTTAACTCTGATTTTTTCTTCACAGATGCTGCTGGACCTGCTGAGCTTTTCCAGCAACTTCTGTATTTGTTCCGGATAGGGTTTTATTACTTGCTTGGTAGAATATTCATTCATAAATTATATATGTAGCCCTCCTTGCAATTGCATAGTTCGGGCGAAGATGTGATTAATTTAAGTTGGTTAATTTCAGTTTAGCTTTGGATCACAATGAATGGGCATGATTAAATAGAATTATTATCAAATATGTAACACAGTAATGGACCATTCCTCTGCTAATGCTCCTCTTCAGCTGCGTCTGACCAGTCCCATCTCTAATTCTGTTAACGTGATCTTGTGTTCCTTTTACCCCACTTATGCTTATCCTGTTTCTATACCATTCACCACAACTGCTCACTGAAAGTGAGTTTCATATTCTCACCACTCCCTGGGTAAAGAAATGATTTCCTCAAGTGGGATTGGCTAACTAATAGTTGGGGTCATTTTCAGGATTTCAACCTATAAGTAGTGAAGTAATGGGGAATCAGTGATGGGGCCACAAATTTTTGTAATATATATTAATCATTTGGATTAGGAAAACTTATGTACTTTAGGCAAGTTTGAGGATGACATAAAATAGGTGGGGAGGCAAGTAATGAGAAAGATGCAAAGAGTCTACAGAGGGATACAGACAGGTTTATTTGAGTGGGCAAAAACTTGACAATGGAATATAATGTGGGGAAATAGGAGGTTATACACTTTGGCAGGAAGAACAGAGAAGCTGAATATTGTCTAAATGGAGAAAGTCCACAAAAAGCTGCAAAACAGAGATTTTGGCATCCTCATGCATAAATCACAAAAAGGTTGTACAAGTTCAGTAAGTAATGGGGAAGGTAAATGGAATGTTGGCCTATTATTTCAAAGGGAATGGAGTATAAAAATAGGGAAGTCCTTCTAAACCTATACAAGGAATTAGTTAAACTACACCTGGAATATTATGAACAGTTTTGACCCTGTTACCTCAGGAAAAAATATACTGGCATTGGAGCTAGTCGAAAGGCTTTAGAAAGCTACATGAATTCCAATTGCGGCGTTCCCCTTGTCTATTCTCTCTCTCTCTCTCTCTCTCTCTCTGCCTCTTCAAAGGATTCACTGCCACAGGTTCCAGCATGTTATCGCAGCATAGATTTAGATACTAAATCACACTATCACCACCAGGCTACAAATGTTGCTGTAATTCGCATGAGCTTATCTTTTGGTTTTCCCAAAACCTCATAAGCTAAACTAAACTCCTGGGAAGTTTTGAGGAAGTATATTTTGGAAGTAAGGCAACTCTTATATAGGTAATCTACTTTTAGTTTTGAATTCCCTTAAGGTTATGCGGAAAATATGCTTCAAATGTGTTGTTTTGGTGGGGAAGTATTTGCATTACCACTTGCATCTGGCATCTTGGTACGTAAGAGTTTGAGGATCATCCCAGCTGTTGTACAGTTGCCCCTAGGTACAGTTTCAGAGTTGTAGGTAGCCTAACTAACAAGATGTAGTCTTCCATATAACCTGTTCAGTGTTTTAATATCAGAGTATAAATCTGCATGACTCAGGAATATTCAGAAGGTGAGCTATCTTATGGACTGATTAATTATTTTTTAAAATTAAACTTCATGCTATAAGTGGGAGACCTTTTTGAGATATCCCTGTTTTTGTTTCTATTTTTACATTATGCTAATGTGAAATGACTAATTCAAGATAATTACTGCTCATCTGTGGATAACTCGACAATGTGACCTTTCTTAATTGTTTAAATCTGATGCTTTATTGCTGCAAGGTGAGTGAAGCAGGTGTTCACAGGCCACATGTTGGAGGGATTCATGGACGAAGTAATGACGGAGCCTACTCTTTGGTGCTAGCTGGTGGCTTCGAGGATGAAGTGGTACGTAGCTAAAACAAGAAACTATATATTATTAATCATGGAGCTTTTGTTGAAAAGAATAGGGTATTGATGCACAACAGTATCTGAGTAGATAATAGAGAAAGTGTTCTCTGTCTCTTTCTCCCTCTCACAAACACTTTGACATACTGTCTCTCCCACAACTCTCTCACAAACCTCACTGTTTCACATACCCTGTCTGTCACACACTGTCTCACAAACTCCGTCTCGTACTCTGTCTCACATGCATGCTGTTTATCGCATACACTCTCTGTAACACACGTTTTCTCACGCAGTCTGTCTCACTCAAGCACACTCTCAGGGACGCTACTCTGTTTCACTTATTCACACACACTCATTCATAGATTCATATTCATTCACATATACACCCTCTGTCACTTACATACAAGCACTCTTGCTCACAGGCTCGCTCATCCTCCATCACAGGTACACTGTTCTTCTCACTGCAGTCTGTCTCACATTTTCACTGTCATATCCCTACTGCTACCTGCACACTGTCATTCTCACTCATTTACAAACTTGCTGTCATTCTCATGTGCACTATTGCTGTCTTAGTGTGACCCCCAAATATTTATTGTGGAATGATTCTGATTTTGTTTGAGAAAGTGGGTACATGTGTGGAAAGATCCTAACAAACAATATTGAAACGGATGTTATCGGTTCAAAGCATTATCGATCCAAATCTCTTGCTTCCTACAATGTAAAACCGTAATTATGAACTGAGCTGTAATTTAGCAACCATGTTGAATTAAACTGAATACTAAGTGGAGTTATTATAGCTGATGAGTTACTTTAAACTTAATAGGACAGGGGTAATGAATTCACATACACTGGAAGTGGTGGTCGCGATCTTTCTGGAAACAAACGAATTGGAGAACAGTCCTATGATCAGACGCTTACCAACATGAACAGGTAGGTGAGCAGTAAGCTTGGTGATTTCTGTGTTGGTGTTTTCTTCTCCCTTTAATGACTTGTATTTCAGAACTGCTTTTTATGCAATATGTATTTAATAGAAATACTGTCAAAATGCTATAAAATAGCCAGAGTTTACACTTCTGCAAAAATAACTTTAAAAGGACTAAGAAACCTAACATTTGCGATCCAATTCACTTCCTTATCGTATCCCAAATAGCTGTATAATCGATTAATTATTTTTTTAATTCTGTCACTGCTGTTATTATAGACAACCACAGCACCAATATGTACTAAGCAAGGTTTTACAAAGAACAGACAGCTGTATACCTAGTTCATCTGTTACTGTACTTGGCTGAGGAATAAATAACTTGTCCAGGACAGCAAGGAAACTCCTTATAGCACCTGAAGACGCCAACATACAGTTTGTTATCTCATCTAAGGTAGAGGTTTCAACACAACCACTGACTCAGAGGCAAGTGTTGTACCCCTGAGCCAAGGTGACATTTGGGACTTCAGATATTAACTGGGATTGTATGGTAGAAATAGGGAATTCCTTTTACAAAAGAAGAAACAAATGAAGCCTTTTTAAGGAAAATAAACTACTTCCCTGTCAACATATGCTTGTGAAGATTCTGTGTGATGGATCATTGACATTCTTGAGACCATAATGTGATCCACATGTAAGCACGATTGTGCCCGTTCATTTGCTGAAGCGTTTTGCTTCAGCGCTGAGCAAGAGACTTTTCAACTACAATGAATTGGAGAACAATATTGCAAGTTAATTGATTGCCTAAATAATTGAACACACGGGAAACCAACTGACATTTCAGATTAGATGTTTGAGGGTCATTAAGAAGCTATATTTTTGAATTATTTGCTTGAAGGTAGATTAAGTTTTCTTAATTCAAAGGTGCTTAAGTTAAATTAAGTAATTCAGTTTTTATCATAAAGTTTCCACTTGACTGTTACCTATGTTACACAATTCAAATTATTGAATCAGCCAAAGAACTACTAAAATCAATTTTTGAATTAGGTTAGAAGTCTAGATTGTATTGTCTTCAAGTACTGTCTTCATGCTGGGGCAGCTAATTCTTTTGAATCAATCTCATTCGCATTCACTAGAAAGCAAATAAAACAGCATTCAGCTACTTTAAAGTTGAAATTATGCCTTTCCTCTCTGGATGTAGGATGTTCCCCGAGGGTAGGTATTGAGCTACAGGATGTTCTTTGCCTGTAGGTAAGGTATTTGCATATCATTGCTTAAAACTCCATGTCACTCAATACTTTGTTCCATTTAAAAACATAGGAGTACCTACAGGTGCTTACACACATGTCATAACCTGGTGCTCTGTTCCTCTTGTGGTGATGTTCTGTAATGTAACACAGTATGCAATAGTAGCTTGAGTTGACAATAACATTTGTAAGAGACAGTCTTGACTGGTTGAGTGGGGAATAATTGGGGCAGATGGAGCATAAAGTGAGAAAATGTGAATTAGTCCATTTTGGCAGGAAAAACTATAAAAGCGGAGAAAGAATGCTGAATACTACAGTACAAAGGGATCTAGATGCCCTGATAGAAGAATCACAAAAGTTGGAGGGGAGGTACTAACAGAAAGAGACAGTAAAGTGGAGTTGAGATCACAGTCAGATCAACCACGATCCCATTAAATACTGGAGCATGTTTGAAGGGACAAATGATTTAGTCTGGTGTGGAATCAATGGGCCGAAGGACCTGATTCTGCACCGTAGAGATTCTACTCCTGCTTCTCAGTCTAGTGTTCCTTTGCTAATGTGGTAACATGGCACTTCACGAATGTCATCAAACAGAATTTGATACCAAGTCACTTAAGGAGTTAACAGGACAGATGACCAAAAGCTTAGTCAAGAAGATGGATTTTAGGCAGCTTCTTAAGAAAAAAGAGAAGGGTAAGGGGCAGGAGCAGGGATTCTAGAGTTTTAGAACCTCAGCATCTGTAGGCAAGCCACCAATGATGGTGTGATTAAAATCAGGGATATTTAGAACTGGAAGAGGACTCAGATCTCGAGGCTTGTGAACTGAATGGGATTGAAAAAAAGATGATGTTACAAAGGGCTATAAGTTTGCAGATAGGAAATTGCATGGGAGAGACAAAAGTCATCCTATAGTAAAGGGAAGTACGCAAAGAGATTTGCAGAGACTAAAGAACTGAGCTGGTGGAATTTCTGTAGACTGTCATTGTTTCTCATTCTTATACATCATCTTATTTAATAAATGAGATGACAGTAAAGGTCTTGAAGAGAAGTTTCTTTTTGTTTTCAGTTAGTCTCACCCACATACTGAAAACAGTCAGATTTGTTAATTGCTAGTTAAGAACAGAACAAAATAGAAACCATACGACCCTACAACCCCACCTCACCATTCAATAAAGTTATAACCAAATGTCTTCGATTCCATTCTCCTCTTCTATCATTGTACATACCCTTGGTAGAACTCATTCTTACATACTTCCTCCAAGGGGTATAATTTCCAAAGAGTGACAGTCCACTTGAGGGAAGAAATCTTGTTCCCCTCAGTTTTAAATGGTTAATTCCGTATCCTATGGCTCTGATCCTTTGTTCCAGACTCCTTAGCCAGTGGAAACAATCCCTCCTGTATCCCTCCAAGAATTTATTAAAATGCAGAGAATCTAGACCGTTCTAGATCATCGTTCCTGCTCATAGAACAGCACTCTGATCCTGGGAATCTATCAAATTATTAATTGGCTTGCCAAGTCACTTCAAAGAGTACTGAGAATCTGGAAATGCACGAAACTAAACTCCTGCAGTCAGGATATTACTTTCTCTCTGGGGATGTTTGGGATCTCACAACAATCCATCATAATTTTTCAGGGGCTTCTGAGATCTGTTACAATTAGGCAGACTTGAATTTGAACTCTACCCCTGGATTGATGACCCAGTACCATAATCATAGGCTCCTATACGTTTAATGTTTTTGGTTTTGAGATTATGGAAAGCATATATTAGTTTGTTGGTGGGTTGGGGGTGACAGAGAATGCTAAATGTGAGTGATGACGAGTTCCTTTTAAAAGTTATAGTTGCTGTTACAGTGCCGTTACAATGAACCAGCATACTTCAGACTGATGTAGGACCATCACCACTTCATGCGTCCATTGGTTTGTCTTCCTCATGCGGTCATTCTGAGTGGGAACGTACATATTATGAACCTTTTTCAGTGGCATGCTCTTCTGAAATGTTTACAATCTTCAGAGAATGCATGTAGCTTTATCAGAAGACTGTTAATTTTTTTGAGTGTTCTTCGATCACATAATTGCAGGTAATGTGAAAATTAGACTGCAGTGCCCTGGAAAATTAACTGTTTGGTGTAGCAATTGATCAGAAACTACTGAATAATGCCATCTGTTACAAGTTATCAAAGATTTGATGCATTGCTAGTTGAAAGATTGTACTTACGGATTCATGCAGGTACAGCTTCACCAGTCAAGATCATAATTTTGACGGCTTTTAATAGTAGCTTGCAGAAGGCCATAGTGAAGGTTTTTTTTTGGTATCACATTCCAGCTTGACTGCTGAATAGTTTTTGTTTCAGACAGTAGTTTCCTGTGCTTTATTTCAGGGCACTGGCTCTTAATTGTGACGCCGTGCTGAATGATGAGGTTGGAGCCGAAGCCAAAGATTGGAAAGCTGGGAAATCGGTCCGCGTTGTCAGGAGTTCAAAAGGTCGGAAGGTCAGCAAATACGCACCGGAGGAAGGCAACAGATACGATGGAATTTACAAGGTGCTGTTTCATTCGTTAAAAATGTGCAATCAAATTAACTAGCCAAGTTGTAACCTGTTGAGTCAAAAAACTTAGTCTTTTCAAGCAGCTATTGGATGAATAGTCAAGTTTCTTACCACTGCTTTGGTGGAAGAGTATGATGAGGAATTGCTGAAATGTTTGAAACAAGAAAACATAGAGATTGCACCCAGAATGCAACATACTAATGAGACTGTTGTCCTATCCTAGGTGGTGAAATACTGGCCTGAAATTGGAAAGTCAGGTTTCCTGGTGTGGCGCTATCTGTTGCGACGTGATGATGTAGAACCTGCTCCTTGGACCCCAGAAGGAAAGGACAGGACAAAGAAGCTAGGGTTGAAAATGCAGGTCGGGGCTTTGTGTTGTTTTGTTTTGATTGCTGTAAACTGTTACTAATAAAAAGATACAACCACTATTTTAATTTCATGTAATATTCCATGACAGTATCCTGAAGGATACCTGGAAGCCATGGCAAATAAGGAGAAAAAGGGCAAGAAACAGAAGCGGCCCTCAGTCGTGAACAACTGTAGAAGAACAACTCAAAAGAGGCGACAGGAAAATGGTACGTTCTGCAGTCACTGAGCTTCGTGATCCTAGGGCAACCCATAGATATCACACCAGCTTTCACTGTGGTAGTTATGTGAAACAAGTTTTAATAAGACATTTGTCAGATTTGAAATCCCGTGCAGCGATACACTAACCGGGGCAGCATTAAGTGGAGTTAAGTGTCGTTAAGTGGAGATGTTGGCGGAGGGGGGAAAACGTTTGTTCATGGCACTACACAAACTACACGAGTCTATTAAGCATGGGCAGTGCTGCGCGGGGAGTGGGAGGGAGTGCTTCCTCATAATGGGAGCGCTGAAGATGGGAAGGAGTTGTCGCTTTACAAAGGATTTAGCCTTGTTGTTTTACTTGTCTGGTGTAGCCGGCTCTGCCACGGTGACTACGCCACCACCTCCAAAGACCGCAAAGCCTTCTCAGGATGATGCTGAGGGAGAAACTTATCAGCTCACACCACAGCAGCAGTGGCTGATCAGAGAGGACTGCTTGAATAAGAAACTTTGGGATGAGGCACTTGCCTCTCTTATGGAAGGCCCGGTATGTTTCCAAGACAGGATTTGCCCAAAAGTATTATGTCTGTCTTCAAATGTTATGCCATTCGTTCACAACTTCTGTTTTTGTCTGTCCCCGTGCACAGAAATTCTTAAGGAAGACCGAGCAGATCTTCATGTGTATTTGCTGCCAGGAGTTGGTTTTCCAGCCAATCACAACAGAATGCCAGCACAATGTTTGCAAGGTGAGTCGTCCAACTATCTGTCACGTCGTGTCACTGGGTTAGTGACCCAGAGGGTCAGACTAATGATCGGGGGTTCAAATCTCAATATGGCACTGGTGGAGGTTGAATTCAATGAATAAAATCTGGAATTGAAAGCTGAATTCAGTGATAGCGACCATCACAACAGCCATCAATACTCATCTGATTTGCTGATGCCTTCAGGGAAGGAAATCTGCTCCCCATTACCTGGTCTGGCCTACACGTGGCTCCACATCCACAGCAATGTGGTTGACTCTTAACTGTTTTCTGAGATGGTGTAGAGAGCTAGTCGAAGGGCAGCTAGGGAAAGACAACAAATGCTGTCCTTGCCAGTGACGTATACATCCCATAAAGAAGTAACTAAATAACATTGCTGAACTATGTAAAGTTAGCTGATCTCGGCCAGGTTGCAGTAGGATGCTACAGTTAACTTCAGAATTTCTTGGGAAAGTGAGAGGATAAAATTAGTTTGGGTTCCTGGCCCTGATTCCGTATTAAAATTTCCCATGTAGGTAGGATGGGCTTCTGTAATGATGCCCATTAGCATTGAATAGGTTTTTTTATTATTCTCTGTAAGGGTTCTCTTACCGTCAGTTGCTACTTGTATGATTTGGTTTGATAAATTGGAGCAAACAACCTTCAGGTGGCAGAGGGAAGAACTACATATCATTTTACTTTAATAGGAAATGATCTGTGTGATTGTAAGGCTGACACAGCAAGTTGAGCTGTGTTTTTAAAATTTCGTCAACTTGGAGAACTCAGTCAACGTTTAAAGACCTTTTTTTAAAAAAGTCATCATTGTGAAAATTGAATTCTCTTTCGAATGCTGTGATACATATTTTTGGTGAGTGTAAGCTCTAATAGAGAATCATAGAGTCACACAGCATGGAAATAGATTCTTCTGCCCAACTCATCCATGCTAACCAGGTTTCCTAAACTGAACTAGTTCTATTTGTATTGCAGCTTGCCAGCGTTATTCTTTTGAGGCTGTAGTGAGTTCATATCGACCAGGCTTGACCAACAGGCAGCCTGCAGGCCAAAATGTAATACATTATGGCTGTGTATGTGGCCTACGAGCCACAATGCAGCCCGTCATGACTGTGTGCACAGTCCATGAGGCTTTGCATCAAGACACATGGAACCGGTGAGGAAGTGGATTTGAAAATTGCTGTAGAACTGCCTGTTCAATCACTAATTATTTACTCGCCACATCTGCTTCTGTTAGGCTTAGCAACGAAGCAAGATTGTGAGAGAGTGGAGTGGAGGTAACCAGAAAGTCCACTGTGTGCAAAACGTTCAAGTTTGTGAGAGTGCAAGGGGCAAAGAGTGAGAGGAAGGGCGTGAGATTCTGAGGGGGAGAGAGAGAGTATCAGCATGAGAGGGAGGGAGGGAGTGCATGAGACACAGAACGACAAAAGAGGGGTGTCGGTGCATGTGAGGGATGTTCTGAGAGGGAAAGTGAGGACAGGAGTGCGCAAGGGAATGATGTAGAAGTGAACCTTGAGAGTGAGGGAGAATACACACCTCTACTCTAGGCTATTTCCTCCTCCTTTTTCCCAAAAATCTGTTCATAAGGCAGGCTGGGAGAGGGAGGAATTCCAGGTTAAAAGACAACCTGCTTCTGACCACCTGTTTAGGTGAATTCTGCTGAAGTCAGCTTGGAGAGTGCCTCATCAGAAACAAGGTTGATGTTAGTTAGACCCAAAGCCACAGCTCAGCCCTGGTCCCCACTCCCTTCCCTAGAGAAGCGAGTATGTAAGGATATCTGTAAGAATAATAGGGTTGTAAAGGTAGGGGATTTTAACATTCCAAACATAGGCTGGGACTACCATAGTGTTAAGGGCTTGGATGGAGAGGAATTTGTTAATTATGTATGAGAATATTTTCTTATTTATATGTTAATCTACCAACTAGAGCGGGAAACTTGATCTTGGGAAATAAGGCAGAGCCAGCAACTGAAGTGTCAGTAGGGAATTACTTTGGGGCAAGTAATCAAAATTCAATTGGTTTTAAAATAGTTATGGAAAAGGATAGACCCGATCTAAAAGTTAAAAGTTCTAAATTGGAATAAGGCCAATTTTGATGGTATTGGGCAGGAAATTTCAAAAGTTGACTGGGTGAGGCTGTTTCCAGGTAAAGGGACAGTTGGAAAGTGAGACACTTGCAACAGTGAACTAACGAGAGTTCAGGGCCAGCATGTTCCAAATAGCGCAAAGGGAAAGGCTGGTAGGTATAGGAAATGCTGGATGACTGGAGATATTGAGGCTCTGGTCAAGACTAAAAAGGAGGCATATATCACCCATAGACAGCTGAGATCAAATGAATCTCTTGAGGAGTATAGGGTGGAGGAGTATACTTAAGAGAGAAATCATGAGGGCACAAATGGGACATAAGATAGCTTTAGCAAATAGGGTTAAGGAGAATCTAAAGAGATTCTATAAATACATTAAGGGTAGAAGAGTAACTAAGGAGAGACTAGGGCCCCTTAAAGATCAACGAGGCTGTCTATGTATGGAACCACAGGAGATGGGTGAGATACTCAACAAATATTTCGCATCAATATTTACTGTAGAGAAGGACATAGAAGCTCGGGAACTTGGGGAAATAAATAGTGGGAAACTAAAGAAGAGATTGCAAGGCCCCTTGCTGAAATATTTGTATCATCAACAGCTATGAATGAGGTATCAGAAGACTGGAGGGTGGCTAATGCGGTACCATTAGTTAAGAATGATGGTAAGGAAAAGTCAGAGAACTATAGACCTGATGTCAGTGGTGAGTATGTTGTTGGACAGAGTTCTGAGGGACAGGAATGACTTGCATTTGGAGAGGCTGGACAGATTAGGGATAGTCAACATGGCTTTGTGTATGGGAAATCGTGTCTCACTAATTTGGTTTTTTTGAAGAGGTGACAAAGAAGCTTGATGAAGGCAGAGAGGTAAATGTTGTCTCTGTGACTTCAATTATACACTTAACAGGGTTGAACCTCATGGTAGACAGCTAGTAAGGTTAGATCACATAGGATCCAGGGAGAGCTAGCCAATTGGATACAAAATTGGCTTAAAGGGTAGGAGACAAAGGGTGGTGGTAGAGGGTTGTTTTTTGGACTGCAGGCCTGTGACCAATGTTATGCTGCAAGGATTGGTGCTGGGTCCACTGTTTTTCATTTATATAAATGATTTGGATATGAATATAAGAGGTATGGTTAGTAAGTTTGCAGATGACACCAGAATTGGTGGTGTGGGGGACAGTGAAGAAGGTTATCTCAGAGTACTTTAATCAGCTGGGCCAATGGGCTGAGGAATGGAGGGTTTGAGTTATAAGAAGAAGCTGGATAGGCTGGGTCTTATTTCACTGGAGTGTAGGAAGTTGAGTGAGCTTTATAGAGTTCTGTAAAATCATGAGGGGTATAGATAGGTGAGTGGCAGGTTTCTTCCCCAGGGTTGGGGATTTCAAGACTATTTTTTTAAGGTGAGAGGGAAAAAAAAATTTAAAAAGATATGAGGGGCAACTGTTTTTTTACACAAGTGGTTCGTATGTAGAATGAACTTTCAGGGGAAGTGGTGGATGTAGGTACAGTTACAACATTTAAAAGACATTTTGATAAATAAGTGAATAAGAAATGTTTGGAGGGGTATTGGCCAAATGCTGGCAGGTGGGACTAGTTTAGTTTGGGTACATAGGGTACATGGGCTAGTTGGACTGAAGCAGCCTGTTTCCGTGTTATGTGGCTCTATGACTTTGACAGGTAGAGTTTAATTTAAATAAATATGAGGTGTTGCATTTTGGTAAGGCAAACCAGGGCAGGACTTGTACAGTTAATGTAGGTCCCTGGGGAGTGATGCCAAGCAAAGAGATCTTGGGGTACAATGCATCGTACCCTGAAGGTGGAGTTTCAGGTAGACAGGGTGGTGAAGAAGGCATTTGGCACACTTACCTTCATTGGTCAGCGCATTGAGTATAGGAGTTGGGATGTCATGTTGCAGCTGTGCTGGATATTGGTGAGATCACTTTTAAAATACTGCGTTCAGTCCTGGTCTCCTTGTTATAGAAAAAATGTTGTTAAATCTTTTCTGAACCCTTTCAAATTTGCAAGGATATTGATGGGATTGGAGGGTTTGAGGTATAGTCTGGGGCTACTTTCCTTGGAGTATCTGAGGCTGAGGGGTGTCTTTATAGAGGTTTATAAAATCGTAGGGGGCATGGACAGGGTGGATAGCCAATGTCTTTTTCCCAGGATAGGGGAGACCAAAACTAGAGGGCATAGTTTTAAGATGAGAGGGGCAAGTTTTTCACATAGAGGGTGGTACCTGAACTTCAGTGAATACAAGCCTAGCCTATCCTAAATTTTCCTTGTAAGACACCCATCCATTTCCAGGTATTTAATCTGGGGAAACTTTCTCCAAACTGCTGCCAATGCATTCACACCCTTCCTTAAAGAAGGAGACCAATGCTGTATGCTATACTCCAGAGGTAATAGGAAAAGAAATGAGGGGGAAGGAAATAGACAGTGAGGAACAAGTAACAGGTGAAGGAGGAGCACCCCCAACCAACCCCATCCCCCATGACTTTCCCCATGCCAGTACCTTTACTGAAACTGAGAGGACCTTTAAGGGACCTTGTCCAAGCTGCATACTGCAGGCCTGAAGCATTCATTCCATACACAACAGATTGAAACTTTGCATAGTGAATTGAGAGACTTCTTTACTGTCTTCCTCAGAGCTGCCTGCAACGGTCATTCCGGGCCCAAGTCTACACTTGTCCCGCCTGTCGCCATGAGCTTGGAAAGGATTACAACATGGTTCCCAACAAGATTCTGCAGTCCATTCTGGATCAGTTCTTTCCAGGATATAGCAAAGGACGATGACACTCAATTGCGCAGTTTGTCTCCCATCTGCACACATTTGTACAGGGGAGGGAAGGCCGGGGTAAGGGGAGAGAATTAAAACAAATGTCAATAATGGATCAATAGGACCTGAAGGTATACAACTTGAGACCGTCAATTTAGCACATCTAATATTTCTTCCCCACTTGGTCCATCTGTAATGCTTCATTACGCTATGCATAAAACAGCATATTCTTCTTTCCCATTGACTGTCTAGTAACACCTAAGGTAGTTTCCTTTGCCAACACATAGGCTCAGCCTCGTAAGGTAAATGGTCTGATGCTAGACTTATGTTTTTTAAAACTACCTCAAGACAGTGGAAAGGAATTTGTGGGGAGTTCTCAGTCTAAAAGAAGTCCAGCTACACACTGCCTCTTTGAATCAATATTATCTGTGCCTGGTCCATAATGCTTGGTTTTGAAATGTAATAGCACTGAAAATTATAACTGATTTAAAGTAATTCTGTGGTGACTATATCTCTCTTTACCTTGATTTTATAATGTTGCTATTTTGAAAAAAAAAATCTAAAATGTTAAAAAAAATCAGCAAGTTTAATGGGCTTTCTTGTGAGGTTGAGTGTGCATTCTGTTATATTTTGAATGGTTTGACTACTAATGGCTTTTAAGGTTAATTATGTAACATTGTACCTACATTAGTGTTCAGTAATTTCTGTATTGTTATTTGCATATCTAAATGCAAAAGAAATAAAAAGCACTTCTAGTCAAACAGAATACATCATGTAAAGAAAATACATTTGTTATTACTGAATATGCCACTTTTAGTATTTTAGTCACACATATTATAACTAGATTATTTGTATGTGACAATTATGTCTGTATCAGTGTTAAAACAATTCTAGCTTTGAGGGGGTGGGAGTAGAAAAATACTTCATATTGTCATTTTGAGATTTGATATATATTCCTTGACCAGTACTTACCAATAAACATGTTAACATTTGAAATGTTTTTGTTGATTTGACTCGAGTTATTGGGAATTTGTGTGCTGAAATGCAGAAACAAAATCAGAAATGGCAGAAAATCAGGAGGTTTGGTAGCATCTGTGGAGAGAAAGCAGTGTTAATGTTTTGGGTCTAGTGACCCATCCCCAGAATGAAATGCAATCTGGTCTGAAGACTTTAGAAAATGTATGCAGCTTTGAAAATTTTTTTTAATGAGTTGCAAATGCTGAAAATTAGAAGTAACGATGACAAGCAGGCACGAACACAACAAATCGATCAATATCTGGAAAGGAAGGCTACACCATCCTGAGAACACAGTGGCATTCTTCTATCAAGCAAAGCGCCCTCACATATATCCTCCACCTACAGATAATCATTGTTCTAAACCTTACAAGTTGCAGATTTAGGAGGTGATGTTGAATATTCAGTTCCTCTTGCATTTCTTAGGTAGGACAAACTTCGTGCCAGTGTTGAAGGAGTGTGTATTTGAGTTGTTGGATGGCATTCACTGTTCTGCCCTGGATGGTGTCAAGTTGCTGGAATGTTGCAAGATCTGAAGTCATCCAGGCAATTGTGTTATTATGTGTAACATGGGTTTGACATAAATTCACACAATGCCTTTTCTCCTCTCAATTCCCTCTGAGACACGGTTTTCTGAACAAAGATCTGTCTGCTAATAGTGCTATTTTGAAAGGGAAAGCACATTAGCAGGCCTTGAATTTGCAGAACAATTGGTAAATTCTATTTTTCATTGAAAGAGGAACTTTACACTTTGCTGTGGGAAATTGAGACATGACTATATCAGATTTCTGTCTTGCTGCCAGCACATTGCTGGCACAGAGTGCAGCATAGATAACTTTGCATTTATTCTTTCATAAGATGTTAGTATCACTGATAAGGCAAGCATTTATTGGCCGTTCCTAATTGCTGTTGAATGGAATGGCTAGCCACACCGTTTTAGAGGGCAATTAAGAGTGAACCACACATCTGGGTGTGGAGACCCGACCCAGGTATGGATGGCAGAATCCCTTCCTTAAGGGACATTGGTGTTAAGCCAACCACAGCCGGTGCATATAAAATAGCGACACAAACAAGAAAAACAATCAAAATTATTTGGGTTTGGAAGTTGGGGGATACTTACAACTGTAGCTAATGAAGGCTTCTGAGCTCTTTAGTAATCCCTTGAATTAAATGTGAATGAGGATGGTGGTATGTACAGTGGGAACCTGTATATAATGGGGCAGATTTCTGCAGTGACATGGACAGAGATTTCACAGCGGGCTTCTTGTGTAATCAGTGCTGGATCTGCTCAGTAGATCACTAGCCTTGGGTGAGTTTATAGGAGATAAGGACATTTCCTACTCGGGCTTGTTCAGAAGAATTAAAATATGTGAAATAAGCAGGAAGCAAAAAATTTGGTCATGTCAAAAATTTGAATGCAGTCAAATTGATGCTACAGGGAGATCTAGGAAGGTCAAACTGAAGAATAGTAAAGAAACAGCCAGGAGAAATCATTTTTTACTTCTCTCACTCACTTAACTCTACCTTTGCCGTCTGCTGTTAAAGAGATAGTGCAAATCATGAAGACAAAGTCTTAAACTAAAAGGACAGAGACAGCACAAAACTATGATTAATTGACTGTTTCAATCCTTTCTTCAAGAAAGCAAATCACTTCGGGGGACAGGATTTTAAGACTTAAAAGACAGCAAGTTTGCAGATACTTCAGTCTGACATGCTCCTGATTAATGTGTAATTATACATAAGAATATTGTCCATCTCGTTGACGTGTACAGAAGGGCAAGAAGAACAACTGCCCTGTACATCATGAGCTTGGTGTCAGGTTTGAGGGCCTTGTCAACAACACTTTCTTAGCTGGCTAAAGTCTGCCTTGCACACTGGAGCTAATGTTGAATATCTGTGGAAAGGAGGCTACCAAGGTATGAAAATTAAATCACATTATCCAGTGGCTCACTGTGGACCTAGACACACACAAACTATAGGTGTGAGGCTGGAAGAGCACGGCAGGTCAGACAGCATCGGAGGAGCAGGTAAGTCAATGTTTCAGGCCAAAACCCTTCATCAGGACTGGGGAGGGGGAGGGGAGCCCAGAAATAAATAGGAGAGGCTGGGCTGGGGGAAGGGTTGGAGAGATGATAGGTGGATGCAGGTAGAGGCTAGTTATTTAGCCGTGGGAAGGGTGGAATGGATAAGTGAGTGGGAAGATAGACAAGTTAGGTCAGGTCAGGTGGAGGAAGGGCTGGACATGGGATAGGGTTGGAGGGATTTTGAAGCTGGTGAAGTCAATGTTAAGGTCATTGAGTTGTAAACTCCCAAGGCAAAATATGAGATGTTGTTCCTCCAGTTTACGTTTGGCTTCACTCTGACAGTGGAAGAGGCTAAGGGTGGACATGTCGTAAGGGGAGTGGGAAGGGGAATTAAAACGGATGGCAACTGGAAGGTCAGGTTGGTTGTTGTGTGCAGAGCGCAGATGCTCTGCGAACCAGTCCCCGAGTCTGCATTTGGTCTCTCCGATATAGAGGAGACCACCTCAAGGGTGATGGATGCAATAGATAAGGTTGGATGAGGTGCAGGTGAATCTCAGCTGGATCTGGAAGGATTGTCTGGGGCCTTGGACAGAGGTGTGGCACCTCTTGTGGCTTTAGAGAAAGTTACCAGGCGTGGTGGGGGAGTTGGTTGGGAGTGTAGAGCTGATGAGGGTGTCACGGGATGAACGGTCCCTGCGGACAGTGTGGGAAGGGAAATATCTTTTTGGCGGTGGGGTCTGATTGTTGTTGGTGGAAATGTCAGAGGATGGTGTGTTGGACCTGGAGTCTGATGGGGTAGTATGTGAGGACTAAGGGGCCTCTATCTTTATTGCTGTTGGTAGTAGGGGGGTTGAGGACAGAAGTGCAGGAAATGGAAAAGATGCAGTTGAGGGCATCCTTAATTACAGAAGAGGGGAAATTACGGTCCCTGAAGTAGAAGGATGTAAAGTAGTGGGAAGTAGGAATGTCCTGGAGTGGAATGCCTCATCTTGGGAGCAGATGTGGCAGACGTGGAGGAATTGGGAGTATGGAATAGCATTTTTGTAGGAGCGTGGGTGAGAGGAGATGCAGTCGAGATAGTTCTGGGTGATGAAGATGGAGAGGTCCAGGAAGGAAAGGGAGATGTCAGAAATAGTCCAGGTGAATTTGAGGGTCAAGTGGAAGGTGTTGGTGAAGTTAATGAACTGCTCGAGCTCCCTGCAGGAGCACCAGGCTGCACCAATGCTGTCAACAATATAGTGGAGGAAGTGGTGAGGGATGGTGCCAGTGTAGTTGCAGAAGAGGGCACTGTTCCACCTATCCTACAGAGGCAGGCATAGCTTGTGCCCATGCAGGTGCCCAGAGCCACCCCTTTGTAGGAAGTGGGAGGAATTAAAGGAGAAATTGTTGAGAGTGAGGACCAGTTCAGCCAAGCAAATGAGAGTGTCAGTGGAGGGAGACTGTTTGAGTCTACTGGAGAGGAATAAGTGGAGGGCTTTTAAGCCCTCCATGTGGGGGAGTACAGGTGTACATGGACTGTACTTGCATGGTGAATAGGAGGTGTCGGGGGCTGGGGAATTGAAAGATTTGGAAAAGGTGGAAGGAGTGGGTTGTGTCACAGATGTAGGTAGGAAGTTCCTAGACCAAAGAGGAAAGAATGGCGTCGAGGTAGGAGGAGATGGGTTTGGTGAGGCAGAAGCAGGGAGAGAAAGTGGGTCAACCGAGGGAATCAGGTTTATGGATTTTGGGGAGCAGATAGAAACAGGCCATGCAGGATTGGGGATCTATCAGATTGGAGGCTGTGGACGGGAGATCTCGAGAGGTGATGAGGTTGTTGCTGATTACTGTTTCAAGGTGCGCTCTAGTCTCAATTCTTTGATAGGTGCCTTCAAGGTTGTCTGAAGTGAAAACAGTGCAGCATCCTTCCCCTTTCTTAGGTGACACTACCCTTCTCTTGGCACACTATGGAGTGCCTCAATGAATTTGCCCATACTCCCTCTCATAACGCATGGGCAAAGCTACAGAAGTAACTTCGGGAACACAAATTTTGTCCTTTCAGATCAATGGCAGGATATTTGACCTGTGACAGCCACATGGCAGACACCATCCAGTTAATTACTGAAAGTCATGTGAAGAGGTGGCTGGTTTCTATACAATGTGTAGGAGCTGAAGGCTGTCTCCCTGGCTGAAGACTCCATTGCCAAGCTAAGCATTTCAGTACATGAGGTGGGCAAAGTACATGAGAGGTGAATCCCACCATTCCTCAGGGGCTGGGGATGGCTTTTAGGGAAGTATGAGCATTTGTGCACCATGCATGGTACTGGAAACTTATTTACTGAGGATGTATAGCCCTTTGCAACAGTACGCAGTAGGATCATTAACATTACGCAGGACTGAGAGAGGGGCCTGATTGGGTGTAATGGCAGCAGATTAGACATCACAGACCTGCGGGAGCCTTCCCCCAGAGGGAGTGCTCTGTGTTCACTTCTCCAAGTATCACCACCTTATTGTGGTGGAGAGATTTGTGCGTATCCAGGAACCCAAGAGCTAAACCATCTGGAGCATAGTTCCTGGTAGGGTCACCCATGATGGTAAAGTCAAGCGGGGCATTCCAGACAAAGCACAATCCACAAAGACCTTGATGACAGAGCATTTCAAGGATGATTGCTGAACTTCAATTAGAGCATCACAATGGTTGCAAAAGTGAATGAAGGCTACAACAGAGAAGGGCCACCAGTTGTCTTAGTCACCATGCCATTGGGATTTGACCTCCATCTACCAAGGTCTGTGTGATGGCTGTCTGTGTACCCGCCTCACCATATTATAAGATGTCACAAACAAGCACCCTCCCAAGAGGTACCAGTTCTACTTACATCCCAGACAAAATTCCTATGGTGATCAGTTAGTGGCCGAGAGGGCACGACTGTAATATCTGGAAGCCCCTAGCCACAAACTGACACATTAGGCAATGAGTGTCAGATTCAGTTATCTTGTTCTTGGACTAGGCAGATACAGCCTTTCAACAGCCTTGCCCTTGACTGAGAAACTCTGTTTAGGATCAGGTCTGCTCACCCCAGTAGGGGAGGGGACTGGCAAATGTGCTCTAAAAATAGCCTGCCTCAAAATTCCAGACTAGATTACCACGTCCAGAGGGATCACCCCACATGCAATCAGAAATGAAGAATAATAAACTTAGGCACCTAGAATGTAAGAACCCTGGTGGACTATTATAAAGTGGAGGTTGACCCCCCAGCTTTGAGAACCAAAACCGAAACACCCAAAGAGGAGCATCGCACCCTATAATCTGTTAAAAGGACTGTGAAAACGGGTGTAACCTGTCTTTCAGCAACTTCTAGTGGTTAAATCAAACAAACCCCTGACATTTACTTTACAATCAACAAGAAACATTTCATTTATCTAACTCTAACAGTGAACAAGTTAACTAAACTAAAAACAAACCAAACAAATCCCTTCTAGCTACTAACTATTCCAGAACAACGCAAGATTCTAATGGTATGCTGTTCCAATATGTATAAGTCCAATGTATATAACAAAACAATTGAATTTGGTCTCTCAAAATTCCAGCCAGGTTACATCATTCTGGAATGTCCTGTGTCTTCTCCGTCTGTTCTTCTGTCAGGAATGCTTTCTCTGTGAATTCTTCTGTCAGGAGTCTTGGCTAAGAGTGCCATAGTACCGTTGTGAAGAGATGGTGCTTTCTCTAGGAGCTGAGAGCTGTTATCAACAGCTAGCTCTGCTGATTTTCTGACTGTCCCCTTCGTTTATACCCCTGACGATATGTCAATTTCTTACAATCAGATTGGTCCTAGGTTGTCAAAACCATCAGATTCAAATTTGATAGGTTTTTGGTATCTAAGTGCCTGGTTCAAGTTGATTGGCTAAATTCAAAAAACTCGTTGTCTTGGTAAAATTGCTGTTTGGCCTACTAATGGTACAGCCTTTCAAAACAAATGTTTCAATTCAGATGCTGTCTGTACCTGCAAACTTTCAAGCTGCTGACAGACATCTCCAAGCACAGTAAAAGTACAATCTTTTAAAGGGTCTCTGCAATGCTTTTCCCCGAACATTTTACAAACACCAATATTTTACAAACACTAAATTCTGACATCCTGCCTCCCAATCCACAAATACTATTCACAACACCTCCCCCGTTAAAAAAAATGAACCATCATTTTGAAAAGATGGATTTTTTTTCCAAAACCTTGCCTCCATCATATTGCTAGATCTATAGCTCATTAATCTAGATTTACATATTTTATACTAATTCCATTTGTATATATAGCATTGAACGCTACCATTTCTATCTTATATAAATATTTTTCTTTTAAACCTGCAATAAAGCATCCACTATAATATTTTCACGACCTGCAACATATACAATCTATAAATTAAGTTCTTGTAACACGAGACTCCAACGAAATAATCTGGTGTTCTTGTCCTTAATTCTTTCCACAAATGTCAAAGGATTGATTTTGGTATGCACACTTGTCTCTGATGCACTGTTTGCAACATAAACATTAAAATGTTGTAATGCCAGTACCAAACTCAATAACTCTTTTACAATGGTTCAATACCTTTTCTGGTGGATATTGACTTCTTTTTTTGAAAAATAACTGAGTGGCCTTTCAATTCCACAAACATCCACCTGTAACAACACAGCTCCAACACCTACTTATGGAGATGGCGACTTTGACGGGTTTCAAGAAATTTGGCGTGGCTAAAACTGGTGCAGTGGTTGATACGCTACCTGCTTAGGTTTTTCCTTTATCATCTCATTAAACAGAATATCAGCTAGCTGGACCTCAACTCCTTCGCCTTTCTCAGAGACAACAAGGACTGCAGATGCTGAAAGCCAGAGTCTATAGGTGTGAGGCTGGAAAAGCACAACAGGTCAGGTAGCATCAGGACAAAGGACAAACAGTGAACAAATTAACTAACCTATTAACAAATCTCTTCTAACTACTAACTATTCCTGAACAACGCAAGATTCTAATGGTGTGTTGTTTCAATATGTATAAGTCCCACTTATATAACAAAACAATTGAATTTAGTCTCTCAAAATTCCAGCCAGGTTGTGTCATTCTAGAATGTTCTATGTCTTCTCCATCGATTCTTCTGTCAGGAATGCTTTCTCTGTCAACCCTTCCGTCAGGAATGCTTTCTCTGTGAATTCTTCTGTCAGGAGTCTTAGCTCAGAGTGACATGGTACCATTGTGAATAGATGGTGCCTTCTCTAAGAGCTGAGAGTGTTTACCTCCAGCAGATGGCAGTTATCTCTGCTGATTTTCCAACTGGCCCCTTCTTTTAAAAACCCTCATGACATATCAATTACTTACAATCAGATTGGTCCTAGGTTGTCAAAACCATTAGATTCAAATTTTATAGGTTTTTGATATCTGAGTGCCTGGTTCAAGTTGATTGGCTAAATTCAAAAACCTGTTGTCTAGGTTAAGGTACTGGTACAGTTTATCAATACAAATATTTCAATTCAGGTGCTCTCTGTACTTGCAAACTTTCAAGCTGCTCACAGACATCTGCAAGCAAAGAAAAAGAACAATCTTTTAAAAGGGACCACACAATGCCTTCCCCCCAGCATTTACAAACACTAGTATTTTACAAATACCAAATTCTAACATCAGATTGACCTAGCTGCTCTTTCAGAAACCCACTTTGTCTATGAAGGGTAACCACCACCACACCACCTCCAACCAGCATTACCACTCACCAATGCCCAGTCTGCATTAGAATCTGTAGACCCAGGAAGGCCTTTTCAGCCATCTGAAAATCTACAAAGAGACACCATCATACTCTAGAAGAATCATACTCGACTTTGGTGATTGCCAATTTATTTACTCCGTGTTGGGCCTTTTCTTTAATGAAGGGGTGGCTCGGAGTCTCACAGACCTCTGAGTGCCCCTGTTATGGCTGTGCCCACTGTGTAGCAGTTATACATACATAGAGTTAACACAGAAGTCTCTCAGCTAAGCGTCCTGCTTCAAAGTTCACAAATCACAAGCAGACAGAAGAACTTTGCTTTTATTGCAATCATGCAAAAATGAAGTGCTTCTTAGTCAATGAGGTATTTTGATTTTAATGTTCAGCAGCCACCCAAATAGTTGATCCATAACTTACAAGTCCGTGAATGGAACATGTCTGTGTGCCAGCCATCCTAGAAGGGGGTGACTAGGAGGTCCTCATTTACTGTCTGTCTCATTGGATCATCACCTTGTCACCAGTGAGGCCTCTCCTGGGCCATCTCAACATCCTCAGCTTCCTCAAAAGAGGAGGCCTCAGACTCCTCCATCTCCTCCTCTCCCAAGACATCCCTCCTCATTAATAAATAAATGAACCTTTAAAACAAACCATCAGTGTCCTAGATACATTTGTGAGAGGCCTGTGTGATTCTGCAGCGATCCCAATGCCACCCTGAATGGATCCACTTGCTTAGAAATTGAGGACCACTGTTGCCTTTAAGGTACCCGGGATTGGATTCCCTTCTTATCCAAGAGGATTTAGCACTTGTACAGCAGCTGAAAGATGTAGGAGACATCCTCCCAAGATAGCCTGAGGTATCTTCAATACTGATGGTCTGTCAGGTAAATATTGAAATTTGTACGCTTGGTTTCAGACACATTCACTGTCAACAATCACTAGTCCACTACCAGTGCCTGCTCCTGCTGCCCCTGTAATTGTTGTAACAGGCAACCCCTATGATTTGTTCTGAGAAGCGAGATGACCAGAAGAATGGCAGGGCTGATCTGTGTCATCAGAGGAACTGCTGAGCAGTCATGCCAGGCAGAAAGTCATGTTTCTCTTACACTTTTACACAGCCTGCACTGTCATGCTCAGGACAGTCTGTCCTAGCAATATTTCCAAAAGGCCTCCTTGCTGTGTTCCATGGAGCATTGCAGATAGCTCCTTGCCAGCAACATGACATATGCATGGCAGCAGTGCATATTACCCAGAGCAGTGAAAGCTCACCAGTGTATCCTCCCATATAAAACAATCATTCACCTTCAGGAAAGTAAAACCTTTCAAATGTGGCTTTGGCATGATAGTCACCATGAGCAATTTTAGATGCCCTCCACCCCCGTAACCCCCAGCTCTTGTCTACCTTCCTCCTGTATGACAGCCAGCACACCAGTAGCAGCAACAGTTGTGTCAACAGACCAGCTTCTATGTTGCATTTCGCTCTCTTTGCTGCATTGCTTACTGTATACCTGAGAGATCATGAGGCAGCAATTAGGAGATATTGTACTTCAGATCCAGGAGATTGTGAGATCTAATTGGAATTGGATTTATTCGCAGAATACAGATGATATATCTTTATTGAAATGATTGCGGCAGCTGTCACTGACTGCCCATCTGCTGGACTTCTGACTGATAGTGGCCCAAACAGATGATCCTGACATTGCCTGACCCTCCAATAGCCCAAGACCATGAGTTGGCCTCAGTTTGAACAATACTCCATATAGGGCCGTCACCTACTTGGACAGACTGCAGGCCAGCACGGTCCAGGTACGCAAGAGCACAATGCAACAATTCAACTCCACACACCCTGGACTGACTGGATCCCTAACACTCACCCCTCCCCACCAAGTCCCTATCCCCTCCTGGAACGACTGGAGCACCTCCTCTACTGGACTCATTGTGCAGGATTCTTCACATGAAGAATCATAGACACTGAAATCAAGAAGTATAAACTGTGTTATTTTAGTTTGTTTAAGGGAACCCAAATATACAACCACAGGTTCAAAATGTGACTTCCTGAGGTCCCTATGTAACTTTGAGAATCAATGCAAATTGGAAATAATCAGGAATTTCTTGCAGTTACCATATATCCATGAGGAACTTAAGTGTTCTAAAACTTCATGAGTTTAGACTGCCAGTTCATATGCAGCAGGATGGGACATGTCATCAGTTAAGTGTATTACTGCACAGATCCACCAGGAATTTACCATTTTAGCTGACAGAAAGCACAAAAGGGTAATTATTTTAGTTTGCATGAGACAGCATGACTGTAGGTGTTGTTAGCAGATTTCCCCATGGCAACTTTGATGACATAAAGTTCTTAATCTGACAATAATAATTGCACTCAGATCTAAGGCTGAGCAGTTTTTATCCTCAAACTCTACATATGTATCTTAATTAACAGCAGTATTAAGTTTTATAACTACGCTTATTCCGTAGCCTGAAAGAACATTGCTTCTGGTTCTCTTAGCTGCCTCTGTGGCTATTAGCTTTCAAAAGCTCACAAAGGGAACTTGAACTCACACCCACCTTCCCAAGTTCCTGCAGTGACAACAGAACAGCCCAGAGACCTTTCAAGTTGTCTGCAAGCCTCTGTGGCCCCATCAGCCACCAAGGATGCCAACTGCAGATTTCTCTATGGCACTTGCCACACCAAGAATCATTAGTCTGACAATAAATACTCAGCTTAACTCTAGCTCACGTCGTCTCATCATCACTGAATTTTAATATTGAATGAACAGAGGAAATGCTGTAAATACTCAGCAGGTTAGGCAGTGTCTGGGGAGAGAGAAACCAAGTTAACATGGTGGATTTTCAGTGAGCTGAACTGACTTGGGAGCTCATTACAAAGGGTGGGCAGGACTTGATTCCGTAATTCTAGCCATTCCATTCTCTTTTCTGGCAGTTTTCATCAACGCAGAATAAGAGCGTAGGGAGCTACCAGGTCAACTTTTGTTGGCTTTGCTTTGGAGATGGGAAGTTCAAAGTTCCTGCGATAATGATGGATCCAGGACCCTTATCCAAGTAGGCATGACTCACAGCCTCAGAACCGTCATGGAGCATGTAACATACCACTTACGAGTCAGTAACCAGATTGAAAATACGAATTCAACATTGTGAATGAAATAGTTCCTTAACTCCTTATAAAGCAGTTGATTAATCACATGCCATTCACAGTATCTTTCTACAAAGTGTTTATCTAATTCAGAACTCAATCTGGTGTAAATAAGCAGACATGCAGTGAAAACATGTTTGCAAAAATAATGGGTTATTCCAAGGTAAGGTGGTCTCAAAGAAACAAGCAAGATGGCAGCAGTGTAAGTCACCCCATTTGGAGCTCCACCCTGCTCTCTGGTTCCTTTTCCTTTTCCTTTCTTTTTCTCTTCTTCTTCTCTCTCCTTTCTGCAGTAATTCTATTCCCCTCCATCCCCCGCCCTTTTAACTAGCTACCTAAGGAGTCAGGTCATGACTGGGAACCGCGTGGCTGGAACTGAACGTGGAACAGGCCGTGTCCTGCAGCAATGGTGGATCCAGCATGGGCTGGAGTGACAATGATGGATCAAGAGTGGGCCATTTCAATGGTGAGAGCAGGCTGGGGAGGCAGGAGCAGTCAGTGGCAAGAGTGGGTCGGTGAGACAGCAGCAGTTGGCATTGAGATCGGGTCAGTGAGGCAGGAGCATTTCGTGGTGACAATGGGCCGGTGAGGCAGGAGCAGTTGGTGGTGAGAATGGGCCGGTGAGGTAGGAGCAGTCGGTGGTGAGAATGGGCCGGTGAGACAGGAGCAGTCGGTGGTGAGAATGGGCCGGTGAGGCAGGAGCAGTCGGTGGTGAGAATGGGCCGGTGAGGTAGGAGCAGTTGGTGGTGAGAATGGGCCGTTGAAAAGTCAATGCCAGCGAGAGGGGGCCTTTCACATGGCGGTGGCGGTCTACTGAGATAGGACTTGGGACTCTGAGAACTGGACTTTTCTTTATTTCTTGCTTATCTTTTAGCTCTATTTAAACCTTTTAATTCTGGTTTTTGTAACCAAGAGGGCGCCAGTGAATGGCGACTTTGTGCACTTTTCGCTGTATTTATGTATTTCTATACTTAGTACATGTGGGAAATAAATAAATCTAAACAAAGATTTCCCTTCAATCTGCAGCTTGCTGAGATCTAAATGTAATGGCCATTCTTGAAACTCAGTCAAGCATTCATTATAAGGGCATATGTTTAGGCTGCTTTCATTGATAAAATTGTGAGGTGATGAGTTCCCATCACAGCTGAGCCTGAAACCTAAATATATGTTTACAATAAATAGTATTAATTTCTGTTCTTATAATAAATCATAACATGATACATTAACTCTCCAAAGTCTTGTTCGGGTTGATCAAGCTTTTATTCTTCCTTGGATAATTTTGCAACAATACCAAGATGTTTCTGACCTTTATTATGTCTTTTTGTTACACTATGTGCCTATTTTGTACTATATCCATACATAGGTCTGTGTCTGCTGTGGCAGCAAATTAGAGAATTTACCTGCTTTAACCTTTTCAATTATCAGTTGAGCTTCACAAGGTTTGGTTACTATACTATAGTACGGAAACAGAGAAAATAGGAGTAGGAGTAGGTTATTTGACCCTTTGAGACTGTACATCAATATTTAATGTAGCTGAGCATCCATCTCAGTACCCATTTCCTGTTTTCCCCCATACCCTTTGATGTCCTTTAGTCCTAAGAACTGTTTCTAACTCCTTCTTGAAAATAATTCAATATTTTGGCCTCAACCATTTTCTACGGTAAGGAATTCCATAGGCTCGTGACTGTCATCTCAGTCCTAAATGGCCAATCCTATATCCTTAAACTGTGACCCAGGGTTCTGGACTCCCTGGTCATCGGGAATGTACTTCCTGTGTTTACCTTGTCTAGCCCTGTTAGAATTTTATAGATTTCTATGAGATTACTTCTCAGTCTTCTGAATTATTTTTTAATTCATTGAAGGGATGTAGATGTTGCTGCTTGGGCCAGGATTTATTACCCATCCCAAACTGAACCTTGATTCAAGTGGCCGGATAGCACAGATAAGAGTCAACCACATTTTGTGGTTGTGGGGTCACATGTAGGCCAAACCCAGTAAGGATGGCAGATTGTTTCCCTAAAAGGCTTTAATGAACCAGATGGATTTTTAGGAAATTGATGATTACATGGTTATCATTAGGCCTCCTTTTAATATCAGATTTTTCAATTGAATTCAAATATCACCATCTGCCATGGTAGGATTCAAGCCCAATTCCCAGAGCATAAAAACCAAAAGAACTGCAAATGCTTGTAAACCAGGAACAAAAACAAAGTTGCTGGAAAAGCTCAGCAGACCTGGCAGCATCTGTGAAGGAGAAAACAGAGTTAACGTTTCGGGTCCAGTGACGCTTCCTCAGAACAGTACACCCCACCTCCCCATGATAATACTAACTAATACAGTTCTTTTACATAGGTCAGTCCTGCTATTATAGGAATCAGTCTGGTAAACCTTTGTAGCACTCTCCCTCGAGCTGGAACTTAATTTCTCAGATAAGGAGACTAAAATTGCACAGTATACCCCCGGTATTATCTCACCAAGGCCCTGTATAATTGCAAAAAGGCATCCTTTTCTGAAGAAGAGTCTAGACCCGAAATGTCAGCTTTCCTGCTCCTCTGATGCTGCTTGGCCTGCTGTGTTCATCCAGCTCTACACCTTGTTATCCCTGCTCCTTTACTTGAATTCTCTCCGAGTCATTTGCCTTCTTCACGACAAGGTATACAAGGACACTGATATATCAGAGCTCAAAGGTGTTAACAACTTTTAGTTTAACTCCATAAATCATGTCTATTAATCCATTAACCCATTAGTGGTTATAATATTAACTGCAGATTTCCATGTACTAGCCAGCCCACATTCAAACTAATTTAGGAGCTCATTACCGTATCAGGTTATAACCACTTCAATTTGCAGTTACACCCCACTAGAAAGTGCACTCATGCATAACATGCTATGTAAACAACCCCATTTAAACAAGACCACATTCCATTCAAAGGTGCAGTCAGGCGTGACGGCTAACAAAACTGCACAGACACTACAGGATGGGACCTTTTTGCACCCCCACACCAAAAACAGTGTTATTTGATATTTAAATCAAACTGAATAGCTGTTATTACCAAGTCGTGTATCTTCTCCCTCCAGCCAGAATAGCTCCAAATATCAGTCAAAGGTGATAATTGAATAGCCCTCTTCCTTTTAAAGTTACTTCCCTGCAGACTTTTCCAATACATTATGTAACCAGGTACTTGTCCCAACTTTTTATTCAACATGTATCTAAAACTTTACCCCACTAATAAAACTAACAAACTCTATGCAGTGTATGTAATCAACCTTTAACCTACAATAAAATTAACGGCGCTATGTCCAGACCCTCATGACCTTGAATGAATGAATGAATGAATGAATGAATGAAACTGACAGGACTACTACAACAGGTGTGACCACGAAACCGAATGAATGATAGTAAATAGAACCCACAGATGGATGCAACCATGAAACTAACTAAACAAGCTATAGTAAATAAAAACAGGAACAAAAATAAAGTTGCTGGAAAAGCTCATCAGGCCTGGCAGCATCTGTGAAGGAGAAAGCAGAGTTAACGTTTCAGGTC
Source organism: Ginglymostoma cirratum (assembly GCA_024137785.1). Taxonomy (NCBI): domain Eukaryota; kingdom Metazoa; phylum Chordata; class Chondrichthyes; order Orectolobiformes; family Ginglymostomatidae; genus Ginglymostoma; species Ginglymostoma cirratum. The sequence continues at coordinate 31,450,503 of JAHRHZ010000024.1, forward strand.
CGGTGACCCTTCCTCAGAACT
>JAHRHZ010000024.1:31455523-31471467 GCA_024137785.1 Ginglymostoma cirratum
CACAGCAGGCCAAGCAGCATCATAGGAGCAGGAAAACTTGATGTTTCAGGCCTAGACCCTTCATCAGAAAATGGCATTTTCTGATGAAGGGTCTAGGCCCGAAACGTCAAGTTTTCCTGCTCCTATGATGCTGCTTGGCTGCTGTGTTCATCCAGCCCCACGCCTTGTTATCTCGGATTCTCCAGCATCTGCAGTACCTTTTACCTCTATCACATGTAGGCCAGACTGGGCAAGATTGGCAAATTCCCTTCCCTAAAAGGAATGTGGTAAACCAGATTGGCTTTTACAACAAGTGACGGTTGTTGACATGTTTACCATGACTGAGACCAGCTTTCAATGCCTGATTTATTCAAACTAATTTAGATCCCACAAGCTGCCATGATGTCATCAGAGCATTCATCTAGACTGCCTGGATTACTAATCCAATGATAGCACTATCTTCCCCATTCAGTTTCTCAAAGCCCTCCTTGAGAAAGTAATTATCTGCTTCTCGACTGCCTGCACCTAAGCTTCTTGGCTTTCTCATCTGACTAAATGTTGGGACAGAGTTTGGGATGGATTCTGAGCACTTGTTGTGGGGCAGAGGATTAGATGATCAGTAAAACAGTGTAACTTCATGGTTGATTTTAGCTGTCCCTTTATCAAATGGACCTCATCATGTGGTCAAATGCAGAAGAAGACAAGGCTCGGCTACTTTATATGACCCACTTAATTGTTTTCTAATTGAACAAAGTTGGGAGTGTATCAGAATGGCAGTGTAGTAGTGGATGGATGCCAACTGCAAATGCTTCACGACGATAGAATTTTTGAGGATGGGTCAAGCTACCACCATATTCTAAAACCAATGTGTCCAGCAAAGTTGCCTCTTCCCTCAGTCCCAAGTCCTACGGCTAATGCATTGGGCAAAAGCCCCATGCTAGATTGACGAAACAAGCAAGGACCATGATAAAGGGAAAAAAGGAAGCAAACATGAAGTGCAGATGTCAATATGGATGTTTGTTGATGAACCAACCAGACTGCACAGTACATAATATGCAACTATCAAGAATATTGAAACTATAACAAATATCTTGATCCAATATTACTAAGGTTATACAGCATACGAAGGTTAAGATTTGGCTAATGGTCAGTTCTTCAGTACAGTGGTATGATATAAATAGGAAATGGGAACCTGAGTAGGCCATTCAGCCCATCATGTCTATTATAATATTCAATGAAATCTTATCTGAATATGTGGCTTTAACGCCACTCTCCCCGTCTACCTCCATAACCTTTGATTCTCTTGTAAATCAAAAATCTACGTAACTCAGCCATGAACATAGTCAATGACTCCGTTGTTCTCTGAGGCAGAGAATTCTAAACATCAATGACCCTCCAGGAGGAGAAATTCTTCCTCATCTCCAACTTAAATGGCAGACCCCTTATTTTTAAATGGTACCATTTTTCTACATTTCCTGAGAGAGGAAACATCCTCCCAACCCTTCTCCTGCCAACCCTTCAGTATCTTACATTTTAATAAAAGTATCTTTCATTCTTCCAAACTCCAATAACGAAAGGCACAACCTGCTCAATTCTTTTTCATAAGTGCACTTCACCCCTTGGGCCAGCCTGGTGAACCTTTTCAAAACTACATTCAATGTATGTGTGCCCCTCCTTAAGTAAATAGACAAAAACTGGACACAGAACTCTAGCTGAAATTGCTCAAGACTTCACTACTTTTATAATACATTCCCATTAGCTTTTCTAATCACTTGCTGTACGTACCCCTTAACACTTTGCGATTTATGCACTAGGAATCTCTGTACTGTAACATTTGACTGTCTCCATTTTGAGAATATTCTGCTTTTCTATTCTTTCTGCCAAAGTTTTCCCGGTTATGTACCTTCCCTATTTCTCTTTGTAAATTCTTTGTATCCTCCTCATAACTTGTTTTCCTACCTATCTTTATGTTGTCAACAAATTTGCTACAATACAGATGCTCCCTTCATCCAATCTTTATCACAGATCATGAACAGTTGAGGCCCCAGCACTGACCCCTGTAGGACTGCGTTACTTAGTTGTTCAATCTGAAATTAACTCATTTATCTGGACTCACTGTTACCTGTTAATTAGGCACTCTTTTATCTGTGCTGGTACATCATCCTCAATACCATCTTTTTCAAAAACCTTTGTGTAGCCTTATCAAATGGCTTCTACAAATTCAATCACTTCACCTGCTAATAGTGATATCAAAAACAATTTCCTTTTCACAAAACCATGTTGACACTACCTGATTGTTTTGTGATTTTCTGAATGTCTTGTGGCTGTATCTTTCAAAATGAATTCTAGCATTTTCCCAATGACAGATGTTAGGTTAAGTGGCCTCTGGTTGCCTGCTCTCTGTCTCCTTCCTCTCTTGGGAATAGCGGTTTACCTTTGTATTTTTTCAATCCACAGGATCTTTCCAGAACCTAAAGAATTTTAAAAGGTTACAATTGCTGTATCCAATATTTCTGCAACCACTTCCTTTGGGACCCAAAGACAAAGGCATCAGGTTTGTTTTCTCAAGTACTTTTTCTCTAGTGAATGAAATTGTTTTAAGTACCTCCTCTCTTTTGTTTATTATTTTTCTACTATTCTTGGGGTACTTTCTGTTTTTTCTGCAGTCGACTAACAAAATCCCTTTTTCAAAGTGTTCATTGCTTTCCGTTATGCAGAGTGGCTCAGTGGTTAGCACCGCTGTCTCACAGCACCAGGGATCTGGGTTTTGATTTCAGGTGGCTGTCTGGGAGGAGCTTGCACATTCTTCCCCCATGTCTGTGTGGGTTTCCTCCAGGTGCTCCAGCTTCCTTCCATAGTCCAAAGATTTGCATGTTAGGTGGATTGACCACGGGAAATGCAAGGTTACGAGATACAGTAAGAGGCTGGGTCTTGGTGGAATGCTCTTTGGAGGGTCAGTTCAGATTTGATGGGCCAAATCATCTCTGTCCACACAGTAGGGGCTCTTGATAGCTCAGGAAATATCCCAGTTTCACCCTCCAGGTGATGAATACTCTTTTTTTTAACCTCTTGCTTAGATACATGCGTTATGTCTTGTTTATTTGGAGCAATTGAATAAGGTTTTGGTCCATATATTTTGAAGATCATCAATGTTCTCCAGAGAGTTCTGGAGAGGTGGCCAGCTCTTAGAGATTTTAATTATGTAGTTAAACTACAGAATTTCTTTATTTTGGAGGTGATGTCACTGATGAGTTTTAGGCGAGGAACTGTATGCTGCTTGGTTACATAGGATATTTGAAATGAAGGATTGTAATACTAGAGATGCGTTAGGCAGTGAATTAAATGTGAAAAAGTATTTATTTCAGTCTCTGGAGAAAACGATCGGGTTATGTACTAAATACAGTGTCACTATGATTACTTAGAAAGGAGGTTAACAAGTCTCTGACAGGACATTGCTGGTTAAAAAGGCCCAGTTACTTGTTAGCTGTGATTATGACAAAACAGATTAAAATGTTCTTCTGAAGTTTTCCTGATGAGTCATGCAGACGTTGAATGGAGTTTCACAAGTCTTTTTCAAGAATCAGTAGCAGGCATATTCTTTTGCCCCTGTCACAAGGGAGCATTGTTGGGGAAATGAGCAATGTGGGAGATTGCAACAATGACTAAATGGGGAAAGGCTGATTGACTCTTCTCAAACATTTGCACGTATATTTGAGTGTGGGGGAAATTGAGGAGCCAATGACATATTGCCACTGGCATTGGACGAGTAATCCAGAGGTGTGGATAACGGTTCAAATCTCTCTATGGCAAATGGTAGAATTTAAAGTCAATTAATAAATTTGGAATTGATGCTAGTATCAGTGATGGTGACCATGGAGCTATTTTTTTAAAAACCATCTGGTTCACTAATGTTCTTTAGGGAAGGAAACTTGCTGTTCTTACCAGGTCTGACCCATATGTGACTCCAGACCCACAATAATGTAGTTGAATCTTAACTGCCCTCTGAAAGAGCCGAGCAGGCCATTCAGATCAAGGGCGATTTGAGATGGGTAACAAACGCTTACCTGTAACATCCACATCCTGAGAAGGAATAAAATCATGCCTCTTCAGGAGTTGAAATAGGCTCCACGATTTCACAGGCGATCAAGAACTGGCTGAGTTCATAGAGTGGAATCATAGGACTCAATTTTGTCATATTTTGGCCATGTCAATTTTGTCCAACTTCATGGATGATCTCTCCACATGTCTCAGTGAGATTTCTCACTACACTGTCCCAAGCTTGCCTCACTGACTACATATCCTGCCCCATGGCAATGCTCGTCTGACAGACAGCAGTTCTACAACTCACCGTATCCACAGAAACTCCTCACTGCCAGAATGAACTCATATCTTTAAAAGGCTGTTGAGCACCCAAACAAGCTGTCCTGAGCAGCGACTGACATTTGCCCTGGACAAGGCAGACAACTGAAAATTTGCACCCTGCTTTTAGCAAAGGTACCTGGAGATCCTTGTGGATGTCAAGAAGGGTCATCCTCTTGCCCTGGGAGGCTACATCAAACCCCAGTCTGAGGTTGCTATTCAAGTCAGTACAGTCTTAGCATCTGGAGAAATGCCCAGCATTCTAGGAAGGTCAATGTCCATAGCTACTTGGCGAGCATAAGTTCTACTATTTTCTCTCTGCTACTTTACCCACCTCCCAACAAGGCTCATGCTCTATTATTCTCACCATCACCTGCAAAATCTTCCCTCACTCATTCTCATCCACACCAACCCCTGACACCACTAACACTGCATGCCCTCTGCATTGCCTACTCTCTCACTCGAAACAACTAAGCAACATTTCCCCCACTGCGCTAACACTACCAGCTGTGTCACCCACTTTCATCTCCCTCAATCCCTCCCTTTCTCTCATTCCAGGATTAAATAGTTCACAATAGGGCAGAATAAGCCAAAACAGGTGGTGGGCCGCCTGATATCTGACACCTCAGCCCTTACAAGAAAATATTCCAAATGCCTGATTGAACATGTCTAACCCCTAGACAGCAAGTTACTGATGTGTTCTTAAACACAACTGTCGCTGGGCAAAGACAAAAATGTAAATATAACGACATTGTGAAACAGAATCTGTTGTTTTTAATTGCTGCTTTGGAGGCGTTTCTAAATAGCTCCAGAAGGGCAGCCTTTCTTGAGTGTGCTTTCCTAGAGGAATTATGTTGTTTGACATTCAAACAATATGGCGAACACTTTGAAAGCCTCTTGATATTCTCAGGAGAATCGGGTACGAGAAAGGCATCTGTCATCTGATCAAATCCAACCAACCAAATAAGCAGGTTATGCACAGGACTTGTCTCTCCCCATTAAATCCTGACACAGGTTGCAAACTATCTTCAGTAGAATTCCAAACTTCAGGCAGATATTTATATCACTTAGAGAGCACATATACTTTGCTCATTGACACCCTCTGTGGCTTTATACCTTGTCATTTAACCTCTCTTGCGCTCCTGCCTGTCGCATACAGTTTAAGACAGCTAGCACCTCAAAACGTTAACACACATCGTGAGATCCGCCGACCAGAAGGAGCTAACTGGGCTTTGCACTACCAGTTCCAAGTGCTAACTCTAAGTAACAATCAGGAATTTGTATCTACCCTTAAGTTGAGCCTGATGTCTCATATCTCAGTGGTGATGTAACAATGTAATAAGCTTCATAAACATTTAACAAGATTGAACCAATCTTCTGCTGAGGACTTTGTGTGGGCATTCTCCACATGGCAGATGACATGAAACTTGGAAGAATTATAAACTGTGAGGAGTACAGTGTGGAACTCCAAAAGAACACTGTCAAGTTGGTGGAGGGCAGGTAGGTGGTAGTTGAGGTTCAATGCAGAGAAGTGTGCGGGGATACACTTTATTTAAAAATAACATTGAAAGACAATATAAAATAGGGGGTACAATGCAGAGGAACCTGGGTGCAGATGTCCACAAATCATTGAAGGTGGCAAGGCAGGTGGACATTATAAAGCACACAGTGTTCTCAGCTTTATTAATAGGGTCATATGCACGAGAGCAAAGAAGTGATATTAAACTTATATAAGACACTTATTAGATCTTAGGCAAAATATTGTGAACAATTGCAGATGCCATGTTATAGGACAGTTGTGAATGCACTGGAGAAAGTACAGAATAAGAATGATTTCAGGAATAAGAAACTTCACTTAGGAGGATAGGCTCAGCAATGTGGGATAGTTTTCCTTGGAGAGAAGGCTGAGAGTAGATCCGATTGAGTCTTTCAAAATCATGATTGGAACTGGGTGGAGTAAACAGGAGAAGCTGTTCCCACATGTAAAAAGAACAAGGAGATACAGATTTAAAGTGAAGTGCAAACAAAGCAGGGGTGATGTTAGGAAAACCTTATTCATACAGCGAATTGTTAGGGTATAGAACTGCACTGCCTGGAAATGTGGTGGAGGCAGGTGCAAGTGAGGTATTCAAGAGGGTATTGAATGATTATATGGATAGAAATGGTGTGCAGGGATATAGACAAAAGGCAGGGATATAGACAAAAGGCAGGGATGGATAACGGAACCAATATAGACATGATGGGCCTATTGGCCACCTTCTGCACAATTCTGTGATTCCGTGACATGGTATTAGTAACTTCGGCTAATATCAATAAGGAGGATTGGTGGCAGTGAATCTACCCAAGGCATCACAGACGATTCCAGCTGAAATGACAACAACAGATATCATGGCAATAACAGGATGGATTTCACCATATATAATCAACACAGATTCCCTTTTGTGCTTTTTTGCTGTCCCCTTCATTTTCACATGTTCGATACCTATTCCATTTCTAACATTTGCTCAGTTCTGATGGAAAATCACAGACTCAAAATGTTATCTGTTTCTCTCTCCACAGACTAGCTGAGTTTCTTTGGTGCTTTCAGTTTTTGTTTCAGATATCTAGAATCTGCAATATTTAGCTTTTGACTTCCTTCTGGTGCCCATCTAATTTTTTGTCCCTGCAGCCATGGTAATTGAAAGGATCTGATGGGTAAATAGAATTTAACCCCGAAAAGTGAGAAATGATGCACTTTAAATGGAGTAACAAGATATGAGAGTACTTGATGAATGGCAGAACATTAACACGCTCAGAGGAACAGAAGGATCTTAGGGTGCTTGTCCATAGTTTCCTAAAGATTGCAGGATGGGTTAATCAAGTAGTTAAGGCGGCATACGGACAACTGCTTTTATCAGTCATGGCATAGATTATAAAAGCAGAGACGTTTTGTTAGGGCTGTACAGGACTTTGGTTAGGCCACAGCCGGAATATTGTGGTGCAGTTCTGGTCACTGCATGTAAGAAGGATGTGATTGCACTGGAGGGGAGGTGAAGAGGAGATGTACTAGGATGCCACCTGGGTTACAGTATTTTGGCTATGACGACAGGCTGGATAGGCTCAAGTTGCTTTTGCTTTCTTACATCACTGAAGGCCAAGAGGGGATCTGATTGAATTGTATAAGATAAAGAGGGGCATTGCCAGGATGAATATAAAGCAGCAATTCCCCTTAGCTGATAGATCAATAACAATGGGGGAAAGTTTTAAGGTGAAGGGAAGGAGGTTTACAGGAAATTTGAGGAAATTTATTTTCACCCAGAGAGTGGTGGGAATCAGGAATGCACTGTTTGGGAGGTCAGTAGTGGCAGAAAAAATTGTACATGAGCATTTGTAATGTCATGACATTCAAAGCTATTGGCCAAGTCTGGAAAGTAGGAGTAGTGTAGATAGGTCGGCACAGATTCTATGAGCTAAAAGTCCTCTTCTGGACTATATGTCTCTGTGACACCCCATAAAGTATTTAAGGAAAGAATACATTTGGGGTGCATGAAAGCTACTTATGTGAAATGTGAATGGATTGAACATTAGAAGTACCAACAATCTTCTTACCAGAGCTAAGTGAAAACATATGAAAATCAACTCAAGAAATTTTATTGGAATGATAAGACAGTTAAAATTTACACTGTTTTTAATTTCTATTAACCAGGTAATGCTGGTTACAGTTATAGAAGCATTGGCAATTACAAACAAGAACATCCAAAGTAAACATTAAAAATACTACCTTCTAGGACCACTTTGTCACTCAGTCAGTACATGGTCTGACAGTGCTGTTGGAGGAGCAGCAGGCTATAGTGAATACACTACATTACAGTTCCAATACATCTGCAACCAGGATGGTTCTCAACTCAAGGCAAGAAAAAAGTGCACAGGATCAAGGCCACTTAACCAACTCGATGCTGCTCAATTTTGAGGCACGGAATACCATCAGCTGCAGTGTGGCTTAGATGTAGTGTCTACTTTTTAGGAACCATTAGCAGCTGTTTTAATACAAATTGAGATATTTGACTTGCCAGTTCTTGGTTTGTAAAACAAAACAACAAAAGAAAAGAAAATCAGATAGTTGGGTATTACTGACAGAAATTATTCACTGAACCCAACACCCGCAAAACAAAAATTCATTCCATGATGAAGCTTACGATGAAGCTCGCTTCTGCTCTGTGAAGGGTGATTCATAAGCTTCCATAGGTGGGCAGGAACAGACCAAGTGTTGATCGCCATAGAGGTCATCAATTCGAGCAATTGTCGGCCAAAATTTGGTTTCTGGTTTCACAAATTGCTGAAAAACGGTATGTTTTAGATACATATACTTAAAGATACAAACATATCAATAATCTGAGAGTCAAGAGATAATTAACAGATATATAAAAACAAAATTCTGCAGATGCTGGAAATATGGAACAAAAACAGAAAATGCTGGAGAAACTCAGCAGGTCTGGCAGCATCTAGGGAGAGAGAAACACAGTTAACATTTTTAGTTTGATGCACATCATCTTCGGAACTCTGCAGAAGTTTTGAAGTGTCATACTAGACTCAAAAGATTAACTCTGTTTCACTCTCTACAGATGATGAGATTAGCTGAATTTCTCCAGCATTCTCTGGTCAGTGCACTGAGTATAGGAGTTGGGATATCATGTTGCAGCTGTGCAGGACATTGGTTAGGCCACTTTGAGAAGCGTGCAATTCTGGTCTCAGAGATAGTAGGAACTGCAGATGCTGGAGAATCTGAGATAACAAGGTGTAAAGCTGGATGAACACAGCAGGCCAAGCAGCATCAGAGGAGCAGGAAGGTTGACGTTTTGGGCCTAAACCCTTCTAGAGAAATGGGGGAGGGGCTGAAATAAATAGGGAGAGAGGGGGGGTCGGATAGAAGATGGATAGAGGAGAAGATAGGTGGAGAGGAGACAGACAGGTCAAAGAGGCAGGGGTGGAGCCAGTAAAGGTGAGTGCAGGTGGGGAGTTAGGGAGGAGGTCGGTCAGTCCAGGGAGGGCGGACAGGTCAAGGGGGCAGGATGAGATTGGTAGATAGGAGTTGGGGGTGGGGCTTGAGGTGGGATAGGGGGATAGGTGGGAGGAAGGACAGGTTAGGGAGCCAGGGACAAGCTGGGCTGGTTGTGGGATGCAGTAGGGGGAGGGGAGATTTTGAAGCTTGTGAAGTTCACGTTGATACCATTGGGCTGCAGGGTTCCCAAGCGGAATATGAGGTGCCATTCCTGCAACATTCGGATGGCATCTTTGTGGCACTGCAGGAGGCCCAGGATGGACATGTCGTCTGAGGAATGGGAGGGGGAGTCAGCACGGTCGAGGGCATCTGAGATGTCCTCGTTTTTCAAGGACCGCAACTTCCCCCCTCCTCGGTGGTCGAGAACGCCCTCGACCGTGTCTCCCGCATTTCCCGCAACTCCATCCCTCACACCCTCTCCCCGCAATAACAACCAAAACAGAATCATCCTCGTCCTCACATACCACCCCACCAACTTCCAGATCCAACGCATCATCCTCCAACACTTCCGCCATCTGCAATCAGACCCCACCACCAAAGACATTTTTCCCTCCCGCCCCTTATCTGCTTTCCGGAGGGACCACTCTCTCCGGGACTCCCTTCTCTGCTCCACACTCCCCTCCAGCCCCACCACACCCAACACTTTTCCCTGCAACCGCAGGAAGTGCTACACCTGCCCCTACACCTCACCCCTCACCCCCATCCCAGGCCCCAAGAAGACTTTCCACATCAAGCAGATGTTCACCTGCACATCTGCTAATGTGGTATACTGCATCTGCTGCTCCCGTTGTGGCCTCCTCTACATCAGGGAAACCAAGTGGAGGCTTGGGAACCACTTTGCAGAACATCTTCGCACTAAACAACTGCACCTCCCAATCGTGAACCATTTCAACTCCCCCTCCCATTCCTCAGATGACATGTCCATCCTGGGCGTCCTGCAGTGCCGCAAAGATGCCACCCAAAGGTTGCAGGAACAGCACCTCATATTCCGCTTGGGAACCCTGCAGCCCAATGGTATCAATGTGAACTTCACAAGCTTCAAAATCTCCCTTCCCCCCACCGCATCCCAAAACCAGCCCAACCTGTCCCCGCCTCCCTAACGTGTCCTTCTTCCCACCTATCCCTTCCTCCCACCTCAAACCCCACCCCCAACTCCTACCTACTAACCTCTTCCTGCCCCCTTGACCTGTCTGTCCTCCCTGGACTGACCTAACTCCCCACCTACACTCACTTTTACTGGCTCCATCCCCGCCTCTTTTGACCGGTCTGTCTCCTCTCCACCTATCTTCTTCTCTATCCATCAGCTATCCACCTCCCCCTCTCTCCCTATTTATTTCAGAACCCCCTTCCCCTTCCCCTCCCCCATTTCTGAAGAAGGGTCTAGGCCCGAAATGTCAGCCTTCCTGCTCCTCTGATGCTGCTTGGCCTGCTGTGTTCATCCAGCTCTCCACCTTGTTATCTGCAATTCTGGTCTCCCTGCTTTAGGAAAGATGTTGTTAAACTTGAAAGGGTTCTGAAAAGATTTACAAGGATGTTGCTGGGGTTGAGGGTTTGAGCTACAGGGAGAGAGGCTGAAAAGGCTGGGGCTATTTTTCCTGGAGCATTGGAGGCTGAGGGGTGACCTTATAGGGGTTTATAAAATTATGAGGGGCATGATTAGGGTGAATAGCCAAGGTCTTTTTCCCAGGGTAGGGGAGTCTAAAACTAGAGAGCGTAGAATTAAGGTGAGAGGGGAAAGATTTAAAAGGAACCTAAGAGGCAACTTTTTCATACAGAGGGTGGTGCGTCTATGGAATGAGCTGCCTGAGGACGTGGTGGCGGCTGGTACAATTACAGCATTTAAAAGGCATCTGGATGGATGCATGAATAGGAAGGGCCAAATGCTGGCAAACGGGACTAGGTCAGATCAGGATATCTGATCAGCATGGACAAGTTAGACTGATGGGTCTGTTTCCGTGCTGTACAACTCCACAACTATTTGCCTTGTTAAATACAATTTAGCTGACAAATATCTTCCAGTTCTGAAATACAGTGAAAACAATAGGTTGCAGGACTAGTGAAAGCTGAAACCATTTTTTTAACGAAGTAGGCAATGATTAAAACCCACAAAATGAGAAGTAGCATTGTCTAGTCATGTTTTGCCTACAAGTGAAAAATGTACACTTTTCTTCTCCCCTTAATTAAAAAGTCATTTAAAGTCCCCCCACTCCAAAAAAAAAAAAACTGGCCATAAAGGCAGAGGTGGAGTCAGCTAATGAGTTGGAAAAGGGTTGTGAATGCAGGTTAAAACTAGCTATCACTAGCAAACTGTAGCAAATTATTCAGATCAAGATCCTTGCAACATTCCAAAGTGGACATTCACAGCATCAGCTGGACTGGCTTGAAGCCGCAACATAAAGCAACAGTATCGGTATCTATTGAGGTCAGTTATACAGCCAAGAATGTTTAGACACAGGGATATACTCAACCGCAATAACCTACTTGGCAGGATCTGCAAAAATTCCAGAGTGGCTATGTTCTTGGAGTGGTATGTAATTTCTAAACATTGTGCTAACAGGGCACAGAAAATCCACACATGCACATTTTCAACAAGAATAACAGTTTGAAAATATGGCAGGTTAAAAATTGGGGAAACATGCTGATGACAAGTTTGGGCTCACGAAGCAGAGCCCTTGACCATGTTGTTTACTGCTCTTCAAATACAAACAAAACAAGGGTTTAAGAAGGGAAATGGGTAATCAAAGAAAGCCAAAAATGGATAACAATAAAAGGCAAGGGCCACAAAGTGGCATGCTAACATGCTTGTAGAAATAGAGCTGCTGAAACAATGTTAAGTACCATACACAGATTGAGACCAAGATTAATATAACTTCCTTTGCCTTTATGTTTAGAGACGGACTTACCAATGGGAATGCAGCTTGCTCTCGAGAGTAAGGACGGTCCCAAATTGGAGCAGCAATGCAAGCCAACGTGTGTGGAGACATCTTTAAAAGAAAATAACACGTGCATCTTAACTCCTAAAGAAGATCAACAATCACTAAGAGGAAAACAGGAAAGAAAGACTGCAGTGGAAACAGTAGAAATTCATACACTTGCTAAGAGTCAGAAGCTCAATGGCTACATTTGTGGATGATATGAAGATAATGAAGGCAGTAAGCCTCCAAAAGCTGAACGGGATAAGCTACAGAAAGATGTAGCCTGAACAAATAAAATCAGAGCTGATGTAGGCTACTTGGACCCGCGGGTCTGCTCTGCCAGTTGACCAAGATCTGATGATGGCCTCAATGCTACTTTTCCTATTCTCCTCCTATAACCTTGGCAATCAAAGGTCTATCTAATTTAGTCTCAAGAATATTCAATGACCACTGAAGACCAATGAAGAGAATTCCTCAGACTGAAAACTCTGAGACAATAAATTCTTTATATCTATCTCTTAAATGGGAGGTCCCTTATTTCTAAACTGTGCCCCCAAGTTCTAGTCTGCTTCACTAGGGCAAACATCCTTTGAGCAGCCACCCTCTCAAGTCCCTTTAAAGCCTTATATGTTTCAATAATTTCAGTTCTCATTCTTTTAGGTATTTATAATATCTTAAGGCATAGGAGCAGAATTAGGCCATTCAGCCCATTAAGTTGGCTCTGCTTTTCGATCATGGCTGACATGTTTCTCAACCCCATTTTCCTGCCTTCTCCCCATACCCTTGATCCCATTATCAATCAAGCACCTATCTCTGTCTTAAATACAATGACTTGGTCTCCACAGCCGTCTGCAGCAATGAGTTCCACAGATTAACCACACTCTGGCTGAAGCAATTCCTCACCTCAGTTAGAAAGGGCTGTCCTTTCATTCCGAGGCTGTGACCTCCAATCTTATTGTCTCCTACTTGTGGAAACACCTCCACATCCACTCTATCAAGACTTCTCAATGTTCTGCAAGTTTCAAATCAGATACCCCTCATCCATCTAAACTCCATTGAGTAAACGCCAACAGCTCTCAACCACTCCTCTTATGTCAAGTTCTTCATCCCTGGAATCATTATTGTGAGCCTCCTCTGGACCCCCTCCAATGCCAGCACAGCTTCGTTAGATATTGGGTCCAAAAAAATTTCTAACCAATCTGTTGAGAGATGTTATTACAATCTGGAACGGGTGCGACTTGAACCTGGGCCTCCTGGTTCAGAGGTAGGGACTCTACCACCACAGTTCAAGAATTTTCACCTCTCATTCTTCTAAGTTCTGAAGGATATAGTTTTGAAGGATATGTCCAACACTTCTTCAGAAGAAAACCCCATTCCAGGAATCTGTTATGTGAACTGTCTCTACACTGCTTTTAATGTAATTTTATCCTTTTTCAATATTTCTGTTTTGTAGCTAGGAAGAGTATGTCCAGGGGCCATTATACATTTTTCACTGGAAAAAAGAGCCATGGAGATAGCCAATCACAGATGCATCCATGTGGCAATTCTCTGACCAATCAGCGTTGAGATACCTGGTTGGATTTAACCGATTAGCTAAGGCAGAGAACAGCTCCTGGTGTATTGCCAAATCAACCAATAATCAACTGGCAATCTCTCCTCAAGGTGTACAAATTGTTGCTTCCTTTCTAAGTTGATTTTCTTGTCATTCAGCCTTGATGAGTAAAAGATGAGAGCTTCATGCCTCTTTTTAACAAAGTTTCAATTCTTTTTAAATATGGAAACCAAAACTCTATACAGTACTTCAGATGTGGTCCCACCAGTTCCCGCCGCTGTTCAAGCAAAACCTCCACACATTTATAATCCATTCCTCTTGCAAGAAACACGAACATTCTACTTGCCTTCCAAATCATTGTTCAAATTGCACCTCGGCTTTTTATGGCTCATGTACCAGGACACACAGTTCCCACTGTACCACAGTGTTCTGTGATCTCTCTCCATCTAAATCATACGCTGCTTGTGCATTTTGTTAGAAAAAATACAAAAATTCACATTCACCCACATTATTCCCCACCTGCCAAACTTTTTTCCACTCATTTAACCTGCCTATACCCCTTTGTAGACTCCTTGTGTCCTATTCGCAATTTCCTTTCCTGCCCATCTTGGTGTCCTCAGCCAATCTAACAACCATACCTTTGGTCCCTGCATCCAAGTCATTGATGTATATTGTAAATAGTTGAAGTCCTAGCAATCCACTAATTACATTTCCTCTACCTGAAGGACATTAATGTAAACCTACACTTTGCTTTCCATGAGTTAACCCCAATGGTCTAATCTCCACTTACCTACCAAAAGCTCTTATTTTGTGAAGGTGCCAAATTGTTCTTGGACATCCAAGTATTTACTTTTTCTCTTTATCTGTCTTGCTTGATACTTCCTCAAACAATTCCAATCAGTCAAACACAGTTTTCCTTTCACAACAGAGGGTCACATTCAGCAGGATCACCTCTTCCTCTAAATTCTTCCCTTGCCAGGCCAGGTTCTTGACCTAGAGTTGAAGCTGACATCGGGATCCCAGTCTAGTTGGGGAAATTCAACCCCTGTTTCATTGGGTACACAGTCGAAGTGGACCAGGATCTTAACAAAGCAGTTCGTATTGACTCAAAGATAATCAAATTATTTTTCAGAAAATAACTATACACATCTTCCTGAGAGATTGAACAGCTAACGCCTTATACTCGCTAGAGGTTGGGAGGATGAGAGAAATCTAATTGAGGTGTATAAGATGCAAAAGATGACTGACTTACACAGCAATCCAGAACAAAAGGTCATAGTTTTAGGCTCAGGGGTGATAGATTTAAAACAGAGATGAGGAGGAATTAAAGAGTGGACTTGATAAAGTTGATGCTAAATTTCTGGAATTCACTATTCCAGCGTGCGGTGGATGCTGGGACATGAATAATTTTGAGGAGGTAGATTTTTTAATTAATACTGGTTTAAAGGGTTATTTGGAGTGGGCAGGAAAGTGAAGTTGGGGCAGAGATGAGCTCAACCATGATTGAATTAGGAGGCTGGACTGCTGACTTCCTCACGTACGTAGCCAGAATTGTCAGGGGATGAAGAGATATACCATGTGTCGTGAATCTGGAATGTTCTGGCCAACGTTCACCATGCTGCTGCTTGCCAGACAAAAACAAAATCGCACCCTTAATCTCCCCTTCATTTAAGAGCTTACTCCATTTGCATCGCAATAAGTCAGGATTCTTAATGAACAGCACGAGTATCCTTTTAATAACAAAGTAATTGATGATGCAACGTCTATCAATCTCTCTCAGACCCAAGTAAGAATTTTTCTTTGAACTCACTTGTGGAATGTGGGCATCACTGGCTGGCCAGCATTTATTGCCATCCCTAACTTCCCTTGAACTGAGTGACATGCTAGGCCATATCAGTGGGCAGCTGAGAGTCAACCACAGCGTTGTAGGGTTTGCAGTCACATTTAGGCCAGACCAGGTGAAGACGGCAGATTTCCTTTCCTGAAGGACATTAGTGAACCAGATGGGTTTTTCCAACCATCAAAACAGGTTCATGATCATCAATAAAGATAGTAGGAACTGCTGATGCTAGAGTCTGAGATAACTGTAGAGCTGGATGAA
>JAHRHZ010000024.1:31476467-31532877 GCA_024137785.1 Ginglymostoma cirratum
AACACTTCTCTCTCCTTCCTGGACCTCTCTGTCTCCATCTCGGGCAACCACCTAGAGACAGATGTCCATTTCAAGCCCACTGACTCCCACAGCTACCTGGAATACACCTCCTCCCACCCACCCTCCTGCAAAAATGCCATCCCCTATTCCCAATTCCTTCGCCTCCGCCGCATCTGCTCCCAGGATGAGACATTCCAATCCCGCACATCTCAAATGTCCTCATTCTTCAAGGACCGCAACTTCCCCCCCACAGTGGTCGAGAACGCCCTCGACTGGGTCTCCTGCATTTCCCGGAACACATCCCTCACACCCCGTCCCCGCAACAATAACCAAAAAAAATCCCCCTCGTCCTCACATACCACCCCACCAACCTCCGGATCCAACGCATCATCCTCCGACACTTCCGCCATCTGCAATCAGACCCCATCACCAAAGACACTTTTCCCTCCCCACCCTTATCTGCCTTCCGGAGGGACCACTCCCTCCGCGACTCCCTTATCCGCTCCACACTCCCCTCCAGCCCCACCACACCCAGCACTTTTCCTTGTAACCGCAGGAAGAGCTACACCTGCCCCCACACCTCCTCCCTCACCCCAATCCCAGGCCCCAAGACGACTTTCCACATCAGGTAGAGGTTCACCTGCACATCTGCCAATGTGGTATACTGCATCCGCTGTACCCGTTGTGGCTTCCTCTACATTGGGGAAACCAAGCGGAGGCTTGGGGACCGCTTTGCAGAACACCTGCGCTCAGTTCGCAACAAACAACTGCACCTCCCAGTCGCGAACCATTTCAACTCCCCCTCCCATTCCTCAGATGACATGTCCATCCTTGGCCTCCTGCAATGCCACAGTGATGCCACCCGAAGGCTGCAAGAACAGCAAATCATATTCAGCCTGGGAACCCTGCAGCCCAATGGCATCAATGTGGATTTCACAAGCTTCAAAATCTCCCCTCCCCCAACCGCATCCCAAAACCAGCCCAGCTCATCTCCACCTCCCTAACCTGTTTTTCCTCTCACCTCAAGCCACACCCCCATCTCCTATCTACTAACATCATCCCGCCCCCTTGACCTGTCCGTCCTCCCTGGACTGACCTATCTCCTCCCTACCCCCCTACCTACACTCACCTTTACTGGCTCCATCCCCGCCTCTTCAACTTGTCTGCCTCCTCTCCACCTATCCTCTCCTCTATCCATCCTCTATCCGCCTCCCCCTCTCTCCCTATTTATTTCAGAACCCTCTTCCCCTCCCCCATTTCTGATGAAGGGTCTAGGCCCGAAACGTCAAGTTTTCCTGCTCCTATGATGCTGCTTGACCTGCTGTGTTCATCCAGCCCCATGCTTGCTAGTACAGTATATTTCTCACTTATGAAACCAGAGAGAAAATTCTCAACTGAATTCCAAAGATCCCACCAACACACCAGAACTCAGGGAGTACTTGTCCTAATACAATAACCACGTACTGCTGTTACAATACCATTGATAGACTTAATTGCTGACTGCATGCTGAAACTATCTGAAGCACAAATCCCATGTAGTATTAGCTAATTACAGCA
The DNA here is from genome assembly GCA_024137785.1 of Ginglymostoma cirratum. Classification (NCBI taxonomy): domain Eukaryota; kingdom Metazoa; phylum Chordata; class Chondrichthyes; order Orectolobiformes; family Ginglymostomatidae; genus Ginglymostoma; species Ginglymostoma cirratum. The sequence continues at coordinate 31,478,025 of JAHRHZ010000024.1, forward strand.
TGAACACTATTGCATTGTACAAGGATTTGTTTTTGCAGTATCCCTACTTTCCTATTCAACACATGGTGCGTTGGCAGAATAAGTGTTTTATCAGGCATCGCTGACTGCCAATTATGCGGAGATTTTTTTTTTTTAAAGACAGCCTTCAAGTTACATTGCCTGACAAGGAGAATGGTTTGACTAAATTACTGACTTGCAATATGGTGATGGCAAATTGTCAGTCTATTTGAGAAAGGGATACAGCTTGAAGCAGAGTATAAAATAGGCTGTTGATTCAGTGTTCAGCACCTCCACCCAAGATTAATTTCTTTGGCTCTGAAGAAGAGTCAATGGACCCGAAAAGTTAACTCTGACTTCTCTCCACAAATGCTGCCAGGCTTGTTGAGATTTTCCAGCAATTTCTGTTTTAGTATCAATTTCATTCCTTTCTTAAAAATCATTTTACTCACCAATGAACTGAACAGAATCAACTGTCAGCTTCTGATGAAAATCATTGATTCGAAACATTAACTCTACTCCTTCTCTTCAATTTCTATTTGAAGCATTAGCTGGCTTTGGTTAATTGTATCTGGTAATTCTCAAGAGTTTGACAGCTGGCAATTTGCATTTACCTGTAAGAATTGTTATAGACTTGACTGTGTAAACAATATTTTGTCAGATTTAGCTATGTCCATAACTTAAATGTAAGGCCATTCATTCTTTGGGCCATTAACAATGCTTTTTTGGGGTGTTAGTGCCATTTGCAAAAGTATTTCTTCAGTCTCTCTTTTTTAAAAAATTGTATTCATTCCTGGGATTTATTGCTCATCCCAAATGCCCCTGACAAGGTGATAGTGAACTGTCTTCTTGAACTGTTGCAGTCCATGTGTTATTGGTACATTCACAGAGATGACAGGGTTGGAGTGTGAATGTTGAAGACAGTGGACGGGGTGCCAATCAAGCAGGATACTTTTTCCTGGATGGTGTTTAATGCCTTGAGTACTGTTAGAGCTGCACCTATCTCGGCAAGGGGGGGGGTAATCTGTTGCACTCCTGACTTGTACCTTTTTTATGGTGAATAGGTTTTGAGGGGTTAGGAAGTGAGTTATCTGCTGCAAAATTCCTAATCTTTGACCTGTTCTTGTATCCACATCATTTATATATGGCTAGTCCAGTTCAGTTTCCGGTCAAGTCATTGATCATGGGTGGGGGGCATGGTGATGAATTCATGGGATGATGGTTAGATTCTCCTGTTGGAGATGGTCAATGCCTGGTAGTTGTGTGCTGCGAATGTTATTTGCCACTTATCAGCCCAAGCCTAGATATTGTCCAGAGATAGTAAGAACGGCCGATGCTGGAGTCAGCGATAACACAGTGTGGAGCTGGAGGAACACAGAAGGCCAGGCAGCGTCAGAGAAGCAAGAAAGCTAACGTTTCGGGTCGGGATCCTTCTTCAGAAAAAGGGTTTTCTGAAGAAGGGTCCTGACCCGAAACGTCAACTTTCTGCTTCTCTGATGCTGCCTGGCCTGCTGAGTTCCTCCAGCTCCACACTAGATATTGTCCAGGTCTTTCTGTATATGGACATGGACTGCTTCAGTATCTGGGGAGCTGTGAATGGTGCTGAACATTGTGCAGCGAATATCCCCACTTCTGACCTTATGATGGAGGGAAAGTCATTGATGAAGCAGCTGAAAGTAGAACGAGCATACACGTGGAGGGAGGGATCTTATGGAGTCTGCAAAATTGGGAAACTTGGTAGGCTGGGTCAGTGAATTAGGTGGGATGCAATAATTTGACTCTCAATGGCAGGTTGAATTGCAGAGATAAGTCTTCATTCTCCAGATTGTCCCCATGTAGGCCAGCCCAATCACAGCCTCATCAGCCATCCGCACAGCTAATGCATTCTTTTCCCAGAGCAGAGATAAATCAACGGAAGTAGCTGGCATTGCTTGTTTTAATACATTTTACCTTCTTTAAGAATTAAAGGCATGGCCTAGCTCCTAGGAGAACTGAACGATGTGAAACTACACTTCTTTGCATGAGAATAAAGCTGAAAAAGATAATTTTGATTCAAAAATAGTTTCATTCTGAGGTTTAAAACCTGAGGGTATCTACTGATCAGCTGATAAGATTTTTGGAGCAATCACCCAGGGAGTGTTGAATATCCAAAACACTCCAATGCTTTTAGAAGATGAGCTGCTGCATCCAGCCAGTTCAGTAAACCTAGATGCCAAAATACTGCAGTTGCTGGAAATCAGAAACAAAAACAGAAATAGCTGAAAAGATTCAAGAAGTTAGATGGCATCTGCAGAAAGAACAGACAAGTTAATTTTTCAGCTAATATCTCCAGCAACCAACAATTCTGACAAAGGATCAATATATGAAATATTAAATTCCCTGTACTCTACAGGGAGACTGAGATCATAGCATCCCTCCAGTGTGGAGGCAGGTCATTTGGCACATTGAGTCCACACCGACTCTCCAAAGGGCATCCCACCCAATCCCATTCCCTCTGCCCCGTAACCCTGCATTTCCCATTGCTAATCCATCTAGCTTGCACATCCTGGACATTATGGGAAATTTAGCGTAGTCAATCCACCTAACCTGCACATTTTTAGGCTGCGGGAGGAAACCGGAGCACCCGGAGGAAACCCACACAGACACAGGGAGAATGAGCAAATTCCACCCACAGTCTCCCAAGGGTGGAATTGAACATCGGACCCTGGCACTGTGAGGCAGCAGTGCTAACCACTGAGCTTACTGTGCTGCTCCAGATGTTGAGTGTTTTCCACATTCCCTGTTTTCTGGAGAACCAATGAGTATTCTGAAATTTAAACCCATCAAATTGCAAGCTTTAATAAATATCAAAGAGACTGAGCTTTGGAAACAGAAGCAGGAAAGCTGACGTTTCGGGTCAGAACCCTTCTCCAGAAGGGTCTGAAGAAGGGTCTGACTCGAAACGTTAGCTTTCCTGCTCCTCTGATGCTGCCTGGCCTGCTGTGTTCATCCAGCTCTACACTGTGTTATCTCTGACTCCAGCATCTGCAGTTCTTACCATCTCTGAGTGAGCTCTGGAAAGATGATTTTGAAGTTGCTATTACTAGTGAAGGGTTGCCATCAGCAGGGTATTATTGGTACTACAGTTCTAGAAATAATTGCTAATGTCAAACTTAAATTCCCACAGGTCCCCGTTCCATCACTAGACAGGCACTTTGATTGAAAAATATCGAGGGTTAAATTTTCCTTTTTTTAATATTTTAGTGAGAAAGTAGAAACTGTTGCAGAATGACTACCTATCAAATAAATTTATCAACTTTACCACAGATAGCTGGATAAATCATCATTTTACACGCTAATTTGTCCATTGCAGGTATTAGTCCTGGAGACAGTAACATGGATGGTGCCAGGGATGAGGTATTTGAGCATCATGGATAGGCTGGAGAAGCTGTTGCCCTAATATAGAAGAAAAGGTTAATAACAGATTCAAAAAATGACGAGGGTCTGGGCAGAGTAGAGAGGGAGAAGGTGTTCCTATTGATGGAAGGACTGGAGAATGACAAGATACATCTTAAAGTGATTGGCAAAAGAAGAAAAAAGGAGTTTATTTTTAATGCAGTGAATGGGTACAATCTGTAAAGCACTGTCTGGGAGCATGGTGCAGGTTGGTTCAATCAAGGCCTTTGAAAGAGAAGCGGACCAATATCTACAGAAAAGAAAAAGACTGCAGTGCTCTCGTGTTGTGGTATTAAACAAGGAGGACCACTGGGGTAAATCATAACTACACAAAGATGACTGCAGCAAGCCACTTTTAAACAGATGTGAACCAATGCCCACCAGCTGCTAACTTCACCTAGAAAATAATAAAATCACGTTTTACACTACTGAGTATTTGTGGCATGCAAATGTGTCTTAAGTATGAACTAATCACAGGCTGGAGAGAAACTCAACACACCACAAACAGCCCGCTGATTTCATCTCTACATCTCAGCCCCCGTCACAAAATTCAACATTTCGCATCCCTTCTAATTTAGTCTCCATTGCACACCACATGCCTGCAGCAGACAACACAGGACTACACTGTCAGACTCAGCTGCTTTGTCTCCAATTTGCTGCTCTGTTGGTTATGTTTGATCGACTTCAGTCCTTCCCCCACTCCTGTGGTGGAACAGGGTTCAAGTGGTGCAGCCACCTGCTGACTCTGTGTCAGGACTGATCTTATGCTTTGCGTCAGCTTCAACTCAGTCTGGTTCCCAGGCAGAAGTACAATCCTTGCCACTTGCGAATCAGGTGACCTCAACTTTCTACTCTACAACTGATTCACCATGCCTCTGAGACCTGCACTCCATTAGGAGTTCCTCATTCAGCGCATTCTCTGGTCCTCCAGCAGTCAAACAGCTTCTGGACTTCACATGTCTCAGAACTTGGAGAATTGATTGTTGCTGCTCTACACTGATTCCATTTACCACAGTGTGGTTTATGACTGACTCTGGATTACCTCCTTACACCTTTCCTTTATTCACTATTCAATTAAGATATAAGCATCTTCATTAATACTACATAACACAGTCTGCACAAATTAACTTTGTCCCTGTCCTCTTCATATTCCTAAACCAAGTAAATCACTTTCCACTTCCATTTCAGTGTTTTCTCCCCTCTACTTACTTCTTTTCTCACCACACCTCCAAGACCCCTTCACCTATTGTTATACCTCCTTCCATTTCTCTCCTCTTGGGTTTGCTGCTGTTCCCAAATCCCAACCCTGATTCTTCACTACCCCTCAAGCCTCCTGCTCTCCTGCCACCTTCCCTGGCTTGAATCTCATTTAGGGAAGCCAATCACTTCCTCTTATAAAGAGAGTGTACAGGCATTCTTAAGAGAGAAATCAGGAAGGCATAGAGGGGATATGAGACAGCTTTGGCAAATAAGGTTAAGGATAGTCCAAAGAGATTCTACAAATACATTAAGAGCAAGAGGGTAACTAGAGAGAGGATTGGGCCTCCTAAAGATCAAGGATATTGTCTTTCTGTTGAACCCCAGGAGATGGGAAGATACCAAGTGAATATTTTGCATCAGTTTTTACTGTGGAGAAAGAAATGGAGTCTAGAGAATGCAGAGAAATAAACTTTGATGTGTTAAAAACAGTTCACATTACAGAAGAGGACGTTTGGGGCGTCTTAGAGAATATAAAGGTGGATAAATCTCCGGGACCTGATCTAATACATCCCAGAACATTGTGGGAAGTATGGGTGGAAATTACAAGACCCCTTGCAGAAATATTGGCATCATCTATAACTATGGGTGAGGTACCTGATGACTAGAGGGTGGCTAATGTTGTAACTTTGTTTAAAGAGAAACTGGGGAACTATAGACCTGTCAGTCTGATTTTGGTTGTGGGCAAATTGTTGGCGGTGATTATAAAAGATGGGATTTATAGACATATGGAGGGGCAAAAACTGATGAGGAATAGTCAGCATGGATTTGTGTAAGGAAACTCATGCCTCACAAACTTGAGTGAGTTTTTTGAGGAAGTTACCAAAAAGATCGATGATAGCAGAGCAGTAGACATTGTTTATTTGGATTTTGCTAAAGCCTTTGACAAGGTTCTGCATGGTAGACTAATTAGTAAAGTTAGGTCACATGGGGCTCAAGGTGAGCTTCCAATTGGATACCTAATTGTCTTAATGGCAGGAGACAGAGACTAATGATAGAGGGTGGCTTTTCGGACTAGAGCCTGTGACCAGCAGTGTTCCGCAGGTATCGGTTCTGAGTCATCTTCTGTTTGTCATTATATAAATGATTTGGATTTAAGTTTGCGGACGACACCAAAATTAGTGGCATAGTAGACAGTAAAGGTTTTCTAAGATTACAGAGAGATCTTGATCAAATGGGTCAATGGGCTGAAAAGTAGCAGATGGAATTTAATCTAGGTAAATGTGAGGTATTGCATTTTGGTACAACAAACAAGGGTAGAGTTTATACAATTCATAATAGGGCCTTGGGTGGTGTTGTAGAACACAGGGGCCTGGGGTACAAGTACATAATTATTTGAAGTTTGCTTCACATATAGACAGGGTTGTTAAAAACGCATTTGGCACACTTGCCTTCATTGTTCAGTCCTTTGAGTGTAGGAGTTGGAAAATCATGAAGTTGTACAGGATGCTGGTGCGGCCTCTTCTGGAATACTGTGTCCAGTTCTGGTTACCCAGTTATAAGAAGGATATTATTAAGCTGGAGAGGGTTCAGAATAGATTTACCAGGATGTTGCCAGGTATGGAAGGCTTGAGTTACAAAGAAAGGCTGCATAAGCTAGGGCATTTTTCACTGGACAGTAAGAGGTTGAAAAGTGACCTGATACAAGTTTATAAAACAACGAAGGCTCTAGATAGAGTTAATGGTAGTTCTCTTTTCCCTCGGATGGGGGATTTCAAGACTAGGGGGCACATTTTTAAGGTGAGAGGAGAAAGATACAAAAAAAAACATAAAAAGGAGGCTGATATTTTACGCAGAGGGCGGTTCATACGTGGAATGAACTTCCTGAGGAAGTGGTGGATGCAGGTACAATTATAACGTTTAAAAGACATTTGGATAGATACATGAATAGGAAAGGTTTGGAGGGATATGGGCCAGGAGCAGGCAGGTGGGGCTAGTTTAGTTTGGGATTATGTTCGGCATGGACTGGTTGGACAAAAGGGTCTGTTTCCATGTGGTATGACTCTATGACTCTGGTACCTCTCCCGATACCCTCCAAAATGTCTAGAGGCACTCATCACAATCAACTCTCCCAACCAGAGAAACACTCACCTCCTCCTGTCCATCTCCCCTTTTGCAGTGCTGATCCTGTGGATACTGCCAGTGCTCCAGTTCCCACCCTGCCCTTCTGCAACTGCCTTTGGACCATCCTTTCATTGATGAACCATGTGTTTGTAATCCAAATGTCTGTGCTGGATCATTACAACAACATCCCAGCCTTGACTGAAATCTGGGTCAGAGTCATCACACCCTTCCAAACTAACTGAAGCTTTCCTGCCCCAGCTCTATTCTGAAGCACTTTCTGTGTTCTGGTTAGTATCTGTGCTAAATACAAACATCTCTGTATCACAATTGTAAATTTTTACAGGGTGCACAAGAAACCCCCAAGCAGCAAAACAGAATTCAACCTCTGCTGGGATCAAAAATAATTTTAACATGTCAAGTGGCAGACTTTGAAAGAAAAGAGTACTTTCCTGACCAGTTTAAACCACCTTTGATATTCTCTGGTCACCTCTGATGCCTTCCTCACTAGAATGTCCCCGCTGTTATCAATGCATCACTTTCTCTTTTTTTCAAAAGCAGCTTTGTAATTACATATCAGGCTCCAAATGCCCTGCTTGTTTTATTTACATTCACTCAGTGCAACTCTTGTATCCATGCAACCTCCTTCAGCTGCATGAGCAGAGTAGACTAGGCTCAACATTTCGTCTCATTTCTTATCCTATGAAAATCAGGAACATTTAAGTTAATGGCTGTTAAATCCCTCATTCAAACTTAAAGAGTAAGGGAGCACTAACCTATTCATGCTGGTGCTTAGAAACAGCTAAGGGCTCTCACTGTACACCATAAGAGACATTGGGCATAATGTGTTGATGGTTAATTAGACAAATGGTGCATAACAGAGAGAGGTGCACCAACTCATATCAGCTCAATAGGGAAGTTAGGTATAACTCTAAATGAAATCCGAAAGGACTGCGGATGCTGTAAAGCAGGAACAAAACCAGAAGTTGCTGGAAAAGCTCGGTAGGTTTCGCAGCATCTGAGAAGAAAAAAATCTGGTTCTGAAGAAGAATAACCAGATCCAAAATGTTAACTCTGATTTTATCTTCAAAAATGCTGCAAGACCTGCTGAACTTTTCCAGCAAATTCTGGTTTTGTTCATGACTCTGAATGACCCAGTCATCACCATTGCCATCCGCAAGATAGACCCAGCAGAGGTGGTAGTACAGTTAGAAGGAAGTTGCCCTAGGAGTTCTTAACATTGACTCCGAACCCCAGGAAATATCACGGAATCAGATCAAACACTGTGACGGAAACCTCTGGTTACTAGACACCACACTGTTCAGCTGATGAATGAGTACTCTTCCATGTTGAGCACCGACTTGGAGGAAGCACTGAAGGTGGCAAAGCTGCAGAATCTGGGGTGGAAGCTTCAATGTCCACCACCAAGAGTGGCTCAGCAGCAACACTGTTACATCAGGCTGGTCGTGTCCTAAAGGACATAGCTGCTAGACCGATTCTGCAGCAAGTGATGAGGGAACAAACAAGAGGGAAAAACATATTTGACTTCATCCTTACCAATCTGCTAGCTGCAGATGCATTTGTCCATGTCAATATCAGTAACAATGACCACTGTACAGTCTTCATGTAGACAAAGTCTCATCTTGACCTTGGTAATACCCTCCATCATGTTGTTGAGATACTATCACGGTGCTAAATGGGAAAGACTTTGAACAGGTGTAGCAACTTAAGAGTGGGCATTCGTGAGACACTGCGGGACATCAACAGCAGCAGAATTGTACTTCAGCATAATCTGCAACTTCATGGCCCAGCACGTCCTCCACTCTACCACCACTATCAAGTCAGGGAATCAACCCCGGTTCAATGAAGGATTCAGGAAGGCACACCAGGAGCAGAATGATGCACACCTAAAATTGAGGTGTCAACCTGGTGAAGCTACAAAACGGGTCTTGTATGTGAAACAGTGGAAGCAGCATGTAATAGAGATTTAAAATTTTGGCAAAGATTTGTAGCTCGGGTTGCGCGTGAGGTTGTTGATTTGCTCGCCGAGCTGGCTTGTAATAGAGATGGCTAAGTAATTCCACAAGCAAATGGATCAGGTTTAAGCTCGCAGTCCTGCACATCAAGTTGTGAATGGTGGCAAGCAATTAAACAACCAACAGGAGCTGGAGGTTCCACAAACATCTCGATTCTCAATGATGGAGGAGCCCAACACATTATGCAAAAGAGAATGAAGCATTTGCAACAATCTTCAGTCAGAAGTGTTAATTGGATGATCCATCTTGGCCTCCTCCAAGAGGTCTTCAGCCAATTCGATTCACTCCATGTGGTATCAAGAAATGGTTGGAAGTACTGGATACTGCAAAGGCTACGGGTCCTCTCAACATTCCAACAATAATATTATAGTAATGAAGACTTGTGCTTCAGAACCTACTACACCCCTAGCTAAGTTGTTCCAGGACAGCTACAACACTGGCATCGACCTGACAATGTGTAAAATTGCTTAGGTATGTCATATACACAAAACAAAGGACAAATCTAAGCCAGCCAATTACCATCTCATCAATCTACTCACAATCTTCAGTAAAGTGACGAAAGGTTTCATCAATAGTGCTATCAAGCAACAACTGCATCGCGATAATCTTCTCACTGATGCACAGTTCAGGTTCTGCCAGGGCCACTCACCTCCTGACCCTGTTACAATCTTGATCCAAACACGGTCAAAAGAACTGAATTGCAGAGGTGAGGTGAGAGTGATTGCTCTTGGCATCAAGACGAAATTTTAACTCATTGTGGCATCATCAAGCCCTCACAAAATTGGAGTCAATGGGAATTGGGGTAAATCTCTCTGCTGGTTGGAGACATATCTGCTGCAAAAGAAAAAAAATTATGTTTGTTGGAGGTCAGTTACCTCTGCTCCAGGACATCATTGCTGGGGTTCCTCAGCATAATGTCTCAGGCCTAGCCATCTTCACCTGCTTCCTCAGTGACCTTCACTCTATCATGAGGTCATGATGGGAGATATTCACAGATGATTACACAATGTTCAGTATCATTTGTGACTCCACAGATACTAAGGTAGGCAATGTTCAAATGCAGGAAGACCTGGATAACATTCAGGCTTGTGATAATAAGTGGCAAGTAACATTCACACCACACAAATGCCAGGCAATGACTGTCTCCAATAAGAGACAATCTAATCTTGACCTTCATTGGTGTTATTATCACTGAATCCTCTATTACCAACATTCTCAGAGCTACCTCAAACCTGAAACTGAACTAGATTAAACATGTAGATACTGTGACTGAAATGACAGATCAGAGGCTAGGAATCCTCGGTGAGCAAATCACCTTCTGTCTCCCCAAGGCTTGTCCTCTTTGTCTACAGGCACAAGTCAGGAGTGCGACGGAGGCTCCCCACTTGTTTGGATGAGTGTAGTTCCTACAACACTCAAGAAACATGACACCATCCGGGAAAAATAACGCACTTGATTGGCACCACATCCTCCACATTCAGTATTCATTTCCTCCATCACCAATGCACAGCGGCAGCAGTGTGTACCAGCTACAAAATGCAGAACAGCAATTCACCAAATCCATTGCAAAAGACCCCCCCAAACTCACATCAACAACTTAGAAGGAGAAGCGCTGTAGATACATGGGAAACACCAACATGTAAAAGTTCTCCTCAAAGCTATACACTGTCCTGAGTTGGAATTATATCACTATTCTATTACAGGTGTTGAGTCAAAATCCTGGAACTCTCTTCCAAAATAGCATTGTGGGTATACCTACGGCGGTTCAAGAAGACAAATCACCACCATCTTCTCAAAAGGCAGCAAGGGATGGGTAATAGCGTTGGCCAAGCCAGTAAAGCCCACATCCATTGAATGAAAATAAAGAGAACTCCACATTCCTTTCATTAACTCCCATTCACATTTCCCTATCTGTTCTCGGTTTCCGTATATTTCTGTTTTGCTGCTTGCCCCCATTGCTCCATTTGTGGAGGACTACAATGGCCTGGAAATTTTGGACGTACCACAATCAATGTTGGCCATCTGTACAACTGTGAAACTGACAGCACCATCTGATGACTATGTGTAACTGAACGTGGGAATCCAGAAGTTACCATCAGTAATTCCTTGTTCCTCCTCTAAGTCTCTGCAAAAGGACACCTTCCTAAATTATTTGAATAAACATGAATCCACACTTTTATACTATTAGCTTTATGATAAAATTTTGCAAAGTCACATTTGTTGAACGATGCATAACTAGGTGATATATCCATAATTAACAAAGGAAAACCTCTCTGCCCAAGAAACAGTATTTGCAATTTTTTGGATTGTCATAAATTCAGAAAATGCTTGCCTGACGCAGAGCATTAAATAGTTTTGTTAATACTGTAGACTTTTAGATTTAACTGGATAGGTTGCTTCAGATAAGCGACGTGTTTGTTGTGACTCACCTTAAGTGGGTTTACTCGCATGTCCATTCTACCCTCTTCAATGTCTGCTATCTCTTGACGAATGTTTATCATGGCATCACAGAACCTATCCAGTTCAGCTTTATCTTCGGATTCAGTTGGTTCAATCATCAGCGTACCCGAAACAGGCCAGGACATGGTTGGTGCGTGGAATCCTGTAAGAAGTAAAATTATTGTAACCTCATGGCTAAAAAGAAAGCCCTTAAAGTGACTTACAATTTCTGCTGCATGAAGCAGCAGAATGCTGCAAGTACAGCACTGAATTCTGTGTTTAACAATTCACAAATTCACAATTCATATTTGTTCAGATTTCAAATTTAGATTTCATATCATCCCATTACTATTTTGGTCATCCAAGGAAGGTAGAAATGGGAGTAAGACACTCAACACCTCCAGCCTCTTTCACCCTTCAGAGAGATTGTGGCTGATCAGTGATGTAACTCCACATGTTCACCTAAGTCAACAGGCTTGAAATACTCCCTCGGATTTTACATGGAGTGTACTGTGAAGTTAAACAATGAAACCTGTGGACCTTACAAATGACTGCACAATGCTGACTAGCATATGCCAGTGGGTAAATGATTGTGAATTAGATGTTACAAGATTCTGGTGTACCACTGACATCATCTGGAAATTGAGATTCCACATCGTCTACTTCAGTTACTTCTCAAAATTCCTGCTTGGAATTCTAAAACTTCCACTCATTTTTATTTCAGATTTCCAACATCTGCAGGATCTTGCTTTTCCCTCTACCCAACCCATGGCTATGAATACCTTGGTTAATAAAGATCCACCATTCTCAGACAGGATGCAATGAACAGAAACAGGTCCATTAGATCCATCAAGTCTGAGTTGACATTTTACTCCATATGAGTGATCTGGGTTTTCTTGCATGTTTTCCATGCACTTTAACATTTTATTGCTATGTAATTCCCCTTTCTTTTTAAAAAAAGCTGTTCCAGTCATCAGAGAGTCATTACAACGCACAATTAGTTCATTCAGCCAATCATATCTACACAAAATGTCTGAATAAGCATCTCATTCATCCATTCATTCTCTTGCTATCTCTCTGTAAGCCTGCACATTCTTCCTTTCTAAATCAATATCTAATCCCATACTGAAAGTCTCAACTGAACTAATTCCACCATATGCTCAGGTAGTGCATTTCAGATCCTAACGACTCAATGTGTTAATATAGTTTACTATTCATTTACTTCTAATTTTAAATCTGTGCTGTCTCACTCTAGATCCTTTCGTGAGGAGGAGAATTTCTGTCTATTTACTCCATCTAGAGATTTCTCACAATTTTGAAAACTTCAAACACAACCTTCTCCTCTAGCATTTTCCTGTAAGGAAAACAGTCCCAACTCTTCCAGTCTATCTTTATAAGTTTCTTGCCCTTGGAACTATTCATATAAACCTCTCCCACATTCTCTTCAATGTTTTCACACCATTTCTAAAGTGTATTACCCATAACGCTACACAATAAAGGTCTATCTTGCGTCTTATACTAACATTCGGACACTGCTTTATTAACTGCTCTATCAACCTGATGTGTCACCTTAATGATATGTACAAATACACTCACTCAAGATGTAGAACAGGTATAAACAGGGCAGAAAGGGCTAAACGTTTCTATATTGTGTTCAACAGAATTTCTTTCAGAAGTATGTTTTCAGTCTGACAAGAAAGGAGGCACAACTCAACCAGTTTCTTGGCAATGAGGTGGGTCAAGTAGATCAGGTTTCGGTGAGGGAACATTTGGGGGACAGTTATCATTGCCTTATGAGGATTTGGATAATTGTAGTAGAGGATAATGAACAATCCAAAATAAGAATAATTAACTGGGGGACAGGCAGCTTCAAAGGCCTGGGAATAGATTTGGATCAAATAAATTGGAGTCAAAGATTGCAGGAAAAACTGAAGATGGATAATGGGCTACCTTCAAAGAAGAAAAGGCTGGTCACTTTCAAAGGTTCCTTTGAAAGGGAAAGATAGGGCAAACAAATTCAGAGCTCCCTAAAATTATGGTTAAAAAATGAAAAAGTGTGCTTATGACAAATGTGAGGTAGAAATCTATTTAACAACCTGTCTGAATGTAGAAAGTTCAGGGGGATGTTGAGTAAGCAAATAAGAGAATCAAAGAGAGAGCAATGAAAGACACTGGCTGCTAACTTAAAAGGGGATCTTAAACTTTGCTGCAGGTACATAAACAGCAAAAGGTTGGTAAAAGGAATAAAGAGGCTGATTAAGGACCAAACATTTACACGTGGAGGCTGAGGGAGTAGCTGACATACAAAATCAATATTTTGCACCTCTCTTTAACAAGGACGCAGATTCTGTTCAAGCCATGTTGAAAGATGAGGTTATTCAGTCAGTAAAAGGGTTTATAATTATACTGATGTAGTATTGACTAGGTGCCTGTACTTAAAGTTGACAGACACTAGGACTGGATGAGATGCATCAAGGAGATCAAAGGAAATGAGAGTCGAAATTGTGGAGGCACTAGCTATATATTTTTTTCTCCATTCTTCCTTTGACTCATGGTTGGGACTGGAGAATTGCAGTCCTTATGTCCTCATTCCAATAAGGATATGCTAAGCAATTATAGACCAGTCAGGTTAACTTCAAGTTGGGAACTTCTGGGAGCAGTAATTTAGGACAAAATTGATAGTTGCATGGACAGATAGGTTAATTGAGTTTCCTAAGGGAAAATCATGCTTAGCTAACTTACTGGAGTTTTTGAAGTGTGAACAGGGAAGGTTTATTAGGGCAATGCTGTTGATGCGACGTACATAGACTTTCAAAAGGCATTGGATACACAGTGCAGCCCTAAAGGATGTGCAGGAATAGAGGATTTTTTCATAGAATCCCTATAGTGTGGAAACAGGCCCTTCGGCCCAACAAGTCCACACCGGCCCTCAGAGCATCCCACCCAGACCCATTCTCTTATGACCCACCTAATCTACACATCCCTGAACACCACGGGCAATTTAGCATGGCCAATCCAACTTGCCTGCACATCTTTGGACTGTGGGAGGAAACCGGAGTTCCCGGAGGAAACCCATAGTGCTGGAAGAAATTCTCTTGAATACAATGTAGAAATGTTTAGCCCTTTCTGCCTTTAATTATCGTATCATCCTGGTCAATATTCAGATAAACTCTCCCATTATAATTTTTCCATATTGTTTGCACCTGTCTGTAATTTCCTTGGAAACTTGTCCTCTGCATCCTTCACTACTTGATTACCTATAGGCTACATTGAACAATAAAATTACACCCTTTTTTGTTCCAAAGCTCTACTAAGTCAATTCTGTCCTTGAACCCTCTGGGAAATAACTTTCTCCTGCATCGTAATGCTTTCCTTAATCAATACCATAACCATTACCTCTTTCCTTCCTTCTCTATCTTTTCTGAACACCAGTAACAAGGAATATTTAACATGGAGTTCCTGGTATTGGAAGATCTCTGGCAAGTTGCAGTGCACCAGTGTCCCAGTATAGCGATGCAATTGTTACCTTCTAATGTCAGGAACCCAGCAAAGGAAGAGAGGGAGCTTTCCCAATATCAGGAACTCCAAATTGGATGAAAGTGCCCAGTTCTGGTGCCCTGACAGACATTGTTTTCTTCACAAAAAAAAATTCATCACATTTGCCGTCTTTTGTATCATCATGGTGCCATGTTTGCATTTGCCGCAGCAGACGAGGTACTTAATTCAAAATGCATTTATTTTCACACAAAGCATAGAAGACAGTTTGTTTTCAACAATCCATGCGAAGTACACCTCATGAGCAGTTTCCTACTTTTAAATGATTGGGAGAGAACATTAACCAGGGGTTTAACTGGGGGTCCTGGAATAGGAGAGGCACCAGGGCCCATGATTGCTCTTTCTGGTCTTGCCCACAATGAGAAGCAGGAACTGACAATGATTAGCTTACAAACCAACAGGGCAGAAAGATAACACTTCTCACCGTAATCTTGAAGCCTCTTGGCAACATCCACAGCCTCAATGTTTGCCGTTTTCTTGAATGGCCTCACATCCAAGATGAACTCGTGAGCTACATAACCTATTAAAACATTTTATTTTCAGATATTTAGAATAACATGCAGGACTCTGAAAAACAGTTCTCCTCCAGTGTGACACTGAAGCAACCAGCATAATGCCAACAACAAAATCAGCATGACCCAAAGAATTATCCAATAGCAAGAAATCACACTGAAGTACCTCAGAACATCCTCACTGAAGGAGTTTCCTGTGCGTGAGGTACATATACCATGTGTCTCAATGAAAGGCTCTTTATCTATCTGATTGAAATTCTATTCAAATATTTTAATTGGTTACATTCAAGACACCAGAATTCTTCCTGCTTGAGATATACAAAGTAACAACCGATGATAATGCTTACAATTATGAAGTATAAGTTCCACATGGATAACATCACTTGCATTGAAAAGTTTTTAATGTTTGACCTTGTTCAATTCTCCTGCAGATACAGTAACAGTGGAAATACAAGACTATGTCCTTATGCAATGATCTAACACCAGTGCTGGCCATCAGTGCAGAAAGGAAATGCATGGCAACTGAGCAGACATGTAACTAGACTGCTAAATGTGGCTGAGAGATAGATGGAATCTAAAGTAGCATCTTTGATGGTGGTTGGAGAGCAATCACAGTTTAACTAGAAGAGCTTTATTTGCCTCACTGCAGTCAATTGCTAGGTCCAGGTGTGAAGAATTGTAACTAGTTTGAGACAACAAAGGACTGTCTGCAACTGAGCAACGAGTCATTGGGTGTGAAACAAAAAACTTCTTTGAATTGCTGTAGCGCTGATGTGTGACGGAAACCCCAAACCAGATGCTTTGAGGTTACCCCCAGTGTGACCAATCAGGCTGTCTCTAGCTGACAGAGCGATGCTACGTGAGGGAGGTATGCATGGCAGGAACATTGATAGTCAGCAGCATCCTGCACTGGTCCACCACATAGTCACGTAAACTTCCAGTTGATAGGCTTTCGACTTGACTGGTGCCGGTGCAGAGAAAGGATGGCTCTCTGTGTTGCCGCAGAAGCTTGACACACCTTATGGGCTTTTCAGAGGTGCTGCTGAATCCTGATGAGGTGGCCAATCAGGAGAATACCTGCCCCATCACTAAGGAAGGCCCAGCAGCAGACAGAGAGAGCCAGGCACAGATCAAAGGATCTCAAATGAAGACTGCAATCACCGACAGTCTTTTAAAAACTCATCCTACATAAACTTCAGCCAGCAGTGTTTCAGGAACTGACCTTCCACCAAGGCGATGACGACTTAACAGTGCACCTCCTACACCACAACCTGGGCTGGTAATATAGGGCCAAAGACAGTACCGCCAGGTCTTGCTGCCAACAATCAACAGGGTCCTCAATTTCAACACTGGCAGATCGTTCTGGACCGAACAGGCACCATGAGCTGTATTTTGTTACTGCAGCCTCAGAGCAACAACGAAAGCGATGCACAGAAGAAGAAGGAACTTTTTCATATTTCACTTGCCAGGGAGAACTGGGAGAGATTGGGGTGAGACAAGGCTGCGGAATCCCCATTGGTGCGGGGTGCAACCAACGTAGCCTCTGAAGGGTATGCAGAACAATGGGGAGATGTTCTGCATTTACAAAACACTCCTCATTAATATGCAGTCACCATGCAGTACCGTCCAGGAGATCCTGCCAATGTACACTATTGTTATTGGCAGCAGAGACCACACATTCGACCTGCACCAGACAGGCACACCCTTTGGTGCAATGCAAAGAATCAGAGATTGGCCACTGCGTGCCAGGCGATTCCCATTCTACACATGCCTTGAGACTCCCTTCATTATCTCATCATGTGAAGAGAGAGAAGCGAGAGGAATCAGTGTGCAGCAAGCCATGGATGGTAGTCTGAAAGAACGCTTCTACTGTCTAGACTGCTCACAGGATGCCTCCTAGCACTCACCTGATCAGATATCCAAGTCTGCTGCATCTACTATAATGTAGCTGGCACAATGGCACTGATGTCATCACCAGGCCTTCAAAGATTAGCTCCAGAAAGGAGGAGGCTGGCAGCAGGCATCCTTTGATCTGCACAAACCGTCCCTGAGCTGATACTCAAGCTCCAATCTTCCTATGATGCCATTTCCACACCTAAGCTGTTCCACAATTCCCCACCTTTTAGTTACAGTTTGGCTAAGTTGTCTGGCCTACCATGTCTGTGCTGTCTCATTAGAAGAGCAACTCACCGAGTCCCAATCCCCCACCCTTTTTCCATACCCCTGCAAATCTTCTTCAGATCATTATCCAATTCTCTGTTGAAAGCCACAATTTAACTAGTCTCCACTTCACTCTCAGACAGCGCATTCCAGATCCTCGTGTTTATTCCCATTTGCTCTGAGCCTTCTGTTGTCACTTTGATTCTCATCTCTACTATCTATGGAATATGACATCTGTGTTTTTCTGCTTCGTCTTACTTTCTAGATCTTCTGACATCTAGGGGTTCTGAATTTGTTTACCCAGCCTTTTCCCCGTGCAGGAATGAACCTTAACTTTACCATGCTAGATCCCCTTTTGAGGCAGCCCATTACTTTTTGTTGTACATTTGTTTATCAATCTTTCATTCCAATTTACTTGGACCAGATCCATTCTCACCCACTCAAGTTGGCCTCCCAAATTATTGTTGTTTTAGTTCTAGCTTACTCCTTGTCCTTTTCCATACGTAGCACACCTACACCTTATGGTGCTATGTTCACTACCACCTAGATATTTCTTCACTTACACTGGATTTACTTTGCCTATTTTGTTCTCCACAATCAGATTCAACAATACCTCCTTCTCTGTTGGACATGAAACACACTGATGTAGAAAATTTGCCCGATCGCTCTTCAGGAACTCTTTCCCCCTTTCTGCCCTTTACATTGTTACTGTCTTTGTCTGTATTAGGGTTATAACTGTTCTAGAATTCTTGCACCACTCTGTAAATTCCCCTAATGCTTTCCCATGAGTTGAAAGCCTATTGAGTACACCCAATGTAATGATTAGCTTTAACATGTCTAGCTCCAACAGAATGGATTCCATCTTTGACCCTATAGGGCACCCGCTTCTCCAGCACTTTCTCCGTAATCAGTACTGCCATCCCTCCTCCTTTCATTGCCTCCCTAATAGTTCTGAACATCAAGAACATATTTCATAGTCAGCCCTATAACTTTTTGAGCCAGACCTTCATTAATCACATTATACCTTCACATGGCTAACTAAATGTACAGCTCACCAACGTTATTCACTATAGTTGATGACCTCCCGACCTGACGCAGTGGCCTCCTCCCAGCTTGGCATGGCGTGTCGCTGGTGCAGTGTGGAGCCAGGGCTGGAAGCTAGGTGCAGCATGGTCTGCTGGACTGAATGTTTACTTCTTTAATGGTGGACATTTTATTTCTGTGTTGTCTAAAATCTTGTAACTGAAGAAGTTGTGCCTAGGTACTTTTGTATCTAAGTCAGCGTTATAATTGGCAACGTATAAACTTTTCAGTATACTCATTAAGCTATTCTTCTACTTCTCATTGACGCATGCACAGTCGACTTAATTTACACCTCAGCACACTACATCTTATTCAAAGCCCACTTCATCCCCACGTATTTTTTACTCTAATACAATTACTTACCATTGATAATTCAGCGACGAGGATAGATCGAAGAAGTTGGGGTTGTTCTTCTTGGACAGTAGGCAGCTCAGAGGAGATCTGATTGAGGTTTTCAAAATTATAGGCCAGTTGGATAGAGTAGATAGAGGGAAGCTGTTCCCACTCAAAAAAAACACGACACGGCACAGATTTAAAGTGATTGTGCAGACAAACAATGGTTGATGTGACAGAAATCTTTTCCACACAGCAAGTTGTTAGGGTATGGAATGCACTGCCTGAAAATGTGCTGGAGACATTCAAGAAGGTATCAGATGATTATTTGGATAGAAACAGTGGGCAGGGATTTAGGAAAAAGGCAGAATCTTGACACTAGGTAACAGAAATCATGCACATATGATGCACTGTAAAAATTCTGCAATTCTGTGAATATAAACCACCAACACAAAGCAGTATTTAGCAATTTTAATCAAATATTACTTCTGTTCAGTACATATCAGTCTAAATAATGCCCTTCTATTTATTTCCTTCATACTTGTATTAAAATTCTCCCTGCCTTCTCGCCAGCTCCTGTGCAGTGATAATCCAGTGACTGCAGTTTTTCACTGGGAGAAGCTGTGAATGGTCTCACCGGGTAGCTCTGGGGCTTGTATGCCTGGCTTCTGAATGGACCATCTTGGCATGGGCAGCTGTACAGTAACAGTGTTATAAAGCTGGCACAAATACTGCCCTCCTGCCACAGGGCAGTGGACTGACTCATCGCAGTGCCTCTGAAACCCACACAACAAGTTGTGGGGCAGAGTTGGGGGAGGTGAGACAGGTTTCCAGCACACTGAGACATACCCCACATCGCGTTGAACGCTGCCATCTGTAGCCATAGTGGCAGCCATCTGAACCTGCGTGGCACCAGGTTGGGCATGGCTTGTTCTGAAGACCTCAATCTGGTGCTGCATCACACCAAGATAGTGGGTGGCCTCTGCCTGCACAGCAGTGCACTCAGACATTGGTCATCAAACGCTGCAAGGGTCGCTAGTGGAATTGGCCAACACTTCCCCGTTGTACAGGCTGGGCTCCAAGTTCCATGTAAGGAAGCCCTCTGCCAAGTTGAAGCCAATCCCCTCCATGCCCTCAGCGGTGGGCACAGGCTCCACAGCAGGGCATTTCCTTCAGTCTGTTTCTTTTTAGTCATTTCTTGATGTCCTCGGCAGCAGAAAGTGCACACAGGATCTCTACCTTTGGTGGTCTGGGTGAATGCGCTGTCATCTCTCACTCGTGCTGGGTAGCTCACCCAAAGCTGACCCAGACACGTTGTTACTGGTTGCAGTTATGGGATGAGGTGACAGGTGCTGCATCCTCACAAGAAGTCAGCTGTACTCTTGGCAATAAGGCTGCAGAGGCCAGGTAGGCAGTGACTTGCGAGTGCCTGAAAGAGGGACGTAGACAGGAAGTTGGGTGCAAAGCAGAAGGCCCAGAGGTGAGGTGAGGTGAGAGCTGGGAAGGAACAGCAGGCAGAAACATATCATCGCTCTGATGCAACACTTTCAATCACGACTGGTCCCTTGGTGCAAAGCACTGTCTCCCTCAGACGGTTCAGGGGATACATACAAGCCAGGTCTCTGCTATATCCAGAGGTTGTGGGCCACCGTGTCCAGTAGCACAGAGAAGAATTTCAGTTAGAATGCTGCATAATGTTGGATGAAACATCTATTCAGCGACTGCAAATGTATGTATGTTGAAGCCACTGAGAGGAGGCTGTGAGGCTGGTGGAATTGGTACGTGTGATAATGAGGTGGCCTATCGGAACATAAATTTAGAGTCCTGATGAGTGAGTGGTAGAGCTGAGAAGCATTGATAGGTCGGAGAGGTGCATAGCAGATGCCAGTGGAATATGCATTCACTGACTTCAACTAGCTGTGTGCGGTTACTGAACTTTTTCTGGTGCTGCAGCTAAACTAGCGGAGCCAGACTCTGGGAGTTAATCTTCCGACCAAATGCCTTCTATTTGCTCATCAAGGTGTGTCTTGAAGGCCTCCTGTGGAAACATGATATTTTTCCGTGTTTCCTCCTCTGTCACTCAAGCCTCCAATGCCACATCAGAAAATCTGGGATCCCCTTCTCTGTTGTTCTATTTGCCGCGCTTTTCCTTCCAGCCAAGCCCTCCTGAGAAGGCCTGCAGCAGCTTGAGTTGAATGAGTGTCAATCCTCTTTGTTCAAGATGTTCAAGTAAGCTGTGATATGTAGTGTGCTGGCAAAAGTACTTTGCTGGGATCCCGACTGAACACATAGCCCAGTCAGCAGCACACTCTGTACTGGACTGCATACTTGTATCATTTGGATCAGCAAAGCAGCATGTTTCAATGGGAGTGGTGTGGGGTAATATTAAATCATGATTCCCAAGCCCAGTAACAGAGTCTAATGAACTTCAATGCCTTCAGGACAGAAATGTGGACAGAACATCTGAGGCTGCATGTTAATATAGACTAAACAGGAACATCCAGTTCATTAAAAAAAAATTTAGAAAATGAGTGTCAATGATGGACCTGATTTTCCAGGTATTCTTGATACCAGATGCTCTCCTACAGGTTGCTCTCCATAAGGTGATGACAGGTTCCCGCTGTTCCCAAATGAACCACAATGGAATTTGTTGCATGACCTTCACTGAGTAAAGATCGTAAACAGAATATAATTATTGGGATAACACAAACAGATGGATTTAACATAATAACCAAAAATCAACACAATCGCTTTGGTTTGGATTTTGTTTGTTTTTAAGAAAATTACAACAGAGAGAAGCATCCACCATTGATGGTCAAAAAGCCTAAACTAACTGTGTACTTTCTTCTAAGATCCTAACTGTAACGAGTTGCCAGATTTGGCCCTCTATTTGATCTTGTTCATGACGGTAATTGAAACTCAGATTCGAACTTCAAAGAAACAGGACCTTCTCTCCAAACCTGTCAGATGGAGTGACTTCATTAATTACAACTCAAAAACAGACTCCAAAACAAGATAGGTGGAATTGATCTTCTTGACAAAACACATCTAATGAGGATTCTCAATTCATCTGCTCACATCAACAACTTGCATTTACACAGCCCCATTAACACGGTAAAACATTTCAATATGCTTTGCAATGGGGTTCTTCATCCTCGAGTGCTCTGCGTTGGGGTGGGTCCTCTGCAATTATTTGCTGACCCACAGCAAAGGGCCATACCTTCTGTTTACTGTGGGTAGGGTGAGGAAAGCAGGCAGTGAGTCTACCTTAGCAGGAACAGGGTTCAAACCCAGTGTTGTTGGTGTTAATCTGATCCAGATGTAAACCACCTAGCCAACTGAACTAACCTCCTCACTCCTCACAAAACAGGGCTATTGAGCACAATCTGACACACAGTTACATGAAGAGGTACCACAAGAGACAGTACCAGGTAACTGAAAACCCAACCTCATTGATGGAGTGATTAAAATCAGGGATGTGCAACTGCACAGCCACCAAGTTTAACTCATCCTAATTGGCCAAAATCCTACATCTAGATACTACATTACAATCAAATCAAAGTTAAAACATATTGACATACATTTCCGAAACCACAAAAAAATCCACAAGCATGAATTATTGCAGTATGATCTCCAAGATTTGTTTTGCTGGAGGAGAGAGTATAGAGATAGGCAGGAGGAAAGGCTAGAGTAGGATTTTGAAACAAGGCTAAGAATTATAAAATTGATAATGCCAGACCAGGAGCCAAAGTAGGTCAGTGAACATAGTAGTGATAGGTGATCAGCACTTGATAGGAGTTTAGATGTGTGCAGTAGATGTTCCGACGAATATCAGTTCACACCTGGTGGAAGACTGGAAGCTGGCAAAGACAGCATAGAAATATTTGACACACAAGGTTACAAAGAATTAGGGTTTCACAGCAGATGAGTTGATTCAGTGGCCATGCACAAAATTCAGTAAAATAGTCTATCAAACAATATGGATGAATAACTTCCATTCACAGGAAAGGTCTTTTCTATACCCATGTTGTCAAGACAGTTTAGGATCTTACTCGCTTCAGTCAAATCACTCTTCACTCTTCTAAAGCCCAGCCTTTCCAACCATGCCTCAGAAGACAACCCATTCATTCCAGGTATCCATCTAGTAAACCACATATGAAGAATTAAAACTGGTGCACCTTCTCCTCATGCAATTCAGCTTTTGTGTTACAAGTTGGGAGATACGGGACTGTCTAAAAAGTGACAATGGTGTAGTGACATGTCATCATCCTTCTCTCTCTCTGGGTGGGAGCAATGAAAAGCAGTCGGCTGGAAAATGCTTCTGGCTTTCATTAGTTACACAGTAAATAACAAGCAGCCAAGAATCTTCCAATGAAGGATTTAATTCCATGGAAGAAACAATAATATAGACGTTTTTTTATAGACCATAGTCAAAATAGAGACAAGGAAGATGATACAACAACATCCCTCAATGACTACTGATAAAAGCAAGTCAGCATATGATATCTTCCAATGAGTGAAACTAAATTCTCACAAATGGTTCTGCTGCATAATATTTAATGTTTTGCTCTACAGGCACATTTATCCATTATAAATGCTTTACACTAAACTCAACAAAACAAAAACCTTCAAACAAAAACTGCACGAAAAGGCACACATGACAAACCAACAAACTTTGCCAACTAAACAACTCAGGGGGTCATAACCCACACTGAGACTGAGCACTAAGTTCAAATTATTGCCATCAAGGTCATGAAACACAGTCTAAACTAGGGGAAAACATAACTTTGATTTTAGATAAAACTGAGCAGAAAAGTACTTGAGAACAGTTCACAGAACAAGAAACAAAAGCAAGAACTGGTACAGAGTGAGAATGAGAGGCATGTATAATCAAACCCTGAATGTTATATTTAGAAAACTGAGAAATAGACCATTAAACTGTTTGCAATTGCACAGCCACCAAGTATAACTCACCCTAATTGGCCAAAATCCTAAATCTAGATACTACATTACAATCAAATCAAAGTTAAAACATATTGACATACATTTCCGAAACCACAAAAAAATCCACAAGCATGAATTATTGCAGTTAAAAAAGCAAAATGAACTTCAGCCACATACTTTATGGTTTAATCAAGCCTTTGCATCTCAAATGAAAGTGCCTCAGCTGTGAAACAACTGCTGTGTAGGAAGATTCACTGGACCTGAAATGTCAACTCTCCTTTCTCTCCACAAATGCTGCCAGACGTGCTGATTTTCTCCAGCAATCCCTGTTTGTGTTTTGGATTTCCAGGATCCTTGGGTCTTTGTTTTGTTAAAACTCGCTCTCTCTCACTGTTCTCTGAAATCAAGCACACTTTAAACCTGAAGAAAATCACTTTACCTTTTCTTCAGCAGCTGCTGTAAACTGTGGCCTTTAATTGAAAAGAGACCTTTATAAGCGAATCAGCCAATCTTTGCCTCTTGTAAATCAGTGAGAGGATTTGGAAAAGGAAAAGAAGGAAGAATCCTTCTGGTCAGCAAGAACCAACTCAACATATCTCATTAACAACGACCACTGAACTGTTTCCCTAGTTTCCCCTGTCAATGTTTTCTTTCTCTGTTTATGTGAGGGTGTGTACGCATGACAGAATAAGGGGAAATTTATAACAGGATTAGAGTTTTAATTACTAGTGTTATATGCCTAAAATTTATAATGGTTTACCTGTAAATAGCATTTAATGACTTGTAATAAATATTAATTCTTGTTAGTACAGACACTTGGTCCATATTTTCTATCAGTGTGGGCCTGGTAATCAAGTAAATTGCGGAATCTTTGTATACTTTTTCTATAATCTTTAATTTTGGTGCTGACCCTGGAAGTAGTTGGCTTAGTTTCCAGTGCACTCTCAGTGAGACATGGCAACAGCGCTGCTTGTGGCTCAGAGAAAGCAGGTGTATCGCCTCCCCACAGCATTCCAGTTTTAAGATTCGCCTCACCCCCTTGCTAACTCTGTGCATTCACTCAGCTGGATCTCTGACCTCCTTGAGCTCCACATCTATGAGATCAACAATCTTCTACTTCACCACAATCTTAGAGAGTTCACCCAGCGCAGTGGTTAGACTTCCTCCACCTTTGCAAGAGCCTGCCCCCATTCCCCTACTTCTCCAAACCCTACAATCTCAGAGTGTGCAAACCCAAACTTAGATCTGTCCAGGTCCTACCACATGTCCGCAATTTACAAGAGTTCACCTCTGCCAGTCTCTGGAGTCCTTACACAATTCAGCACCGCACCACCCCCCCACCAACTTTCCTTCGCACCGCAGTGATCTCTTACTTACCTGGGATCTGCTGCCTGGCTACTCTCTTGGCCCACAGGCAGTCAGCCTCTCAACGAAGTTGACTAGTGGCAGGAAAGCTGTTGAGAAAACGTAAGAGACATCCTGCAGTTCATTTCTGCAGGACATTCAACAAACCAGTGTGTCTTGATTTCCCAGTCGAAAGTCCTGCCCCTTGCTGGCTCCACAGCCGTGAATAAATATTGGTGCCAAAGGTGCTGAAGTACTGATGGTTGTTACATCTCTCACTGGTGGTGGTGATGAATTGACAGCATTATAAACAGCAACAGAGTTCACTCATTGACACAACAGTTAAATAGTGTTGACACAAGTGTCATGATTTTCTTGAAGTGCAATGATTACACAATCAAAGGCTGGATTTTAATCCCCTCCTTGTGACTGGTTTGGTGGAAGGAGGGGAGGCATTTAATTAGGCTGGAGGGAACATTGCCTTCCTGCCTCTGCCTTGATTAGGTCATTTCACCCGACTGTCAATTGAAGCTGTTAAGTGGGCAATTAATGCTGGTACATTTAGACCACCTACACACATTTCAACATCCACACACAGACACACAAATATATATACACACCACATTGTTGAGAATCTTCTTCGTATGAAGACAATTAGTACAATTAAGTTATAAATTTGTTTATCAAGTACAGAGTCTTCTGCGATGGGAGTGCATCATCTCCCTCTGATAAACCACATTTTCACTTAAAGTTAGCAAGTGTCATTTGTGATTTTGCCATTAGTTACTGTGCCCCTCTATGGGCTGTCAATTTAGTTGAATTAGTTTAATTTAGCTTAATAGATTACATTTCAAAATAGTATAAAGTACAGACAAACAAAGTAAGGTTGAAAAATATCAAAATGCCTTGATAATAACACTTTAAGAGATCCAGAAACATTTCCTCAGAGTTTGATCCTGATTGTCCCTCTGCTCTCATGACTGAGTCCAGGAAAACAAGCTGGACACTTTTAGTCAAATGAATCATTTCGCCACATACACTTAAGTGTGCTTGCACAGTGCAAGGTAATACACAAAAATCTGTTTTTATTGTGATACACAACCTGCTTACCCTGCTGGTACATTTATTCTCTAATAGGCCAATAGGCTGGGCTTGCAATTCTCAGGAAAGTAAAATGCTGCTGTGTCAACACTAATCATAAACAATGGAGCCTGATATAGTACAGATCAGTGTACTGCAAGTCATTTACAGCGGAGGGAGGATCTAATGGCTCCTTTTACTGTCTCTAAATCTTCATTTTATTTATTAAAACAAGTTTCCTTTTTTTTAATGAAAGAGACAGATTACGACTATTGCTGATAGAGAAACATCATCCAGGTTCAGCTAAGGAGGCACAATCATTGAAGCAGAGTGAATTCATCGCCTTAAATGAACGTACCCAGAACAGAAACCAATCTGAAGTCATCGTAGATGGGCCTGGTTCCAGGAGGCTTATACCACCATTCTTATCAATTCGCCTTTGAGGAGGGCAGCACTCTAATTGCTGCTCACCTCCACCGGTGTGAAGCCGATTGCCAAACGCAGAAAGAGCCTGATCCCAGACTCTGGAGAAGAGTGGGAGAGAAGCCATTTTTTGACCTGGCTGATGTAGGACAGCTGTTTAGGAGCAGAGGCAGGGGGAGAAGAGAGTCTTTTGTGAGTTGCAAGGTTTCCCAAGGCCCGAGTAAAATAGGGATGGAGAGGTTAGCACGGTGGGTCCCCTGTCACAGTGGTTTGATATAACATGGTCCAGCTACGATGGCCTTTTACTCTTGGAACCCTTCGCCTCAAAATCCGCATAACATCAGACTTCCACCGTACTTTTAACATGCCTTCTACATGCCATGTTTTGGGAATGTTTTGAAGGGATTCCTTCATTGTGGCAGCCACTCCCACTGAGAATTGGTAACACAAGAGCCTTGGACAAGAGACTGACGGACACATGATGCACATTGAAGAACGGAAAAACATTCTTCCAGAAAACAATACCATTCTGCTGTTGGTTGCTGAATGTGAAAAGCAAACAATTGGAAAAGATACGGGAATGTTATCTTAGTACCCCCATCTTGCATCCCCAACAATAGTCCAATGAACCCCAGCCTAGGTGAGGAGCTGTAAAACCTGATGAAAGGTCATCAACCTTAGAACTCAGTTCTGAGGAAGAGTCACTTGACCCAAAATGTTAACTCCCATTTATCTACAAAAGAAGCTGCCAGACCTGCTGAGCTTTTCTAGCAATTTCTACTTTTGAACCTGAAACGTTGGCTCCGTTTCTCTCCAATGCTGTCTGAATAGCTGAGTACTTCCCATCTTGTCTGTTCTACTTTACTGTGAAACCCAAAGCTCCAACAAATAACCTAGCATCTTTGTCAACTTACCCTTTGCTCCCTTGAAAACAATTTTGTAGAAAGCTTCCAGCCGCTTGGCCATGTAGTTTGCATTTAGAATGGCAATCTCGGAAGCATGCCGAAGTCCATTTGATCCCATCAACTATGTGAAGAGAAACAGAATTGCACCAATCACTGCAGCACTGTTACCATTTCAGCAGAATAATAATTTTGGATTTGTACTCCAAAGTTCAACAACCTATCATCACTACTTTATCACTTTTCCCCGAATACCCCAAAAAAACTTATAAATCACTCGCATCATCTCAAGGACATCTCATGACATTGTGGAGTACTACAAACAATTCTGGGCCTCTTATCCGAGGAAAGATATACTGCCGTTGGAGGCAGTCCAGAGAAGGCATACTGTACGGATAGCAGGTATAGAACATACAACATTGAACACTACAGCACAGGAATGGATCCTCCGGCCCACAATACTGTGCCAAACATGACAGCAAATTAAACTAATCCCTTCTGTCTGCCCTTGGTCCATTCCCCTCCATTCCTTGCATATTCACATGCTTATCTAAACATCTCTTAAACGCCCTATCGCATGGATGGAATATCTCATGAGGAAAGGCTAAATGGGTTGGGCCTGCACCCATTTGAATTTAGAAGAATGAAAGACAATCTTATTGAAACATATAAGATTCTTAGGGGATTTGATAACAATGTTTTTGCAGAAGCATTCTTTCCTGTTGTGGGAGAGTCTAAGACCAGAGAGCACAATCTCAGAATAAGAGATCACACATTTAAAGCAGAGATCAGGAGGAGTTTCTTCTCTCCGTGGGTAGTAAATCTGTGGAAATCTTTAACATAAAAGGTTGTAAAGGCTGGGTGGTTAAGTATATTCATGGCTAAGATAGTCACATTTTTAATCAGTAAGTAAATCAAGGGTTAGAAGGAAAAAGCAGTAATGTAGAGTTGAGGATTATCAGATCAGCTCCTATCTCATTGAAAGGCGAAGTGGGCTAGATGGAGCAAACAGCCTATTTCTGCTCCTATACTTTATGGTCAACAACATTTCTGTGGGTCTGGAGTCACATGGAGGCCAGGCAATGTAAGGATAACAAGGCATGGGGCTGGATGAACACAGCAGGCCAAGCAGCATCGTAGGAGCAGGAAAACTTGACGTTTTGGGTCTAGACCCTTCATCAGAAATGGGGGAGGGGAAGAGGGTTCTGAAATAAATAGGGAGAGAGGGGGAGGCGGATAGAGGATGGATAGAGGAGAGGATAGGTGGAGAGGAGACAGACAAGTCGAAGAGGCGGGGATGGAGCCAGTAAAGGTGAGTGTAGGTGGGGGGGTAGGGAGGAGATAGGTCATTCCAGGGAGGACAGACAGGTCAAGGGGGCGGGATGATGTTAGTAGATAGGAGATGGGGGTGGGGCTTGAGGTGGGAGGAGGGGATAGGTGAGAGGAAAAACAGGTTAGGGAGGTGGAGATGAGCTGGGCTGGTTTTGGGATGCGATTGTGGGAGGGGAGATTTTGAAGCTTGTGAAATCCACATTGATACCATTGGGCTGCAGGGTTCCCAGGGTGAATATGATTTGCTGTTCCTGCAGCCTTTGGGTGGCATCATTGTGGTATTGCAGGAGGCCCAGGATGGACATGTCGTCTGAGGAATGGGAGGGGGAGTTGAAATGGTTCGCGACTGGGAGGTGCAGTTGTTTGTTGCGAACTGAGCGCAGGTGTTCTGCAAAGTGGTCCCCAAGCCTCCGCTTGGTTTCCCCAATGTAGAGGAAGCCACAGCGGGTACAGCGGATGCAGTATACCACATTGGCAGATGTGCAGGTGAACATCTGCCTGATGTGGAAAGTCTTCTTGGGGCCTGGGATTGGGGTGAGGGAGGAGGTGTGGGGGCAGGTGTAGCACTTCCTGCGGTTGCAGGGAAAAGTGCCGGGTGTGGTGGGGCTGGAGGGGAGTGTGGAGCGGACAAGGGAGTCGCAGAGGGAGTGGTCTCTCTGGAAAGCAGATAAGGGTGGGGAGGGAAAAATGTCTTTGGTGGTGGGGTCAGATTGCAGATGGCGGAAGTGTCGGAGGATGATGCATTGGATCCAGAGGTTGGTGGGGTGGTACGTGAGGACGAGGGGGATTCTTTTTTGGTTATTATTGCGGGGACGGGGTGTGAGGGATGTGTTACGGGAAATGCGGGAGACACGGTCGAGGGCGTTCTCGACCACTGTTGGGGGGGAAGTTGCGGTCCTTGAAGAATGAGGACATCTGAGATGTACGGGAGTGGAATGTCTCATCCTGGGAGCAGATGCGGCGGAGGCGAAGGAATTGGGAATAGGGGACGGCATTTTTGCAGACAGGTGGGTGGGAGGAGGTGTATTCCATCCCCGCCTCTTCGACTTGTCTGCCTCCTCTCCACCTATCCTCTCCTCTATCCGCCTCCCCCTCTCTCCCTATTTATTTCAGAACCCTCTTCTCCTCCCCCATTTCTGATGAAGGGTCTAGGCCCGAAACGTCAAGTTTTCCTGCTCCTATGATGCTGCTTGGCCTGCTGTGTTCATCCAGCCCCATGCCTTGTTATCTTAGATTCTCCAGCATCTGCAGTACCTTTTATCTCTGAGGCAATGTAAGGATGGCAGGTTTCCTTCCTTAAAGGGGATTAGTGAACTTAATGAGTTTTTCCTGACAATCGGCAATGGTTTCATGATCACTGTTAGACTCTTAATTCCAGATTGTAATTGAATGCAAATTCCACCATCTGCCAGAGATAGTAGGAACGGCAGATGCTGGAGAATCCGAGATAACAAGGTGTAGAGCTGGATGAACACAGCAGGCCAAGCAGCATCATAGGAGCAGGAAAGCTTGACGTTTCAGGCCTAGACCCAGCTTGTTATCCACCGTCTGCCATGGCCGGATTCAAACCCAGGTCCCCAGAGCATTGACTGGGTTTGCGTTAATAGACTAGCAATAATTCCATTAGGCCGTCACCTCCCCCTACTGCATATATTGCTACCCCTTGTTCAACCTCTGCTTCAAAAGAAAAGAGCAGTTGACAAAAACTTTTGCCATTTTTAAATTCTTTTAACGAGCTTTTAATTTTTATCGAATATCTCTATGACGTGAATTCTGGAAATCAAGGTACAAAGTGCAAAATCTGGCAATAACCGGACCATAAAATCTCAAGAAATTTATGACACTGTTTACAATGGACATTTTTGTTCATAGTACACATTGCAAAATTACATGCTTTTTTGCCAAGAATAAAGGGAAAAAAACCTAGCAGTTTCCTGGAAGCAGTACTCATTTGATCAGGGAAGGTGAAACGGAATCCTGGTTCATACATGCAAACAGAGGTGCAGTTGACTGCCAGTGAGGTTGCAGTAGTGCAACGCAAGTGATAGAGAGGAAGAGGCGCTCGACTTCAAGTCAAACTCACAGACCATTAGTCTGGCACTGAACACTGTAGGTCCATGTGGAATTTGAAAACTGCCAAGCAGCCCATGACGCGTGTTCTTCCCACAAATCACAATACCTAATACTAGACAAAGATTTAAGCGATAAAATTCATCTACCTTCACACCAGTTGAAACTTTCAAAAGTTTGCTGGCTCAGATTAAAACTCTCAGGTAGTTTTAGAAGCATATATTTCAATTTAAAAGGCTGAATAACTTAAAATGCAAATGCCAGAACATGACTTTGTAAATTTGCACATTCTCCCTGAGTCTGCATGGGTTTTCTCCAGGTGCTCCAATTTCCTGTCATAGTCCAAAGGCAGGTTAGGTGGACTGGTCGTGCTAAATTCCCCAGAGTGTCCAGGGGTGTGCAGGCTAGGTAGATTAGCCACAAGAAATGCAATGTTACAGGAAGAGGGTATGGGGGAGCAGCTAGGATGCTGTTTGGAGGGTCAGTGCAAACTCAATGAGACAAATGGCCTCTTTCTGCACTATTCTATGACTAATTGCAGAATAACTAAGATGTAGTCAAGATCTTTCAGACTAGCCCAACTCGCTTCAATTATTTTAAGCCCTTGTGTGCCCAACAATTCTTTTCCTCTACAGCTGTACCCACTCCTTTTAAACAATCCAGTACACACTGATACAATAAAATTAAATAATATCCTTAACAAGTGTGTGAGTCTTACTTGGTTAACTCCAAAGCTTGATATTCTCCAACAGGTCAAGCACAATCAGCCACTTTGTGCTTTTGAATGATTCATTGCAAGAGCTTTAGTGGTAGATGCAAAATTATCTACACACAGCAGTGGCACCAAAGTCATGTACATCTGAGTTCTGATCCCTGCTGATTCGGGTGATCTAATCTAGAATGCACAGTCCTAGATGTCACAATCATTAGAGTCATAGAGGTCTACAAAATGGAAAATAGGCTTTTCGGCCCATCGAGTCTGTGCCTGTTAAAAACATGCACCTAACTATTCAAATCGCATTTTCCAGCACTTGGCTCATAGCCCTACGTGCCTTGACATCACAAGTGTACATCTAAATACTTCATAAATATTAGGTGGGTTTATGCTTTCACCACCCTTACAAGCAATAAGTTGTAGATTCCTACCACCCTCTGGGTGAAAAGATGTTTCCTCGCATCTCCTCCAAACCTTCTGCCCTTACCTTAAAATTACGTTCCCAACACAGGTCCCTCCATGAAGGGAAGTTTCTTCCTGTCTACCATATCCATGTCCTTTAATTTTACACATCTCAAATCATGCCCCCCCCCCCCCAACTCCCCCAACCACCACCACCAGTCTCCTCTTCTCCAAGAAACATAACCCCAGTGTGTCCAATCTCTTTTCATAACTGAAACTCTCCAGCCCAGGCACACTGTGGTAAATCTCCTCTGCTCCCTCTCCAATACAATCAAATCCCTCCGATAGTGTGGATTCCAAAACTGCACACAATGCAGCAGGATTTGGGAGCTCCCAATTGACTTCAAATGAGAATCTCAGCCTGCCGACTGT
Organism: Ginglymostoma cirratum; assembly: GCA_024137785.1. Classification (NCBI taxonomy): domain Eukaryota; kingdom Metazoa; phylum Chordata; class Chondrichthyes; order Orectolobiformes; family Ginglymostomatidae; genus Ginglymostoma; species Ginglymostoma cirratum. Next base: position 31,510,537 of record JAHRHZ010000024.1, read on the forward strand.
TCTAAAATAATACACAAATGAGAGAAGCAAATGCACATTGTTTTACACATGTTTCATGAGAAAGCTGACATTGAGTTACATGAAACAAACACCTAAAATTGTTCTGTACCTTAATGTAGGCCAGGGAAATTGGCAAGATGGCACTAGAGCCCCAAGGGGCAGCACTGATTGTACCCAAAGGACGAGCATCACTATCAGACACTGGAGGGATCACTGGATGACTGGGTAAGTATGGAGCAAGGTGCTTCTTCCTAAAACACATTGTAGAAAAAAGTTACTTTTGCCAAGTGTGATTGTGAAGTTTAACCCTCAAATTTCACGAATGCCTTACACAGCTCTTCAGGACGAAGCTCTTAATGTTACATTTTTAACATATATTTCACCACAGATATTCATTTATTCCTCAAGCACCTTACAAACAAATAAGATGCACTTTTGAGAAATGAGTTCAACAGTGCAATTTCTGACAGCTGGTTTCTGGTTTTCAGGTTTTCCCTACTTTGGGAAGGGTCATTTCCAAACCAATCCCACGCTAGCCAAACATTGGCACTTTGGCAGCCCCAGAAGGATAGCACAGAGAAGTCTGAACCCTGGCTGATTCTGCAGCCCAAAGTTGCTGAGGCCTTGCAGTCAGACTGCTCGAGACCAGCAAACTCAGCAACATAACGACACCTTTTTCGCTTTTGGCTGGCTCAACTTTATCAGCCAAAGCACAATGATTTTGCTTTCGTATCAATAAATTCTACAAAAAAAAAAAAGTAAAGCCACAATAACTACCAAAAATAATTTTAAATGTGTCATTACTAATTTCTTATTACAAGAAAAGCATGATCGAATTTCTAATGTACTTGATAGTCTTTTAAGATGCTGGTGGTACTACGAGATCCTTTTGCACAACAGATGGAACAAAGCAGATTGCTGTCATATGTTTCATGGTGTGGGATACAAAGCCACAAACAGGTTATTCCTCAGCTTCTACTTGGAGAGCAAACCGCATTGCCTATGATTCAGCTGAGCTCTGTCCACTTTCTCTGAGGGAGTTTGAATCCAGGGAGGCAAGGTGTCCGTCAATGTTGAGATACTAGTAGTCTTACGCTGCATGGGTCTTTAAACTCAGTCCATTTAGATTGTGGGGCCTGGATCAAACACCTGAATATTAGCTGTAGGTTCTCACAATGGCTGGTGTGAATTTAAATGCTTTCCTGGTAGGTCTTTTTTTCCCCCCAAATCCTTTATAATAGGGAGCCAGACATTCCTGATTGCTTCCAGGTTACAGAACAGGTTGGGACTATAAAGATGGCAGATGGGGTAACATGGGGCAGCATTGGGGAACACCTCAAGTGGAATAGTCTTCACAATCCCCAATACAGTCTGCGTGGAACCATTTAACGAGAAGTCTATGACTGGTTTACTTCTTTCCCGCTGCTAAGGAGGACAGACTGATAGGTGAAGCCCAACTTTTTTGAAAAGAATGTGAAAGGTGACCTGGTAGTGCCAGTTGTTTAAATGGAACAGTGACATAACTGTCTTCTGTGGATTGGGATGAAGACGCCAGATCGAAAGGTATCATTTCATTGAGGTGACCATCTGACCTGAGCTCTACAGTAGGGATGTCCTCATTATCAATGCTGTATCATCTCTACAGGCAAATCCACGATCTGAAGTAAGGCCTATCTGTCGCATAGATGATGAAAATGACCACTAACTGAGAGTCCATGTTCGATTGGTCCCGTCACCAAGATAAATGTGGATATAACAGGTCAGTAAGGCACCGAATCAAACTTAGTACATTTCCTGAATGCTTTATTAAATGCCAGTACATCTCCATTCAGTGAAGTGTTCAAGGGTTGCCCATCTAATGGAATATATCAGTCTTATTTCTTCGCCCAGGCCTCAGAACACAATATTTCTGCAATTTCCTTGATACTACCGATACAAAGTAGATGTAAGACCTATAATGCCTCAGCAAGTTACATAGGGACATATAAGGTTCCTGTAAAACACTAAAAGACTTCCAAGTCAATTGCACTGCTCTATGTTTGAAAAGTCATGGCCATCTTCAATGAAATTCTTTTAAGCACTAATAAAAGATCAGCATCCTGAGTCAACACAAAAGCAAATAAAACCTACACTCCAATTGGTCCCATGCCAGGTCCGCCTCCTCCATGAGGAATACAGAAGGTTTTATGTAGGTTTAAGTGAGACACGTCAGATCCATAATCACCAGGACGACAAAGGCCCACCTGAAAGATTACAATGTTAGGGGAGAAAACACTATAGTCATAGTATCAGAACACTCAAAAATAACATTGCTATTTCACACAGCAGGGCATGGGATATGGTAAAATGAGCAGTGGATAATTCAGTGTAGATTTATCAACTTGGGGCTGCATGTGTGTGCTTCTGTTATGACAGTTGTAACCAGTATGAATGTTTAGCTGGTTTCACAAGCTGTGGGTCGTATTGAAAAGTGACTGAGCAGAATCCTGGGAGAAGGTGGCTTACTCATCACAACTGAGAAGAGGATCACTTGAACCTGGTGTTCAACAGGAGGAAGAGCATCCAACAGAGGGTGGCAGCTTATAAAAGGGAGATAAGCTCTAGTGTGAGCGGCCATTTTGGACAAGAGCAGTGAGGTCAAAGGCTGGGCTTTGCCGAGGAGGGTGAGCAGCATTAGGGTACAGCAAGGTAAGATCTTTCCTTCTTTGAATCCAACAGTTACTAGAGAGGGAGTAATGACAGTTAGCAGAGTGGTATGCTTGTCCTGTGAGATGTGGGAGATAAGGCAGAGGTCAAACACCCCTGACTATGTCTGCAGGATGGGTGTCTACCTGAAGCTCCTCTCAGACTGCATGGATCGTTTGGAGCAGCAACTGGGCTCACTGAGGATCATACAGGAGGCAAAAAGTTTCAGAGACATGGTCGCAACAAAGGTTCAACCAGCTAGATGGATGACCATCAGGCAGGCAGACAATCAGTGCAGGAGTCCCTGTGGCTATTGCCCTCTCCAACAAGTATACTCATAGAATCCCCACAGTGTGGAAGCAGACCATTCGCCCTTCGAGTCTATACTGACCCTCCAAAGAGCATCCCACCCAGATCCATTCCCCAACTCTATCCCTGTAACCCTGCATTTCCCTGCACTAACCTACTCATACCAGAAAACTATGGGCAATTTAGCATGGCCAAACCGCCTAAGTTGCACATCTTTGGACTCTGGGAGGAAACTGGAGCACCCGACGGAAACCCACGCAGACACTGGGAGGACTGCAAACTCCACACAGACAGTCATGCGAGGCTGGAATCGAACCTGGGTCTCTGCACTGTGAGGCAGGACTGCTAACCACTGAGCCACCCTGCTGCCCTAAAGGAACACCATGCATTGGCCGCGTGCTGTTTTGGATACTGCTGGGGCGGGGGCGTGGATGGGTGGGATGGAATGGCCTCTCGTAGGAAAGCAACTGCAGCTGCCAGGTTATGGCTCCAAGATTGGCTCTGCTGTATAGCTAAGAGGGATGAAGTCCAGGTGAGTAGTAATGATAGGGGACTTTTTAGTCAGTGCACAGATAGCCGTTTGGGTGGCGGTAGGTGAGACTCCAGTATGGTGTGTTGCCTCCCTGGTGTCAGGGTCAATGATATCTCTGAGCAGGCACAGGACATTCCAAAAAGTGGCGCTGAGTAGTCAGAGGTCCTGGTTCATACTGGTACTGACGACATAGGCAGGAAGAGAGATAGGCTCCTGGAAAGGGAATTCAGGGAGTTAGGTAGAAAGTTGAAAAGCAGGACCCTGGCTGACTGTAATCTTGGGATTATTCACTGTGCCATGTGTGAGCAAACCCTGAAATAGGAAGATAACACAGTTTAATGCATAGCTAAAGAGCTAGAGTAGGAGGGATTTCTAGGATAAGGACAGATTGGACCTAAACTGGAGGGTCATCAATATCCCTGCAGGGAGGTTCACTAGTATCAGTTGGGAGGGTTTAAACAGTATGGCAAGGGGCTGGGAACCAGAAGAGTGGGTCAGCATGTGGAGTGACTGAGGAGAAAGTAAAAGTTAAGTCAATTATATCTGTAGGAAGAGCAGGCAGCACCAGATTAATGAACACAGCAGGACTGGCGGTCTGAAGTGTATTCATTTTATTGTAACAAGCATAACAAGTAAGGCAGGTGAGTTTAGAGCTTGGATTAGTATGTGGAACTATGATGTTGCAGCCATTACAGAAACTTGGTTGAGTGAAGGGCAGGACTGGCAACTCAAACTTCCAGAGTTTAGATGCTTCAGGGGTGATACAGGGATGGGAAATGGGGGAGGGAGTTGTATTACTAACTAAGGAGAATGTCACAGCTGCACTAACAGAGGACATCTTGGAGAGTTAATTCAATGAGGCCATATGGGTAGAAATCAGGAATAAGAGAGGTGCAATCATTATGATTGGGTCATTCTAAAGGCCTTCCACCTTTAGAATGGAGCTAGTAGGTGGTAGAAGAACAGATATACAGGCAAATCATGGAAAGATGTAAAAACAACCAGAGTTATTGTAGAGACAAGACCCGAAACGACAACTTTCCTGCTCCTCTGATGCTGCCTGGCCTGCTGTGTTCCTCCAGCTCCACACTGTGTTATTTCTGACTCCAGCATCTGCAGTTCTTGCTATCTCAGTGTTATTGTAGTGGGTGCTTTTAGCTTCCACGATATTGACTGGGATTCCCTTAGGGTGGCAAAGGCTTAACTGGAACAGATTTTGTTACGTGTATCCAGGAGGGCTTCTTGAAACAATACACAAATTATCCAAAAATGGAAGGGGCTGTACTCGACCTTGTACTTGGGACTGAGCCTGGCCAGGTGATCAAAGTTTCAAGGGGGGAGCATTTTGGGAACAGTGATCATAATTTTGAGAATTTTAAGATAGGTTATGGATAAGACTGCTCCTTGGGAGGAAGTGCTAATTACAACAGTACCAAACAGGAACTGGAGAAACTAAATTGGGAGAAGCTGTTTAAGGGTAAATTTACAATTTACAGAACTGAGGAAGGGTCACCGGACCCGAAACGTTAATTCTGTTTTCTCCTCCACAGATGCTGCCATGCCTGCCGAGCTTTTCCAGCAACTTTGTTTTCGTTCCTGATTTACAGCATCCGCAGTTCTTTTGGCTTTTAAAAATTGGTAGAGTTGTGGATAGTGGGGAAGACTATCAAAGGATGCAGCAAGATATGGATCAGTTGGTAAACTGAACAGAGAAATGGCAGGAGGAGTGTATGGACATGCAAGAGGTAATATATTTTGGAGAGGTCAAATGTAAGAGGAAATGGTAGGACCCTTGGGAGCACTGATATGTGGAGGGATCTTGGGCTGCAAGTCCATTGCTCCCTGAAAGTGGCAGCATAAGTGGATAAAATGGGAATGAAAGCACATGGCAAGCTTGCCTTCATCAGTCCAGACACTGAGTATAAAAGTTGGCAAGTCATGTTGCAGCTGTATTAAACTTTAGTTAGGCTATATTTGAAATATTGCATGTAGTTTTAGTCGTCACACTGTGCGAAAGAGGTTTGCCAGGATGCTACCTGGATTGGAGTGTATTAGCTGTAAGGAGAGGTTGGATAAATTTGGATTGTTTTCACTACAAGCTCAGGGGCAACCTGATAAATAACCCTGAAAATTATGAAGGGCATGGATTCTCTGAGCCTTTTTCCCCAGGGTTGAAATGTCAAAAACTAGGGGTCATAGGTTTAAGGTTGAGGGGAGCAATTACTTACAATATACATGGATGATTTAGAGTTGGGGACTAAAAGTGTAGTGTGCCAAAGTTCACATATGACACTAAGATGAGTGGTTGAGCAATGTGCACAGAAGACATTAAAAGTCTGCAGAGGGATAAAGATAGGTTAAGTGAGTGATCAAGGATCTGGCAGATGGAGTACAACGTTGGTAAATGTGAGATCATCCATTTTGGTAGGAATAACAGCAAAATATTTAAGTGCTGAAAAACGGCAGCATACTGCTGTGCAGAGGGACCTGGACGTTTTTGTGGGAATGAATCACAAAGTTGGTTTGCAGGTGCAGCAGATAATTGAGAAGGCAAATGAAATATTGCTCTTCACTGCTAGAGGGATGGAGTTTAAAAACAGGGTGGTTATGCTGCAGCTGTATAGGGTGCTGGTGAGGCCACACCTGGAGTACTGTGTGCAGTTTTGCTCTCCTTACTTGAGAAAGGATGTACTGGCACTGGAGGGAGTGCAGAGGAGATTCACTAGGTTGATTCTGGAGTTGAGAGGGTTGGCTTATGAGGAGACATCGAGTAGACTGTGACTACACTCATTGGAATTCAGAAGGGTCTACTCCTACTCCTGGTTTCTATACTTCAATAATTCACGCATGTTCCTGGAAACCCAGAATATTCCAGGTCTCCTGGTGCAAAACATCTCTCTTTAATCTTCAATCTTTGCATGACTGAAATTGTGCAAAGGCGGTGATTTCACTTTGGCTTTCATTACCAAACTGGACACAAATACACAAAGTCAATAAAGGAACTGGCCCTCTGAAGACACTTTAGTACTGGTCTTCAGGCACCTCCAAATGTACTGTCAGCCAGTAATTTCCCCTGGCACTGGTAGCGATAGCTATTCAGCATGGATACGGATCAACAAAACGTCAGCTTGCGCTCAGTATGGTCTCTTACCTGTGCATTCATGTTTGCTCCATCCAGGTAAACTTGTCCCCCATGATTGTGGATTAGTTCACACACATCACTAATGTTTTCCTCAAACACACCGTAAGTAGATGGATAGGTGATCATTATGGCGGCCAGGTTATCCTTATGCTTGTCAACCTTCAACAAAAAGATTGAACAAATTGAAGCTCATTTTCCACCTTGTGCAGATTGAGATTTTAAATTTGTTGAGCATTACTTTGTCATCTAGTTTAACTCTGCTATATTTAATATTTTAACCCAATTGTACACCCAAGTCTTTTACTCAAAGGAAGAAAGAGAAGTAAAGAGGTGGGGGGGAGATCTAGAGGAAAAATTCGAGAGTGGCACCCACCAATGGTGGAGCAAATTAAGTTGAGATTGTTCAGGAAACCGGAACTGGAAGAACGCTGTAGTGCAGCAGGACAGCATGGGGAATGGGACAGAAACAGCCACGGGGGCTTTAAAAACAAGGATGAGAATTCTTTAATCAAAGCGTTGCTGAACTGGGGACCAATGAATGTCAGTTAGCAAAGGAGTGATAGGAGAATAAGACTTTGGATCTGAGGCAGCATTAGTTGGATATATTCCTGCTTATGGAGGCTGGTTGATAGGGTATTGGGGGTCATTCAGGGAAGTATTGGAATAGCTGAGTCTAGAAGCATGAAGAAGGGTTTCAGCAGGAAAGGGTTTGAGGCATACCTGGGCAGAATGTTATAGTGGTAGCATTAGGCAGTTCTGGGAGTGGAAAAGACATAGGTTCAGCTCAGGGCTAAGTAGAACAGTGAAGGTGGCAACAGTGTTGTTTAGCGAGAAAGATCCTTCAAAGACTCTGAAGGTTACTGGACAGGGACTGGAGGTAGAGGTCACTGTAGATTCTCTTGCTGCGAGTGAAGAGATGGAAAGGAACTTGATGAGAGCAGTCCCACCTGGTTAGACAATGGGAGAACAGGTGATCGATAGGGATGGTGTTTGTCAACTGTGTCACAGGCTGCAGGCCAGGATAGTTCATACGGTTACTGTCAAACAGGCTGTGATTTGTGCCTTTCAGAAGAGCCTTTTCAGTGCTTTCCCAAGAGAACAGAAACCTAATTAGGAATATTCAAACACAGAGCTGCACGTAAGATGCACAAAAGTGTACCCTGGCTTTCAGCGTTTATACGGTGGTGTTTGTGACCTTTGGTTGTTTCTATAGAAGAATGTGCAACATTAATAACCATCTGGGAGAAGCTGGGAAAAGTTAACATCACCATTCATTCTCCAGCACAACCCCTTGTAAAGTTGTGCAATGCTTTTAACAATTTAGGAAACCTCTTATGATTTTAGCAGACGTTTGCTCACATCTGGTAAGCAGGCAAGTGGCTAAAACAATTTGCATATTTGGGCTGTTCAAGGACATATGAAATGCCTTCTCAAATAAATTCAGCACTCATTAATTTTTGCATCTCTCTTGTCCCCTTTGTTTTAAATACGTTATTTAAAATTGACAATAATTTAATTTTGTGGAAGTGAAAAATTATTGTGAATGAATTAGAAAGTTTCAGAGTTGAAATACAGAGTCAAGGTTCATTCAACCTGTTCTTTAGATTATCAAACATTTCAATACAGCAGGTTAGTAGTGATGGTAATGTCCTAACAACCCAAAGCCTCAATCTCCCCACTGTAATGTGTGAAACAAAGTCACGGATTAGTGCCAGAAAAAAATTCTGAAAGCTGCTGAAATATTGCTTCCAACTCAATTTGTTCACTGATATTAAGACAAGAGAACCATTTCATTCTTACTTCCTGTACGATTACTCCACACAAACCTCCCTTCAAAGAATTACAGAATCTCTTCAGTGTGGAAACAAACCATTTGGCCCATTGAGTCCACGACGATCCTCCAAAGAGCCTCACACCAGAAACCACCCCCCCTACCCTATCCCTGTAACCCTGCCTTTCCCAGGCTAATCCACCTACCCTGCACAACATAGACTATTTAACATGGCCAATCCACCTGATATGCGCATCTTTGGACTGTAGGAAGAAACTGGAGCACCTGGAGAAATCCCACGCAGACACAGGGAGAATGTGCAAACTCCACACAGACAGTCGCCTGAGGGTGGAATCGAACTTGGGCCCTGGTGCTGTGAGGCAGCACTGCAAACCACTGAACCACCATGCCACCCACCTCCACTGAGATGGCCGAGCAAATTATTCAGTTCTACAATCACTTGTGAAGTCTCCACATTTAAAAAATAAAATTCACAGGATATTGGTATTGCTAGCCAGACCAACATTAATTCCACATAAAGCAGTTGAGAAATAACTTTTCTGAAGAAGGGTCTAGGCCCGAAATGTCAGCTTTCCTGCTCCTCTGATGCAGCTTGGCCTGCTGTGTTCATCCAGCTGTACACCTTGTTATCTAAGAAATAACCACCTTGTTGTGGATCTGGAATCACATGTAGGTCAGACCAGGTAAGGATGGAGGTTTCCTTCCCTAATCGAAATTAGTGAACCAGATGGGTCTTTGCAACAATCAGCAACGGTTTCATGATCATCATTAGACAATGAACTGATTATTTTATAAAATTCAAATTCCACCATCTGCCATAGTCACGTTCGAACCCTTTGATCCAACTCATCCATGCCGATCAAGTTTTCCAAACTAAACTAGTTCCATCTGCCTGGAATTGCCCACAGCCTTCTCATTCTTTCCTATTCATGTACCTATCTAAAAGTCTTTTATACATTGTAACTGTACTTGCATTTACTATTTCCTCTAATAGTTCATTCCACATACAAGCTACCATGTGTGTGAAGGAGGTGCTCCTCGGGTCCTTTTTAAATCTTTTCTCTTCTCACCTTAAACTTATGCCCTCTAATTTTTAACCAAACCCCCTGACGGAAAAGACTTTGCTATTTGCCTAATACCCTTCATGACTTTATAAACCTCTATAAAGGTGACCCCTCGATCTTCTACGCTCCAAAGAAAGAAGTCCCAGCCTATCCAGTCTATACTTTAACTCAAACCCTCCAGTCCTGGTAACATCCTGGTAAATCTTTTCTGAACCTTCTCTAAATTAATAATATCCTTCCTATGGCAGGGCAACCAGAACTGTACACAGTACTCCAAAAGTGTCCTCACCAATGTTCTCTAAAACCTCAACATGATGTCCTAACTCTTACATTCAATGGTCTGAGCAGTGAAGGCAAGCATGCTAAATGCCTTCTTCACCACCCTGTCTACCTGTGATACCACTTTCAAAAAACTATGTACCTGCAAGCCTAGGTCTCTCTGTTTGATAATACTACCCAGGGCCCTACCATTAACTGTGTAAGTCCTGCCCCTGTTCAATTTACAAAATGCAATACATTTATCCAAATCAAACTCCATCTGCCACTCCTTAGTCTATTGGCCCAATTGATCAATATCTTTTCATAATCTTAGATAACCTTCGTCACTGTTGACTATATAATCAATATTGGTGTTATCCAAAAACTAGCTTCCTAAATTCTCATCCAGATTGTTTGTATAAGTGACAAACAACAGTGGACCCTGCACCGATCCCTGTGCAACACTGTTGGTCATAGGTCTCTGGTCTGAAAAACAACCTTCCACCACCACCCTCTGTCTCCTACCATCAAAGCCAATTTTGTTTCCAATTGGCAAGCTCTCCCTGAATCCCATGTGATCAGTCTATCAAGCGGAGAACAGTACCTTGGTCTCCAGCATTAACCACGAAGCCACTGCCTCACCAAATGCAACACCATCTTCTCACAGAAACAAGAAATGGGCAACAAATGTAGCTTTGGCAGTGTCAGCCATAGCCGAAAAACTATTGATAAAAATCACCATTGAAAACACAGATTTAATCTATAAACAGGTGCAGAAAACATCCGTTTTCCTTGTACTGAAAGTTAATGAATTTTTCAGAAAGCATACTAGTACTGGAACACTAAAATAGTTACTCAAATTTCACAGTGCAGCTTCATCGCTGTTAGAGTAATCCACATAAAAATAAGCTGCTGTTATACTATAATGAATAATTAACAGACAGACTACTTTTGCTCATTCATATCGATCTTGATTATTCCTTGTTTCTTGTTTCTTTCTTATCTCATCTTTATATGTCGTACTTTGCTTTTAGTCTATCTACCACATTATATGATGTGTCCTTTGTTTCAAATAGAAATATTAAAATATATTGATTGCCTGTTTCACCCCTGCTTCCCAGGTCACATCAGGACCTGTGTGTTTTCAGCCATCAGCACCCTGAATGCAGGATAACATTTAACTTATGATCTGTCCAGCAAACTGCCCCTACCCCAGCCCTTTACACCAATGAAAACATTATCAAGTCAGTAGCTGCCTCTTGGAATTGCTAGTTTACCACACTACAGCATTTGACAGTCAGAACTCCACAGTGACCACTGTTATCTCAGAGCTCACAGGCCCAAACTTTCAGTTGGGACTGCAACCTACAGTTTTGAGGAGCCCTGGGCCAGCAGATTCATTCATTATCAACCAGAATATCTGCACACCTAGTCTGCATTGTTGTTTTCCAGAATCAGAAGGTTCCTGGGCAGATTTGTACAATACCCTTTTTACACTGTGCAGCTGACAGGATATTATCCATCAGTAATTGCACCAGTGTGAAGTCCACCAAGCAACAGTTGTCATGTCGGTAAAACTATTTGATGTTTTTGTAGTAACAGACACCTCATGGTTCAATTATATTGTCACCACGATGCAGAAGGAAGTCACTTGCCCATCGAGTCCATGCCGGTTCTCTGAACAGCAATCCTATTCGCCTTTGTTCTATCTTTTTGTCTGGCAACATTACTACCATCAAAATCCTTACCTGATTTCCTTGATCATCATACTCTTTGCTTCCACTGCAGGGAGCAAGTTTCAGTAATTATCACTGTGGGTAAAACAATTCTTTCTCACCTCTGCCCTGTATTTCTTGACCAAAACCTTAACTTTGTTCCCTCACTTACTATTTTTCTACTATGTTCTGCCAACCTCAAAGGTCAACACACACAAATTCCAGGTATCTCTGGCTCTGCACTTCTCAGAACTGTATCATTAACTATGCGTCGTCTCTCCCTATCCCTTCTACCTCACACTTCTCCGTATGGAATTCCATCTGTCACTTGTCTGTCTATTGTACTAGCCTGCTGATGTCCTTTTGCAGTCAGTCCATTAAGAACATAGGAGATAGCAGCAGAGTAGGCTATTCAGCCCCTCAAGCCTGTACCACAATTCAACAAGATCATGGCTGATATGCTGCAAGCCTCAACTCCTCTTTTGTGCCAGCTCAGCATAGCCCTCAACTCCCTGATATTTCAAACACCTTTAAATGCTTTCAGTAATCTAGCCTCCACAAGTCTCCATGGAAGTGAATTTGTTATCCTCTGGGAGAAGGAATTCCTTCGTACCTCAGTTTTAATGAGTGCCCTCTTATTCTGAAACTATGTCCCCGAGTTCAAATTTCCCCAAAGGTAGAAACAGCTTCACAACGTCTACTCTCAGAATCTTGTATAAGATCACACCTCATTCTTCTAAACTCTAATAAATAAATAAAACCTGTTTGGCCACACTTTTCTGATCTGAACGAACCAAAGTTTGGTGTCACTGGCAAACTTTAACGTTTGATTTTTACAAGATTCACTGTTCTCTATCTTAAGAGAAATTTTCTTATCTAGGCTAAGAGTCAAACTCTTATCCCTTGATATGCAATTTTGTTTGGTTTTTGATATGGTACTTTGTCAAACACTCTTTTCTTAGGATATTGTTATAACTGCTAGACTTCATTACAACTTGCCACTTTTAATTGAAGCTAAAATAGAATGCTCTGAAACAGGGGGAGGAGTGTGAAATTGGGCAAATTCTGTCCAAAGCAAATACCATGTAATCTATTGATTATGGAGACAGGAGCCTGAACTGAAACTTATTCAAAGTCAGGAGCAGACAAAGCAATAGGGGGCTTGCTTTACTGCTGCCAACTCACATTTGAGTCAGTCAGACCAAAGAAGGTGGGAAAGAGCATCCCCTACAGGTCTTGTTCTGCCAAACAAAAGCAGGGAGCTGGGTAGGGTGGAATCCATATTTGAGGAAAGAAGGTTTGTGAAAAGTTAGAAGCCAGGGAATCACCAGACAGAACCTTACAATGTGGAGTCTGATTATGCTGAAAGGGTTAAGTGAGGGGAGATAACAAGGTGTAGAGCTGGATGAACACAGCAGGCCAAGCAGCATCAGAGGAGTAGGAAAGCTGACGTTTCGGGCCTAGGCCCTTCTTCAGAGAATGTGAAGGGAACTTGGTTTAAGAGGAGTGGTGTGCCACAAAGATTAGTACGCGCCAAAGGTCGGTGCTGGGCCCATTGCTTTTCATCATTTATATAAATGATTTTGGATGTGAATACAGGAGACATGGTTGGTAAATTTGCAGATGTCACCAAAACAGGTGGTGCAGTGGACACTGAAGGGTCAATGGGCCAGGGAGTGGCAGATGGAGTTGTACTTAGACAAATGCAAGGTGTTGCATTTTGTAAGGCAAACCAGGGCAGGACTTATACAGTTAATGGTGGGGCCCTGGGGAGTGTTGCCAAACAAAGAGACCATGGGGTGCAGGTGCATAGTTTTTTGAAAGTGGAGTCACAGATAGACAGGGTGGTGAAAGTGGTGTTTGGCATGCACAACATTTTCACAACTGTTGAGTATAAGAGTTAGGATACTATGTTGCATTGTACAGGACATTGTTGAGGCCACCTTTGGAATACTGTGTACAATTTTGGTTGCCCTTCTAAAGCTAGTATGTTGTCGAACTTGTGTGGGTGCAGAAAAGATTTACAAGGATGTTACCAGGACTGGAGGGTTTGAGTTACAGAGTGAGGCTGAATAGGCAGGGGTTATTTTCCGTGGACTGTCGAAGGCTGAGGGACTCAGAGGTTTATAAAATCATGAGGGGCTTGAATAGAGTGATCAGGCAAGGGCTTTTTCCTAGGATGGGGTGTCCAAAACTAGAGGGCATAGGTTTAAGGTGAGAGGGGAAAGATTTAAAAGGGACCCGAGGGTGGTCGTATATGGAATGTGCTGCCAGAGGAAATGGTGGAGGTGGACAACATTTATTCGGCATCTGGATGGGTAGCTGAATAGGAAGGGTTTAAGAAGGATATGGGCCAAATGCTGGCAATTGGGACTAGTTCAGATTGGGATGTCTGGTCGGTATGATTTGAACCCAGGTCCCCAGGACATTACTTAGGTCTCTGGATTAATAGTCTAGTGATAATACACCTAGGCCACTGTTTATCTTGGACTTTTAAATATGGCCTGTCCACTCCCTACCTCACTGCCCATGCCAGCCATGTTATAGCATGGGGGTGTATTATTCAGGTCAGTGGGCTTGTTAATAGTTGACCTTTTTACATAAATACAACTAGAGGGTACTCAATTCTGGTGGCTGCCTACCTAGCATATTATGGGTATTAACCCAGGATGGGTGGGAAGACGCTGACAAAGGCACCCCCGACTTATTTTATGTTCCACTCCCATCAAAAACCTGCCTGGCGGGGCACAAAATCCAGTCCCCTTTCCCTCTTCTAGGTTCAGCTGATGAGCTGAAGGGTGCAGGAAATTATAGGTCAGTTACCTTAATGTCAACAGTGGGGTAGGTTTTAGAATTGATCATGAAGGAGCTTATAACCAGGGCACTTGAAAAGATTCAAGGTGATCAGAAAAGGTTTTGTTTTGAAATGTTAACCCTATTTTGACAATTTATTGGAATTCTTTGAAGGAGCAACATGCACTATATATGTAGGCAAACCTGTTGATATACTGTACTTGGCATTTGCCAATTCCCTACATAAACACTGTAGGAGATGGCATGTTTGCACAATAGAAGATTGTCTGGTGACAGAAGACAGCGTATGCATCAACAAAGCTTTTTCAAATTTGCAGGATGTGACAAGTGGGATGTGCAGGAGTTTGTGCTGGACCCTAACTTCCTTAGAATTTATGTCAATTCTAAGTGGGGGGTGAAAGTTTGCTAGCTGGATGGGCTGATGGCACAAAGGTAGGTAAGAAAGTATGTTGCGAAGATGGCAGAAAAATGGGGGCACTTACACATAAAGATTGAGTAAGTGGGCAGAAGTCTGGCACGTAGAGTATAATGTGGGAAAAAATGAAGTTGGCCACTGACAGGAAGACTAAAAATGTGGAGCATTATTTAAACAGAGAATGGCTGCAGAATTGTGAGGTGCAAAGAGATCTAGGTGTTTTAATATATGCACCACAATAAGTTAATATGCAGATACAATAAGTGATTAGAAAAGCTGATGTAACGATATTCTTTATTGCAAAAGGAATTGAATATAAAAGTAAGGAGGTTATGCTTCAGTTATCTGAGAATCCCTACAGTTTAGAAACAGGCCGCTTAGCCCATCAAGTCCGCACTCACTGTCACGCCCAGACCCACCCTACTACCCTGTAACCCTGCATTCTTCATGGCCTGCGTGTTCCTGGACACTATCAGCAATTTAGCATGACCAATTTACCTAACCTGCGCATCTTTTGACCATGGGAGGAAGCCCACGCAGACACAAGGAGAATGTGCAAACTCCACACAGACAGTCACCCGAGGCTGGAATCAAACTCCCAGTCCCTGGCGCTGTGAGGCAGTAGTGCTAACAGTGAGCCACTGTGCTGCCCTTATACAGGGCATTGGTCATGCAATGTGATGACTCAAAAGGTTAACTCCGTTTCTCTCTCCACAGATGCTGCCAAACCTGTTCAATTTCTCTTTTTATATCTGATTTCCAACAGCTGCATAATTTTTGCGTTTATATTTGAAATCTTGTTCACTCAAACTATATTCATTTCCCAGACTCTGGGAGTGCTAAGTTGTAACAATGTGTTTAGAAACTAATATATGAATTCCCAATGGCCTATTTAAAGAATAACAACAGCACTTCAGCTTTAAGATTTTTACTTGAAAAAAAACACTAAAACACTAAAAAACACTAAAAATGACTTAGCCAACTAAACTAGAGAAAAGATTTTACTTTTTAACACAATGGAAAATCCTAAACAGCGTTTAATGTTATATGCAGACTGTAGCCATGTGGTCTTAAGTTTAAAGTCCAGCACCTTTTTGTGTTAAGAATATCCGTTCTCCCTACCTTGTCAAGGTGAATCTTGCACTGTTACCGTATCATACAGTACAGAAACAGACCCTTTGGTCCAACTTGTCCACGCAGTTTTGGACCATGCATTAAGAAAAAAATGGGGGCATGTTATTGGGATTGCAATGTGGGCATTAGGGACAACTACATCCTCAAAGATGCCACACCCTTTTCTTTCTGTCCAAAGGAACCCAGTCGGCCAAAAAAACCCATATCCCTCACCAAGCTCTAGGGCTTCTCCCTGAAGTCATGCGACTTATCTTATTGGAGTTGCCATGATCATCATCAGGTTCCTTCCTGCAGGCACTACTCCACTGCTCAGCGCTGGTGCTGCTGGGAGTGTTGGAGCTGAAAGCGCATCAGATTAACCAGCAGCTCCCAAGGGTGGGACTGTCTTGCACAGGTTAGCCTATTGGCCTTGCTCGTGGCACATTTTGGGGGTGAGCAGTCTTCTCCCTGCAGCAAAATCCAGCCCCAAGTTATTCAGACTGCTCTCTGGTCAACTCTAAGCTAGCATTCAACTGTAAATGAAACACATACAACGGGGAGTTGAGTAGAGCCAGTCAAAAATTTGCAGCATGCAAAAGAGGGGAATGAACTCAATGGAGCAAAGACAAACCTTGAATTTCAAAGGAAGAAGAAAGAGAAAGCAAGGCAATTTAAACTTAGTGGAGAAAAGCTTAGTTAACGTGAACATGTCATCTCAGTTAAACCTGGCAATGACTACAATTTAAGTCTTGGCTCTGATTTGGCAACAAATATTTGCTTCAGTGTTTAAGTTCAGTTTGGAGGGAGCTGCTCCGACTGAGAAAATGGCTATAAAGCTGTAGGCTGGACAATCTTATTGCACAGCACATTCAGACAGCAGACCTCAACACGTTCCTTCTTGTAATATCTTTAGTTGTGCACACAGCCTTCTTTAGTTAACAGCTTTCAGTGCCAAAGCTGGTGAAACTTCCAAGGAGGCATCACTCAAAATGGAACCCTCGCCAAAGCTGTTCGCTTTTTTTGCCAGTAGGATAGATTAGCAGCCATTTATGTCTAACTCTCCCCTTGTTGCCTTGACTACCATGAGGCTTAGCGACTTCATTCGAGATGTTTACAGGAAAATCTGACACATTCATTAAAATAAAGTAAGCAAGAAACGTTCACATAGGTGCATATTTCCCATCAGTGGAGTTGGTAAGGAGGGTGGTGAGAAGGGTAAATATTTGGGGGTGGAAGAAGTTGTTACCTCCATAGAGGCAGTGGCTCCTCTTCCTGCCACCTCAGCAACTGAAGGAGAAGCTCAATGGGGACCACCTCAACTCACCAGCAATTCAGGCTCTTAAGTGGTCAAGTAATGGAGAAATGAATGATATCCTCTGTTTTTTTTTGCGGGAGGGGGGGCGGCGAGGATTCCATTTGCCCCAATTAGGGACTGACATGTGAGAGAGAGGTTGGCCACTGAAAGCCCTTGCCTTCGATCCCCTGAGACTTCTCTCTCCCTATCAACTCCCACCTTGTGAGATTTTAAAATTAAAGACCTACTGACGATCACACATTTCTCACCATTGGAGCCCTGAAAATTAGGTCTCCAGGTACAGTCTCTTGGACTCGGAAGACGCTGGCCTCGAATTGTTCAGCGGTTTCTGGCAAGATGTGTGATTTCACAACACATTACTCAGCTCGTAACAAATTGATTCAAGCTCAATCTGGTGGGCTTTCCCAGTGGAGGGCATGGGGCGGGGGGGTGGGGTCAGTAGCCGCACAACATACCTGGCCCCCACACATCATTGCAAGGTAAGAAGTCTCAGCCTTTATTTCTCACCAGCTTTGAAATACGTGGAACAGATACTTTCCTAACACAATAGTACAGCAGTTTCAGGTTTTATCATCTTCATCCAAGGTTATCCTTCCAGCTCCTACTGTAAATGAGATCCTCCTTTTTAGAAAAAATGGCTTGTTTCTCATTTGGTAGAGACCAGAGACTGACTTGAGAATTCTACAAACAAGTTTAATAACTCTCAACAAGAGATCCACAATTGTTACATATTTGTAGGCTGCATTTCATTTTCAAAACCATAAAAAGACAGCCTGCTTATTGCCACATTTAAAAAGTGGAACATGATAACTTGGAACAGGAAAATTTGAAATCACTGACATAATGAACTGTTTGAAAACAAAAAAGTAGAATCTCTAGCTGAAGACTTTATTTTGGGAGAAAATGCAGGGGATATTATTGTAATGAATATAGCTAATTGTTAAATTTGAATCAGATTGGAGATCTGAGATGTGGTGAAAAGGGTAACTGGTGTAACGTGATGTAACTGGTTAAAACCTTCCAAACTTTGTGCGTATATGATTAGACGTGACCTCGTCAGTACGATGATAATGCTTATAGGGCGATGATCTTTTGTTTGCAGGAGTTGTGTCAGAAATTTTGAAAATTTTTTTGTTGCTAATCTACACTTGCTGTCTTGCATGACTATAAATACTGCAGTGTCTAAGAATTTACTACCTTCCTTGGATGTTGGTGATGATTATTGAAAGTATTGATGAATTATCCTAATTCTGCTTCTGTGACAGTCCAAATACCCCATCTTTGTCCATACAAATACAAATGGTATTGTTAGAAATGACTGCATCACCTGCTAAATGAATTAGTGAGAATAAGAAAGGAGGCCTTGAAGACCAAAAAAAGTAGCCCCTAAAAATCAAAAAGTGGCTCTTGGGAAAACCTTAAGAATAACTCTCGTGGGAAAGAAACGTATTGACCCCTTGGTGGCTGTGTCTGGAAGGTCGTCATGTCGCCATATTTGTATTTGTAGCTTGCTACTAACTTTAGAGGTACTGTTGGCAATCACCTTTAAATATAAATAAGTTGTTACATAACAAGTACTGAGACGAAATTCAATCCATGTTTACTTTTCAAATAGCATCATATAAATCAAAATACACCAGTTTGTGCAATGATGAGGTCAGCACCTTAGCCCTCATTGAAGGAACATATTTTACTGCATTTGGCAGATGGCAGTATGACGAGTTCAACATTTATTAAATCATTGCTGTCCTTTTTAAGGACTCTTTAGACACAGATAGTTTGTTCATCTAACATAATGTACGGACATATTCGTAACAGCAGTATGGGTTTACCTAATGGTCAGAAAATACAGCAGCGTCCGGGTTTAAAAGCTTGCACTTTATAGATCTGGTTTCCTATAGTTTATCAACTGCACACTGCCACCTTCTCCGACCACCACAGTCCTACCACTACCCTCCATCCTTCAACTCATAAGTACACTTATCTTTCACACCCCTGATGGCAAGTCTTCCACTAGCAACATCCCTGAAGTGTAACCAGCTCTAGCGGTGTCCCTGGGTGACACTAATGTGCACCCAGCAGACCAAATATCCTCAATCATGCTGCTGGCTCTCTGCAATGCGTTAGCCTGGACACATCGCCTATCCTCACCCCAACACTGACCCTGTCCAACTTCAGCAATCTAAGACTTGACCACTGCATTGTATTATTGCCCAGTGTCCTCAGATGTAAAATGTGAAGATTCAGAAATGCAGGAACCAGTGCAAAATTAAACCACATCAACCAAAGAGATTCCTTATATACCAACAGGCACACTTTTCAAAATATAACCTTTGCCTCGTTAAGCATTTGAGGAGATTAAGCATAGTTGGGCAGCATCAGTTCAAGATGGCAGCTCTCCACCATCTCCTCAGCAGGAGGAGGGAGAGAAAGGAGGCCTGGTGCTACCACAACCTGCTGACTGGTTTTTCCAAATAACAGCAAATGCAGCTGAGGAGGAGAATATGCCTACCATGGTACAAATGTACAGGCAACTATGTGGTGAAGTGAACATTAAATACAGATCAATATGTCTGTGAAAAGCAGTATACACTTGCAACACTGAGATCGAAAAATATATTAAAGATCATGTCATCAAGGACTATTTCTGAGCCACAGAATAATTGTTCTAATGTTTCCTGCCATGATCAGTACAGTCTTTATTATGTCAATTTTGTGGGTGCACTACTTTTAGAAAACTACATACCATGGCTTTTAAATGTGCAACGTCTATGCTTCCATTCTTGTCCACTTCAACTGGCTGGATTTTCATGCCTGCCATTTGAGCACTGGCTGGATTAGTGCCATGAGCTGATCTCGGGATCAGGCAGACCTGGAATGAGGACAAAACAAGTAAGCAGAAAGTCAATGTCAAAATGTTAATTATCTATTCAGAACTGTATCCTCTGATTTGAGTGACAGCTTTACAAATATGATCCTCACCAGCGTTGGCAGATTGTTGTGCGCGTGCAGGTCAGATGCCAATGGTTCATATTACAACAATGTTAAGAAGGAGCAATGGAAACTTCAAAGGCATTAGAAGAAACACTAGACAGGCTTTTATGAGGCACTCAAATCTTAGGATCTCAGCGCAAATCAACTGTACTATGTAGATTAATGGAAAGGATCAGACAGAATCTCATACCCTGTCCTGTGACACACCTAGTGATGGAGGGGGCATTTAAGCTGACATGAGGGCTTCACCCCAATTAACACAAAGGCATCAAGCCCATGGGCAGCCTTCCCGCCCTGCTGCCAATTAAGGGCCTCAGCCGTCCACTGACGGTATTAACCTAGTGGCTGAGGGATGGGGTGGTGGTAGTCACCATGCGTGCAGCACCATTAGTAAAACCTGACTAAAAGACAAATGAAACATTACCATTTAGTTAACAGCTTCGAAGAAGTTGGTCCCATTTTAAGGCAAGTATTTACTGTTCAACGTACCACACAAATTTTAAAGAGTGACATAATAGCACACGCGTTTGAATATTTTCAGTTAAACTGGAGAATTACACTTATCTTTGAATGTATTTTTATTCACTCATTGGACATGGGCATCACTGGCTGACCAGTACTTATTGCCCATCCCAAGCTGCCCTTGAGAAGGTGGTGGTGAGCTGTATTCTTGAACCTCTGCAGTCAACATGAAAGTAGATCCACACTGCCCTTAGGAAGGGAATTCCAGGATCTTGACACAGCAACCACAAAGGCATGGTGATATATTTCCAGGTCAGGATGGTGAGTGGCTTGAAGGGGAACTTGCAGGTGGTGATGTTCCCAATGTATCTTCTGCACTTGTCCTTCTAGATGGATGTAGTCATGGATTTGGAAGGTGCTGTCTGAGGATATTTGTTGAATTTCTGCAGTGCATCTTTTGGGTAGTACACACTACTTCCAATAAACATTGGTGGTGAGAAAGTGAATGTTTGTGGATGTGGTGCCAATCAAGTGGGCTGCTTTGTCCTGGATGGTGTCAAGCTTGGGGCAAGGCTAATTGCGTAGTGAATAGGGCATAGTTTTCAATATGTAATGCAAAGGGATGTTGTAATAGTTTGGCAATCCTCAGCGATTACTGATGTGTTCCAGCTTTGGGCACCTCCAAGTTAATATCCTATCCAGTTTTGACTGGATATTAATAAACTGTGTGCCCATAAATGACACCAGTAAACAATGATTCTAATACAGATGGCAGTCTAAAATGGCAGCTTATAAAACTAAAATCACCCAAAACAGGAATACCTCTGCTCTAGTACTGTTTTCTTTTACTCTTTGCATTGTTTTACTTTAAAAGGTACTTTGAGGAAGAAAGGAGAATTGCTATGTGTTCCTACTTCAACATGCTTATATATTCTTTTGGGTTGGTAAATTCTCTTGGTGCAGCAGGATCTGTGCATTATGGTCTGGTCAGTGGTAAATGTTTAATATTTGTTTTGTTACAATGATGACACAAATGCTGTTTTGGCAATTGTTCCTACACCCGGTTCTTCTGCATAATCCCAACTTTAGAAACTTCAATAGCTATGAAAATCTCTCCAAACAATAGATAAAAAAGATCTTATCCTTGACAGGCCCTTTATTAAAAGCTGCTACAGAATAATTCTTTCAATTTTGCACTGTTGTTTCATTCCTTGAATACTTTTTCAATGTATTGATTGGGAAAAGGTACGCTATCTGCTACGGTGTGCATTAAAGCTGAAGGCTGATTTTGTGGTGGGGTCTATATTTAGGCTTGTTTATTTATTTGTTGTAAGCAAAGCTACCTAACCTTACACAGCAGACAGGGCCACCTCATGGGGATTACTATTCATTACTCTGAGCCAATCTGCAGGCTCATTTAGGAGGGTGTGGGAAAGGAGAAGGGAAAGAATCTCAGAAATCACATTTTGCCACCTGCTCCATTTTGGACAGTTGCCTAAAGGCAAGAGCTCTCGGAACCTTTGGGGAAGCTCACATTTCAGAACCTTGGCAGAGATAGGAATATTACAAGGCACAGCAGATGCCAGCTGCGTCAATTGAAAGGAAACCCAACATTAAAATGTGAAACAGAACCAGCAGAACCTTGTTAACAAGCATGGGGCTGGATGAACACAGCAGGTCAAGCAGCATCATAGGAGCAGGAAAACTCGACGTTTCGGGCCTAAACCCTTC